>OY796881.1:73121808-73638302 GCA_963680785.1 Diplosoma virens | reverse complement strand
TAACCCTAACCCTAACCCTAACCCTAACCCTAACCCTAACCCTAACCCTAACCCTAACCCTAACCCTAACCCTAACCCTAACCCTAACCCTAACCCTAACCCTAACCCTAACCCTAACCCTAACCCTAACCCTAACCCAACCCTAACCCTAACCCTAACCCCTAACCCTAACCCTACTAACCCTAACCCTAACCACCCTAACCCTAACCCTAACCCTAACCCTAACCCTAACCCTAACCCTAACCCTAACCCTAACCCTAACCCTAACCCTAACCCTAACCCTAACCCTAACCCTAACCCTAACCCTAACCCTAACCCTAACCCTAACCCTAACCCTAACCCTAACCCTAACCCTAACCCTAACCCTAACCCTAACCCTAACCCTAACCCTAACCCTAACCCTAACCCTAACCCTAACCCTAACCCTAACCCTAACCCTAACCCTAACCCTAACCCTAACCCTAACCCTAACCCTAACCCTAACCCTAACCCTAACCCTAACCCTAACCCTAACCCTAACCCTAACCCTAACCCTAACCCTAACCCTAACCCTAACCCTAACCCTAACCCTAACCCTAACCCTAACCCTAACCCTAACCCTAACCCTAACCCTAACCCTAACCCTAACCCTAACCCTAACCCTAACCCTAACCCTAACCCTAACCCTAACCCTAACCCTAACCCTAACCCTAACCCTAACCCTAACCCTAACCCTAACCCTAACCCTAACCCTAACCCTAACCCTAACCCTAACCCTAACCCTAACCCTAACCCTAACCCTAACCCTAACCCTAACCCTAACCCTAACCCTAACCCTAACCCTAACCCTAACCCTAACCCTAACCCTAACCCTAACCCTAACCCTAACCCTAACCCTAACCCTAACCCTAACCCTAACCCTAACCCTAACCCTAACCCTAACCCTAACCCTAACCCTAACCCTAACCCTAACCCTAACCCTAACCCTAACCCTAACCCTAACCCTAACCCTAACCCTAACCCTAACCCTAACCCTAACCCTAACCCTAACCCTAACCCTAACCCTAACCCTAACCCTAACCCTAACCCTAACCCTAACCCTAACCCTAACCCTAACCCTAACCCTAACCCTAACCCTAACCCTAACCCTAACCCTAACCCTAACCCTAACCCTAACCCTAACCCTAACCCTAACCCTAACCCTAACCCTAACCCTAACCCTAACCCTAACCCTAACCCTAACCCTAACCCTAACCCTAACCCTAACCCTAACCCTAACCCTAACCCTAACCCTAACCCTAACCCTAACCCTAACCCTAACCCTAACCCTAACCCTAACCCTAACCCTAACCCTAACCCTAACCCTAACCCTAACCCTAACCCTAACCCTAACCCTAACCCTAACCCTAACCCTAACCCTAACCCTAACCCTAACCCTAACCCTAACCCTAACCCTAACCCTAACCCTAACCCTAACCCTAACCCTAACCCTAACCCTAACCCTAACCCTAACCCTAACCCTAACCCTAACCCTAACCCTAACCCTAACCCTAACCCTAACCCTAACCCTAACCCTAACCCTAACCCTAACCCTAACCCTAACCCTAACCCTAACCCTAACCCTAACCCTAACCCTAACCCTAACCCTAACCCTAACCCTAACCCTAACCCTAACCCTAACCCTAACCCTAACCCTAACCCTAACCCTAACCCTAACCCTAACCCTAACCCTAACCCTAACCCTAACCCTAACCCTAACCCTAACCCTAACCCTAACCCTAACCCTAACCCTAACCCTAACCCTAACCCTAACCCTAACCCTAACCCTAACCCTAACCCTAACCCTAACCCTAACCCTAACCCTAACCCTAACCCTAACCCTAACCCTAACCCTAACCCTAACCCTAACCCTAACCCTAACCCTAACCCTAACCCTAACCCTAACCCTAACCCTAACCCTAACCCTAACCCTAACCCTAACCCTAACCCTAACCCTAACCCTAACCCTAACCCTAACCCTAACCCTAACCCTAACCCTAACCCTAACCCTAACCCTAACCCTAACCCTAACCCTAACCCTAACCCTAACCCTAACCCTAACCCTAACCCTAACCCTAACCCTAACCCTAACCCTAACCCTAACCCTAACCCTAACCCTAACCCTAACCCTAACCCTAACCCTAACCCTAACCCTAACCCTAACCCTAACCCTAACCCTAACCCTAACCCTAACCCTAACCCTAACCCTAACCCTAACCCTAACCCTAACCCTAACCCTAACCCTAACCCTAACCCTAACCCTAACCCTAACCCTAACCCTAACCCTAACCCTAACCCTAACCCTAACCCTAACCCTAACCCTAACCCTAACCCTAACCCTAACCCTAACCCTAACCCTAACCCTAACCCTAACCCTAACCCTAACCCTAACCCTAACCCTAACCCTAACCCTAACCCTAACCCTAACCCTAACCCTAACCCTAACCCTAACCCTAACCCTAACCCTAACCCTAACCCTAACCCTAACCCTAACCCTAACCCTAACCCTAACCCTAACCCTAACCCTAACCCTAACCCTAACCCTAACCCTAACCCTAACCCTAACCCTAACCCTAACCCTAACCCTAACCCTAACCCTAACCCTAACCCTAACCCTAACCCTAACCCTAACCCTAACCCTAACCCTAACCCTAACCCTAACCCTAACCCTAACCCTAACCCTAACCCTAACCCTAACCCTAACCCTAACCCTAACCCTAACCCTAACCCTAACCCTAACCCTAACCCTAACCCTAACCCTAACCCTAACCCTAACCCTAACCCTAACCCTAACCCTAACCCTAACCCTAACCCTAACCCTAACCCTAACCCTAACCCTAACCCTAACCCTAACCCTAACCCTAACCCTAACCCTAACCCTAACCCTAACCCTAACCCTAACCCTAACCCTAACCCTAACCCTAACCCTAACCCTAACCCTAACCCTAACCCTAACCCTAACCCTAACCCTAACCCTAACCCTAACCCTAACCCTAACCCTAACCCTAACCCTAACCCTAACCCTAACCCTAACCCTAACCCTAACCCTAACCCTAACCCTAACCCTAACCCTAACCCTAACCCTAACCCTAACCCTAACCCTAACCCTAACCCTAACCCTAACCCTAACCCTAACCCTAACCCTAACCCTAACCCTAACCCTAACCCTAACCCTAACCCTAACCCTAACCCTAACCCTAACCCTAACCCTAACCCTAACCCTAACCCTAACCCTAACCCTAACCCTAACCCTAACCCTAACCCTAACCCTAACCCTAACCCTAACCCTAACCCTAACCCTAACCCTAACCCTAACCCTAACCCTAACCCTAACCCTAACCCTAACCCTAACCCTAACCCTAACCCTAACCCTAACCCTAACCCTAACCCTAACCCTAACCCTAACCCTAACCCTAACCCTAACCCTAACCCTAACCCTAACCCTAACCCTAACCCTAACCCTAACCCTAACCCTAACCCTAACCCTAACCCTAACCCTAACCCTAACCCTAACCCTAACCCTAACCCTAACCCTAACCCTAACCCTAACCCTAACCCTAACCCTAACCCTAACCCTAACCCTAACCCTAACCCTAACCCTAACCCTAACCCTAACCCTAACCCTAACCCTAACCCTAACCCTAACCCTAACCCTAACCCTAACCCTAACCCTAACCCTAACCCTAACCCTAACCCTAACCCTAACCCTAACCCTAACCCTAACCCTAACCCTAACCCTAACCCTAACCCTAACCCTAACCCTAACCCTAACCCTAACCCTAACCCTAACCCTAACCCTAACCCTAACCCTAACCCTAACCCTAACCCTAACCCTAACCCTAACCCTAACCCTAACCCTAACCCTAACCCTAACCCTAACCCTAACCCTAACCCTAACCCTAACCCTAACCCTAACCCTAACCCTAACCCTAACCCTAACCCTAACCCTAACCCTAACCCTAACCCTAACCCTAACCCTAACCCTAACCCTAAACCCTAACCCTAACCCTAACCCTAACCCTAACCCTAACCCTAACACCAACTATACTATCAGTGGTGACTCTATTTGAATAAGTGGTAAAATCAACACAGACTGTGCCTGACCTTCTTGTTGAAGCACATGCATGCTTGTACGAACGATTCGACACAATATAGCATGATTACAAACGAACGAATAAATGCAATTGTATAAATGTGCTAGATGTTTATTCTTTTCATTCATAAAATTTATCTTTTCGAAATTCTGACCATCTAGTCAAAAAATAGAGCACCACCCTCTAATTGAACATCATCTCTAATAGAACACCACTATGGAGGAAGGGTTGAAAAATAGAGTGCCATGGCGGTTAAATAGAGGTTTTACGGTATATATAATCTTCAATTTGCAATGGTTAATGATGAACAATTTAAAACAATTAAGGAGAGGCACTGTACATCACTTATCCAACTGATTAAACAAGGTGCATTAAAAAATTTTTTTATTAGTCTCTCATAAAAAAACAAAATAAATTTTAACTAACAAGAATCAAAATCAAAATTGGCATTGAATTAAAAATTTTTGTTGGAATCAATATCGAAACTGAAAAAAAATTGGAATCATGCCATCACTAATTTTTTCTAATCAACTCAGATTCTTTAAACATATATCTGTAAATAAATAGTAATCACAGAAATTATAAATGCATAAAAAGAATAAAAATTTAAGTCTTTTAAAAGTAAAATTTCAGAAAATTTGAAAATTTGCAATTAAATTCTTTAAAAATAAACAACATCACTTACACAAATAAAATTTATTTATTACAAGTTTTTTCAAATATATCTTGAATATTATTTATTCTTATACTCTGTGTTATCATATTATATCATCCCTACAATCATTTTTTTACTTTGATGAGAGTAAAACCATTTTTAAACAAAAAAGTTGTTAGCATTTTTTCACTCCTTCATTTTAAGTCATATAAGATGCATGCATAACCTTTCCTATAAACTACTACCTCACCATGGTGAAAAAGTCTGTGTGTCTTGATGACCTGTAAAGCTGTGTTGGCCAGAGGTTTTATCTCTCCTGTTAGAAATATCCATGCCAAAGAGGTTTGCAGATAGAGACCAGACAAAATGTAGTTCACAAGATGGCAACTTCAAACCTGGCACACTGTGCTTAAAAGCTGTGGCAAGCAAGCAAGCATTCTAGAAGGAAATCTCTTATATAAAAACCTTTTCACAGTAGGGTTACAATGATATGTTACCTAGAACATTTTATTATGCTGCATTGGGCATCTCACAAATTAAAAAGGTTTGCTTTCAGGTACTTGGTAGAGGTATTTATTCAGAAAATACTTTCTTAAATGAGTTTTTACTTTATATAGTTAAACATGAGGGTTTAGTTGATAGCAAATTAAGCAGCTTGATTTGTTATCAACTAAACCCTCATGTTTAACTATATAAAATAAAAATTCTTCATCCGCTCGGCAAGTTCTAAGAGAGTAAGCACTTGCTTAACCACTTGTCAAGTTAGTCTCAGTCATGAGGTGCACCTTGTGCTGCAAATCCAAGTACTACTTATAGCTGCTTTGAGTCAAATTGTTATCTGGCTTGTGTGGTCTAGCAGTGATGTCTCCTGCCTGGAAGACCACAGATAGTCGGTTCAATTTGCAGTGAGATAAGCATCACTGACAAGCTCTAACAAGAGCAAAACTCGAATCTGGTGCTTCTCATTTTGAAAGCAGCTCGATTTGATTTCTTAAATGAGTCAGCCTCATTAAAGATAGGACACTGGTGGTTGCTTTTCAACCATTACAAATTGGCTCATTTCTTTTTTCTGTCATTTCTCACTATGGGGTGAAGCTCTTGCTTTGTCTAATGAAAAAAGACTGATCTCTGGCTTCTCGGAAAAGTCAATTTTTTAGTTTACTCACAAAACTGGATGATCAGATTGATGCTTTTCATGGGGAGATATAGATCCAAACCATGACCACAAACACACAAATGGGTTGGTGACATTTGTCTCAAACCTATTGCTAAACATCAAACATTTATTTTACAAGTATGTAACCACACAAAACGCTGGGTACATTTAAAACTACTAAATCACAACAAAGGACTACAACAAATCATGGTACTGCACACTTCACAGCACTTTTAAACACAGAACACAAACTATCATCACCAAAGAACTTTCTTGAAGTCTTGCAACTTAATGCAAATGGGATTCGCAACAAAACAGATGAAATATAACTACTCACTTAAAATACACAAGCAGATGTAATTACAATACAATAGACAAAACTTAATCAATTCCACAAAACACCAATCATTCCTCAGTTGACACCTATCAGAACAGACCACACTCATAAACAAGGAGGAGGCCTCCTAACTTTTATTAAAAACAACATCAGTTTCTCTCAACTCAATACATCAAACACCTTTCCCATTGAGCTACAAATCATTAAATTTCACCTTTCTACATCACAGCAATTACATATTGCAAACATGTACCCAGCTATTACAAACAGAAGAAGACTGGATTATATCTAGCACTTTTACAACAATAACTAATCTTCCAAATTGTGTCAATCATCACAGCAGATGTCAATACTAATTCACTGTTATGGTATTCACCAACTGAAGAACACATAAACAAGAACTGATTGAAGACATTCTGCTTAACTTCAATCACATCACACTAAACACAAACACTCAAAAACATCTACCACTCAATCAAACACAACAGTCTACTTCACCAGACATCACCACTGCTTTAGCAGAGTTACATGAATGCACTAGCTGGCCGACTATCCACTTCTCACATCTGATCATTTACTCTTACTCTCCACCCTCAGCGTACAACACAAGACCAAAACAAATCAGTTTCACTTCATTAAAACAATAACAAACTACCTAAAGATTGATTTACAACATTTTGAAGATTTCATCTTCTACTGCCCACAGCACAAATGTTCACGAGGCAAACAAACACTTTATCAAGGCAATTTGGGATGCCAACAAACTCTTTATTTCTAAAGAAAATCAAAACAGCACAAATCACACTCATTTACCATATCCATAACCTTATCCATCATCATAACCATCTTCCCAAACAAAACAGATAATAATCACATAAATATAGAAGTACATGAACAGAAAACAAACACTTGGAAACAACATCTTGACAAAATTCATCACAAAATTATTGATATTAATAGTTGTGTTTATGAAGATGCAAAAGCAAATCTCTGAGTCATTTAAGGCATAGTAGGTTTACTCTACTTTGGAATGTAAGTTTAATGTAAGTCTTTGCCCCATGACCAGGGCCATTTTTAATAATCATGTTTTTTCCCTTGACAAATTTCTAAGTATGCTACTGGCTACTATAGAGATATAGGATAAACCAGGGTAAAATAGGACATGGGAAAAATGGGACACCCCCCCAATAACAGTTAATATAATGTATTTAGTTGACAAGAACATGATATAAGCTTCTGTTTTCTATAGAAATTTAAAATAAAAACTTCTTTTCATACAAGGATTGATAACCTATTGTGACTTGTTACCACAGCAAAAGTTTAAGCAATACTTTTATAGTGCTATGTGAGCTGGTAGCTAGAAAAATAAGGAATAGCTTTTTTAAATGCAGGATAGCTATGGAGAAATGGTAGGCTGTAGAATATTGCAAGATATATTTAGTTTTAAAGTAGCCTGAAGTTAAATTTAGTGTCTTCAAACATGCCTTGCAACTACACAAAAAAAGTGCACGTTTTTTGTAATGAGGACCTTGGAAATGTTGTTCTGCTTATGAAAGATGGTGAGCAATCTTTAAGCAAGGTGACACAAAGAACTGGAATTCCATGAGTAACTCTTTCAAGATGGGTAAATAAGAAGAATTCATCACAATTTGGATCTGAACATAGCACTGCCATTTCTGCAAAAACAGGAGCCTTATTAGTTGAAACAATAGAATATATGGGAGACTTGGCCAATTGATCAAAGTTAGCTCAAAGAAATTATTTCAACATTGTTCAAAAACTCAGTTAAACAATCCTTTCAAAAATGACATCCCAGGTGATGAATGCTGTGAATCATTTTAAACTCATTGAAAAAGTCGGCTGTCTCAAAAAAAGCCAGAATATACAATCACAGCATACACTAAAGGCTCAACTGAAGAAGTACTTAATGTGGTATATGCTAGTGAAAAGTTGCATGAGCATGTTTTCCAAAGCTTGATAGGGACAACTTGTCATTGGTTTATGAGGACATTTTTGGAGTCCCTTCAAGAAGTCATCATAGGTAATTTTTGTTTGTGAAACTAATCTTTATCCCCTTGCAGTTATTATTGCTTCTTGAAAGATCCATTTTCTCCTGGTTTCTTCTTAATTCCATTCTAGTGCTGAAAGGGGCATTCCAGGTTAGTCTTACCAAAAAAATTGCTTTATAGTGACTTCTTGAAGAGACCCATTTTTTGTTTAAAATAAACTAAACTTATTGAAATTTCTTGAGTGATTTTGCAATAAGTACAGACTAGTATATCATCTTCTGTATTATATTTTTAGCTCACAAAACTAGTAACTTTGTGTCTCACTATTTCAATCAAACTAAAATTGGGACACTCACAAAGCTTTTTCATATGTCCCATTTTTTCCACTTTGAGAAAAATGGTACACTTTCTAAATTTAAAAAAATTGAAACCTGATGGTATTGTATTTTAGTTTTTTTTGCATTTTGTAAGTCTAATGTTATTTGCATAACTGCTAAATTATTTTACATTTTGCTTTAAAATTGTTGGTTTGACAGACTTAAAAGTTCAAAAGTGTCCCATTTTACCCCAGTTTACCCTAAAATAATTTTTTTATAAGATGTAAGACAAGATTAGTTGTTTACCTTTTCCTAAAACTATTTTTAGGTAAAATTATTGGTGAAGCTAGAGGGTTCATTAGTTATTAGCATTGGGCCAGTGACAGAAAGTGAACATTTTTTTCAAAGCATCCACTCACACTTGAACCAGTCAACTGGTAATTAATTAATTTTATAAAAACAGTAAGAGACAATATAGGCCAAACCAGTATTTGACAAATAAAAAATTTAAAAAATGAAACAAAATTGACTCAGTGACTGACTACAATAGAATTCAAATTTTTATTTTCTCATTATTGTCTTGTCTTCAAATTACACCTGCTGCCTTGCTTTTGATAAAATTTAATACCGAGAAAAGAGTTGCCTCAAACATACTTAATGTAAAGTAAACTTACCACAATACTGTAATGCAAGCCTATCATAAGCCTAATTAAAAAAGTCTGTAATGTTGAAAATAATAAACTTGTATTCTTTTGAAAATGCAACTATTATTTGCATCTTTAATCAAATCCTAATTTACATCTGTTTTCTGCCCATTCTTACTCTTTCAACTAAACTATTGTATTATTAACACTAGTCTTATATAATAAGGGAGACTGGGGCAAATTGGGACATGGGTAAGTTGGTCCAACCTATGTGCTGCTTATACTGTTGGTTGAAATAATCTGTAGTGTCAACATTGGCTACATCTTGCATTAGCAACAATACTAGTTATGCGATATGGTCATTAGCAAGTATTTATTAAATCTGATGAGAAAAAATTCAATTTTTTGCAAAAAAAAGTTAATCTTAAAAAAGCAGGTCTGTTGCTTACTATTTCTGTATGTATATGGTTTAAATGCCTTAATGATAACAATGCTGATTATGATAGAATAATGTGGTAATTTTAAATCAATAGCTGGCCTAGATCTTGAAGTGAAGTAAAGATATAACACTTAGTTTCAAAATGGCGCCTTTGGGGTAAGTTGGGACATAGTCATGGGGCAAGTGGGACCACTGTCCCAACTTACCCCATTATACTTATAACTTAACTTCCAAGTGGTAAGCATTTGTAAAGTCGGCTGCATAATAAAGAAAAATATTCAATAACCTTGAGCTATTTACATGTAAGTTTATGTGATAATATAACCTTTCAATCTAGCTAATCGAAAAGTTCACGTCTTTAAATCTTATTAAAAGCAAGAAATATAACCTACCGGTAAAAAGCTACTAATTATGATGTTATCTACAAGTAGAACCAAAACAAATAATAAAAATAATGTTCATTTTAAATTGTTTATATCGTCTGTTCTAGGTGGAAGAGTGATAGCCTATGCCTCGAAAATATACAAGGAAGAGCAACAGAGGACAGACACCAATAGATGTCTTGAAAAAAGCAGCACGTGCCTTACGCGAAGCTGCTTTACGCAGGTGCTTTGAGCCATGTATGGGGTAAGTCGGGACGTTTGAGTGCGTCATTTAAAACCCTGCTTTCGGCTGTTTCCCGATTTCGAAAACAAATGGTACTACTCATGTTAATTTATTAGTTTTTAAAGTTTTCTATCAAAAGTTTTATTTTAAAATGGCTCATGTTGTTTTCGATTTATGGTCCAAAAATAAAAATTTCTCCCAACTTACCCCAGTCTCTACTACTATACAATATTAAATAAGACTTATGCTTAATCGTCGTCGTTTGGAAAGGTATCCACTCCAGGTCAGACACAAACAAGACCGAGGGCTTATCCTTTTACTACCCCAGGCTGCTGTAGGCCTACAGCTCGGATCAGACGCTGGAAGTGATGTTGTTAAAACAGCATCGAGTTTCGTCATTCAAAAACCGTCAGACCTCGTGCTTCATGTGGTGCCCGATGTATGGGGCACGCTATTAGAACGTGGTCTGCGGTTTGTTCAGCGGCGCCGCACTCGCAATTCGGCGAAGAAACGAGACCCCATTTGTGCATGGACGAATGGAATTGCCCAACACCAGTTCTCAAGTGGTTGAGTTTAACCCAAGCTGCTCGGGGTAAGCTCATCACCAGTAATGGCTTTAATAGGGAGCGAGCGGAGCGGTCGCACCAGCCCCCCCTAAAAATGGCGCAAAAGTGGCCCCCCCTAAAACATCTCATGAAGCAAAATTGACCTCCCTAATTATTGCACAATGATACCTTTTTCTTTAAGATATTTTATCAAAAAGTCATTTCTATGTGTCAATAATTAATCAGTTCATTTCAACAATAACAAAGTATTGAACAGCAGGATACAATCAAAATGCTGCGTAAAATCATTTGTGTCAATGTTGTCACTCATCAAAGAAATATTAAAAAGACCAAAAGGTCATCGAGTCAACTTGCCAACTTACCAAGTAGAACTGTAAAATAATTATAATTAATATCCAACCTACAACTATAATCATGGTCTAAAACTAGCAGTTGGCACATACTAAATCGCATATCTATTTATATTTTTATGCCTATTAGTTCTTCAGCTTGTATGTCTATTTAAACTGTAAAATTAAAGCCACTTCATGAGAGTCTATTTGTTAGTAATGGGATCCATGAGTACTGTTTTTCCTTTTAGTTCTGTCTCGCTTTTGAATGAATTTCTTAATTATAAGGTAGCTGTATGCCAATTGTATATAAAATTTGATTAAAACATCTAATTATTGCCACTATCCTTAAATTAAAATACATTTGTTATTGTCATTTAGTTAGCTTTTATATAAAGAAACTATAAGTTGAATAACAAGACTGGGACTTTAAAAACATGGTTATTAAAAGTAATAAATGTGAATGCATTAACTTGATTATTACTGCAGATGTATCAAAATCAGAGCTACACCTTTGTTGCTTTAGTTTTAAAATATTTGAAACCAGATTTTGCATGATTGTTTATGATGTGGGCAATTTTTGTCACTTTAAAAAAAGTACTTAGTTAAAACAGGCTATCTGTGAGTCGACTGAAATTTTACTATTATATCAGCTTGTTTAAATTATTTATAGGTTAAATTAAGTGAAAAATATGCCAAGAGTATATGCGACATGTGCTTCTGGAGCAGAAAAAAGAAGAAAACGAAAAAGAGAATTTGAAATTGCAGCAAAATTGTCTGGTAACATGGACAACTGGTTAAGTAAAAAAGCAGCTTATTTGCAGAAAGTAAGCCCAGTTTCTAAAAATGGAACTAGTACAAAGTCTATAAATGATAATTCTCCAGACAGTGAAAGCCTAAGTGTAGTTAGTTCTAGTTCATTAGTTGAGCAAAATATTCCCAGTGGCAGTGAAGGTTCTGCTAATGACTCATTATTTCGTGTTGATGTTGTTGAACAACATCTTCTCAGTGATGACCCAGGCCAATGGCAAAATCTTTCAACAACTGACAAAAATTATTTAATTGAAAAAGGTCCAATTAGAGTGTCTAAATATTTTAATTATCCAGTTAACTCACAAACTCAAAGAAAATTTAATAATAATCTAATGTACCGTTGTTTAAATAATGGAGAAAAAGTTTTTCGTAGTTGGTTAGTATATTCAATTTCAAAAGATGCTGTTTATTGTTTTCCCTGCAAGTTATTTTCATCATCTTCTTCTAAATTTGCCACTACTGGATGCTCAAATTGGATTCACTTAGCAAGAAATATTTCTAATCATGAAAAGGCAAGATCATTTCCATTCTATGCATCAATTTTTAATACGAAGAAATAGCTCTGCTTCCTTTACATCTCTTGAAAGAGCTATGTTGAGAGGGCATAATGCAGAAGTACAACATTGGAGAGATGTTCTGACCCGACTGCTTTCTTGTATAAAATATCTTGCTGAGCATGACATAGCAATTCGTGGTACAGGTGGTCATGAGTACTTGGGTGATCAAAAAAATGGTTCCTTTTTAAGTTTGGTAGAACTGGTTGCTATTTATGATGTTGTACTAGCTGAGCATTTGAACAGAATAAAATTAAGAAAAAATTCAGATCACTATTTAGGAAAAAACATACAAAATGAATTTATACAGCTTTTAGGTGACAAAGTTCTTGAAGAAATTATTTCTCAAATTAAACAGGATCGCTACTATGCAATCATCCTTGATTGCACCCCAGATGCCAATCATGATGAGCAAATGACTATGGTTATCAGACATGTGCACATTACTAATGATTTTGATGTGGTCATTCATGAACACTTTACTGGATTTATTGTTGTGAAAAATTCTACTAGTTCAGCATTGACTAAATTATTGTTGCAAAGACTTACTGAAATGGGCCTTGATATCCAAAACAGTAAAGGACAAGGATATGATAATGGAGCAAATATGGCTGGAAAAAAGAATGGTGTACAAAAACGTGTACTTGAATTAAATGCACAAGCACGCTTTGTTCCATGCAGCTGCCACTCACTTAATTTAGTTTTGTCAGACTGTGCAAAAAGCAATCATGTATATATTTCATTTTTTGGGGCACTTCAAAAATTGTATGCAAAATTGTCAGCGTCAATCTCGCAATGGCAAATTTTAAAAAAGGAATGTCCACTTGTGGTAAAATATCCTTCAACTACACGGTGGGAAAGTAAAATTAATAGTGTTAAAGTGGTTCATCTAAATTTGGTTGGTATTATCAAAACTTTGCATAAAATTCTTGAAACTGTATGTGATCCTAAAGACTGTAGTGACATTGAAGGACTTTTACACCAATTAACAAGCTTTGAGTCACTTGTAACTTGCTGTATTTGGCACAAGGTGTTGAGTCAAGTCAACTTTGTTAGTAAGTCTTTACAAGCTAGCAAAATGAATATCAATCAAGCAATTATTCTTTTGGAAGGTTGTTTAAACACACTTAAGCAATTTCGACTTTTTGGTTTTAACGATGTTATAGCTGAGGCACAAGAAATTGCTAAGGAAGTGAACAGTCAGCTAAGTTTTATAACCATACCCTTGGATTTTAAGCAACAGCGAA
Source organism: Diplosoma virens (assembly GCA_963680785.1). NCBI lineage: Eukaryota > Metazoa > Chordata > Ascidiacea > Aplousobranchia > Didemnidae > Diplosoma > Diplosoma virens. The sequence continues at coordinate 73,624,518 of OY796881.1, read as the reverse complement.
TACAGATTCACAGAAGAATGGCAGATGAGACAGGCAATGACAGTGTTACTTACACTCCACAAAAAAAATATGAAGTTGAATGTTTTAGTACTATGGTAGACAAGTTTATATCAAGTATATCAAATAGATTTGAACAACTGAAACAGTATAAGCTAGAGTGTGGTTTACTTTTAAATATAAATCAGTTGACAGATGACAATTTGAAAGGTGCTGAAGGAGAGCTGATGAAATTAAAATGTATGAAGTTATCTTCAGACTTAGAAAATGCTGTTGATGGACCTGACCTGTGCAATGAACTTTTATGCTTTATTAACCTGCCAAATAAAAATGCTAGCAGTGAAATTGATCTACTGAAATACATTGCCAAAAATGGTTTAGTTGACACTTTTCCTAATTTATTTACATCATTGAAAATCTTGCTTACAATACCAGTTTCAGTTGCATCAGCTGAGCGAACCTTTTCCAAATTGAAGCTAATTAAAACATTTCTTCGATCTAAAATGTCTGAAAATCGCCTGAATGGTTTAGCATTAATGTCAATAGAAAGAGAAATTTCAAATGACATCGACTTTAATGATGTTATTAATAAGTTTGCTCTTCAGAAAGCTAGAAAGCAAACTTTTATGTAACTTCTAACATTATTATGCAAAGTTGTATGTTACACAATAGTTTTAATTTTGATAAAAAACTTGCAAAATGTTATGTTTATGTTTCACTTTTAGCAGCAAATTTTCTTTATATATAGCAAATGTATCACCAGCCATGCATGTCACAAGCAGACCATTTTAGGTCATCATTATTGTTCAATAGATTGTTATTAATTGATTTTGAAAAAAATTTAATTTGTTAAAGTTCTAATTAAGTTGAAATTCTTTTAACCTATTTTGACTTTATTTATTTTTTGATTTTTTATTCTGTTTACCCTTTTTTCAATTTTTTCCAAATGCAAAGCAAATAATTTTTTTATTGAATAACTAGTTGTAACTTATAAGTTGAAGTAAGATTATTTTAAATTTTCAACCATTTTTTAAAGTAGCTTATTAGCAGAAGAGTATTTCAAGATTTACTAGTAATGATGCTTTAATTTATACTTATTGATTTTATATGCAATACCTTTTTAGTAATCATTTATTTAAAAAAATTTTGTGGCCTAAGAAAAGTATATCACCAGCTTTATTTTTTTAATCCAATATTTATGCAAAACTGTTGTTGATTATGATATTCTTTGTTTTTTAACTATTGTTGTTCTTTTCATTCTTGTTTCATATGTTTAGATATTGCATTTAACATAAATGAGTTGACAGATTAAAAAAAGGGAACCATTAATATTAAGATAAGCAAATATTTTGAATCTGTTGCAGCACTTTAAAGTTAGAAGTATGCAGCAATTAGAGCAAAAATGTTATTAATGAACCAGTTAGAAAAAAGATATTGGTAAGTTTGCTTATTTATATGTAAATATTAGGAAAAAAGTTTGAATTGCATAAATTTTTATTCCAATTTTATTTATATTTTGAGTTATGCACAGATTATAATGACATTGTGGGCAGAGCAGGGCAGTAGAGTTTAAACATATGTATAACCATAACCAATCAGTGTGCTTGGCTAGAGCAATATTGTTTGTGACTGATATAAAAAAATGCAATAGTTGTAAAAATTGATGCAGTGCAATATATCTTGCTCATGCTCTTATGTTTATTTTTAGGTAATGTTACTTTTAACTCACATATTTTTGTTACTTTTATCTTTTTAGTACATTTTTTTAAAACTATTGATGCAGTACATCTTCTTGATCAGCAAATTAATAACAATTACAGTATTTGTTTACCACTCATCACCAATCAAAGCATTAAACAAGTAGTATTTGCTTATCTTTTGAACAACTGCTGATGTGTTTTTTGTTTTATGTGCTGCTTTGACTTGAATAAAAATTGAATTTTTAGTCCCTTGATTCACAAAACAAGGTAATGCTGATAACTTGAAAAGAATATAGTTAACAGCACAACAGGCACTGCTAGTAAGTTGTTGCTTATTTGTTATTATGTTTTTAAGTTAATTTGTTTTGAAAGGTTGCTTTGTTTGCTTGGGGGGTCTGGGGGGCAAAGGCCCCCAGAATAGTTTAACTTTATGTTATTCACAGTGGCCCCCCCTCATATTTCTTGCACCGGGCCCCCCCTTTTCTAAAGCCATCACTGCTCATCACAACAGGCCTGGCACCGGTCCTGGGCACAAAAGCACGGAGCCTGGAAGCATTTTCATAGTACTCCACATTCCATTTATGATTTCTTCACTCAGAAGCGCGGATGCCAAGTCCAGCAAGGTTGTCCAAAAGATTCCGCGCGCCTAGCACAAACAGGTGTCTAGATCTTAGTCTCTCTTGGCAAGTATTTGAAGATCCACTTAAGAGACCATATAAGATATGATCAGGGTCCAGAGATTCACAGTAAGCCAAGGAGAGTGTCGTTCCCAGTCAGCGAAGCTCAGCTGGCTGGGAGCGACACTCTCTTGGAGTGGGATGCAGGCATCCAGTGACATGCGCAAGGCATTGTTCAACACACTGTCTATGAGATGAGTGTGTGCACTGCGACACCAGACTGGTGCACAGTACTCAGCTGTTGAGTAGACTAGAGATAAGGCGGCTATGCGTAGTGTTTTAGCACCAGCACCCCATCCCGAGCCTACGAGTCGCCTCAGCAGTGTAATGAGAGAGACAAAATTTTATTTGGCATAACCATAGCACTACATATTAACAACTAACAAATTTTTAATTAGAACAAAATCTAATTGATTGAAAATTGTGCATGCAAGTTACACCATGGAGGCATCGAAAGAACCATACGGGTTATCAAAGTCGAGGTGCCTCCATTTTTTCATGTAGTAACATGAAGTTAATTTGAAAAAGCAAGAAATACTAGATATGAAATACTGGTGCTGATTATAAAAGAAATAATAAAAGAAAAAAACAAAAAAACGAAAACAAAACAAAATATAAACAAATAAAAGCAAAGAAAGAAAGCATACAACTGATACAATAATTCTAAAGTAAAATAATTTATTCTAAAATTATGAGACTTTTTGTGCATATTCCAACTAGATGAGATTAAATTTTTGATTTTTTATCTAACATATAAGAAATAACACTTCAGTACTCTATTAGTATTTCGATATTAGTTGTTTTTTATATTCTTTTTTGAAAGAAGTAAAAGAAAGAGATTTAATGCAATTAGGTATTTTGTTCCACAATATTGCTCCTGCATATTGAATTGATTTTTTTCCAGAATTAGTTTGGATTTGTGAGATATAAATACTTTCATTTTTTGCTTGTGTAGTCAAGTGGTTATGAATTTCTCTAGACTTAGTAAATAAAACTCTATATTGTTGTGGCTTTCCATTATTGATAATTTTGAACATGAGTTTGCCTACTTCCAGCTTATCTATGTCTTCTAATTTAAGGATATTTTGTGCTTTATAGATAAGAGATAATTTTGTTCTATAACCACAGTTAGCTAGGATTTTTAGTACATTGTTATGTAAAGTATTAAGAGGTTTCATGTAAAAACATCAGCAAAACCCCAACTGGTTATTCCATACTGAAGATGAGAGTAGACAAGAGCATAGTATAACATTCTTGTGGTTTTTTCATTAATGTAATGCCTAATTTTACATATCAAACCAATAGATTTTCGCAAATGTTGTATTAGGTGATTTATGTGATATGACCAATTCATTTTATCATCAATATATGTGCGAGGATAATTTTTTGAACAATATCATTAGATGGTGACGAAACGTGAGCGATATGTCCAGTTTTACTCCAAGATAAGTAGGAATTGGACAGAACGGTAAAAATCTATTGTAAACCTTTAGCTCACGCTTGGCCTCTCGGTTATTTAAGTGAAAGGCTGCTATCATCGTCTCAGTGTGACTAAGTTAAGCTTATAAACTGTTAAACAGTGGTTTATTAAGCTTAATAAACCACTGTTTAATCAACTGGCAACGCGAAATAATAAAAAAAATTTAGCAAATTTCATGTTAAGTTTAAAAAATGCAATTTTTCTTAGACATAAGAAAATTTGCTAAAAGTCTAAAAGCACTGCTGAGAAATAAGCTCAAAATTTGACAACACTTATTACTATTCTTATTTTATTCAGAAGTTAGCAGTAGTGATGTTGCTGATACAAAATTTAGTGTCCATAGCTCCCAAGTATTTGTTATTTGCGACATTGCACCGCGCTGCTTAACAAAATTGTTACCAAAAGTTTATACCGCACTGTCTTGCACTGCAAAATCACAAATTTAAATACAAATTTTTTGGACTTCTTTTTCATTTTTTTAAAAGATGTTTGATCAAGCAATACTCACTGTTGTAGTTATCAAAGTATTTCAGAAATTCCAAGGCTATTGGCATAATCTTGTTATATCGTGAAAAAACACTTCAAGCACTTTTCTCTGCTTGGCATCACAGCCAACAGCCTTAATTTTTAGTAACATTTCGGCCCAGATGGCAGGTGCTTTCTCGCAGCCTGGGCCGTGAGTACGTCTGTTTATTGATCACAAAATGACAGACCGAAACCAAACCTACCAAAATGGAAGAATATCCACCTATTCTGATGTTCAGCTTGGGTCTGCTAATCGACAAATATCCTTTTCAAGACGTTGCAATGCCTGGAAAAAACTGCATTTTTCAGGGCACATTGCCAACAAGTATGGCACATTCTTTAGTTGAACATCGAAGGCCTCATTGCAACCAAGATGAACGTTCTTTATTACCTTGCTCTGCAGTTTGAGGCACTCGTCATCCTACTGCAGGAGACCCACTGCAGTGATGCAGAGAAGTTGGTACTTAAAAACTATCAACTAGCTGGGTCTTCTTTAAGCAGGAAGCATAGCCTTGCGACGTTTGTCCACGAGCGATTAAGGTACATGCTTTTTGATCAATCTCCACTGACATCGGAGTTCAAATGGTTGTGTGTACGCGTTGATGGTTATAAAATAGTCAACGTCTACAAACCACCACCAACGCGATTGCGAACCCTGGATCTTTCAGTATTTCCTCACCCATGTCTTTATGCTGGCGATTTTAACTGTTGTCATGCTGACTGGGGTTATGATGCTAGCAGTCCGGACGGTGAGTGCTTGGCTGGCTGGGCCAGTATTAATTGTCTTGCCCTCGTATATAATGCCAAAGACGCTGCCAGTTTTTACTTCGGCCACTGGAACACTGGCACCAATACGGATCTAGCTTTCGCTAGCGTAGATCCAAACAGTCGCTTACCGGATAGACGTGTCCTTGAAAAGTTCCCCAGGTCAGAACATCGACCTTCGCTTATTACACTACCAAGGTTTGCTATGGCAGTGCCCAGCATGTCTGTTAAACGATGGAACTTCCGCAAGGCCAAATGGAGTCACTACATTGCTTTGACGAATAAATTCGCAAAGACTTTGTTGCCGCCTGATTCACTTGATGTGGATGCAGCTTACCAGGACTTCTGTAACACCATTAAAAAAGCAGCCAAACTGATTATCCCACGCGGGTATCGAAACAACTATGTTCCGTGTTGGGATCAGAGTGTGAATCCCTCTATAGAACTTTCCGGCAATCTCTTCAGCGAGACGACTCAAGTTTGGCTTAGTAATATTAGAACACCGGGATCAACAACTCATTTTGGCTATTTACGTTAGAAGGGCTACTGCGAAAATAGTGTCAAAAGTCATACGAAGCTTTGAAATCTTTCGTTTGAAGGTTAAACGCATTTTAGTTATAATTTAAAGATTTTTCATGGTTATTGGTTCAAAGAAATTGAAATCTTTATTTCGATAAAGGCGTCAAGCAATACCAGATTCTGAAAACCAAATACGAGCGTATATTTTGACTACAATTATTTAAAGAAAACAAAAATAAACTTGTACATGCGAAAGCAATAAAACTAATTAACAATTTGGCATGCAATAAAATGAAAAAATAGCCCACCAAGAAAGAAAAATAATCTCTAGTTTGGTATCTAGATATCTAAATTCCCTATTTGGCTGCTACAGTCCTGCTTGTCAAGCTTGACAGAAAGCGGAGGGATCGATGGTCCTAGGCTGTTCGCAGCATTGACTACTCACACTCTAGTCGAAAAGCATGGAGTATTTTGAACAACCGTATGGTAGGTCACAACACTTTCTTCATACTGTCCCGTTTCAGCCGATGCTATTGCATCTCAGCTGGTTAGAAACGAGAGATTCGACTTGTCTCTCAAGAAGTGTCTGATCTTTGGAGGGCCACAACACCAGACCCAGTAAATATCTGTGACACTTTTTCACAGAGATAATTTACTGCTGCTCTTCAACATTTAAAACCAGGCAAAGCTCCGGGACCTGATTCCATCTGCCCAGAGCTTATAGTCCATGCTGGAGCTGCTTTGAAGTCCTGGTTACGTGACTTCCTTTCTTCCTGTTTGTGCCGACTCAAAATTCCCAAGATCTGGAAAAGAGCGATTGTAGTCGCGATCTCAAAGCCAATGAAGCCCGTGGGGGACCCAAAGAGTTATTAACCGATACCTTTGCTCTGCGTCGCCTACAAGATCCTCGAGAGGCTTATCTACGCCCGCGTTGAACCATTAACCAATCCACTGCTCCCTAAAGAGCAGGCTGGGTTCCGATGCGGGAAGTCAACCGTAGATCAAGTTGTTCTACTGATCCAGAACATCGAGGATTCTTTTGAAGCTAAAAAAAGGCCGGTGCCATATTTGGCAAACTGACAGTTGTTTATGACACTGTCTAGCACCGTGGCCTTACCTGCAAGCTGTTGAGACTACTTTCGGATAAGCACATGGCTAGAATGATTATGGAGCTTGTCCGAAATTGAAGTTTCACCCTTACTACCGGTGACAGCAAGCAAAGCAGGCTACGCCGTCTCAAAAACGGCATTCCTCAGGGATCAGTCTTGGCTCCCCTCCTATTTAACATCTATACATACGATTTTTCTTCCATGATTTACAGAAAGTTAGCTTATGCTGATGATCTAGCATTGTTGCACTCTTCTGGAAACTGAAGGGACTTGGAGGAGACTTTAAGCCAAGACATGTATACACTTTTAGCATATCTCCAGACTTGGAGGTTGAAGCTCAGTCACATTAAGACGGTGACAGCAGCCTTTCATTTAAATAACGAGAGGCCAAACATGAGCTAAAGGTCTACAACAACGGTAGACTTTTACCGTTCTGTCCAACCCCTACTTATCTTGGAGTAAAACTGGACAGATCGCTCACGTTTAGTCACCATTTAGTTGCATTGCTTAAAAAACTATCCTCTCGCGTCACACTACTGAGGCAACTCGTAGGCTCGAGATGGGGTGCTGGTGTTAAAACACTACGCATAACCACCTTGTCTCTAGTCTACTCAACAGTTGAGTACTGTACACCAGGCTGGTGTCGCAGTGCTCACACTCGCCTCATCGATAGTGTCTTGAACGACGCCTTGCACATAGTCACTGGATGCCTGCGTCCCACTCCAACGGACCACCTACCTGTACTCTCAGGCATCCAGCCAGCAGAGCTTCGCCGAATGGGAGCGACACTCTCCTTGGCTTACTGTGAATCTCTGTACCCTGATCATATCTTGTATGGTCTTTTAAGTGGGTCATCAGATACTCGCCAAGTGAGACTAAGATCCAGATGCCTGTTTGTAACAGCTGCGCGGAATCTTTTGGACAACCTTGCCAGACATGGCATTCGCGCTTCTGAATAGAAAAACCACAAATAGAAAACGGAGTACTGTGAAAATGCTTCCAGGCTCCATGCTTTTGTGCCCAGGACCGGTGCCAGGCCTGTTGTGATGGGCTTACCCCGAGCAGCTTGGGTTAAGCTCAACCGCCTGCGGACTGGAGTTGGGCGATTCCATTCGTCCATGCACAAATGGGGTCTCGCTCCTTCACCAAATTGCTAGTGTGGGGCTTCTGAACAAACCGCAGACTACGTTGTAACAGCGTGCCCTATACATCGGGTACCACATGGAGCACGAGGTCTGAAGGTTTTGGATGACGAAAGTCGATGCTGTCTTAATAACATCACTGCCAGCAACTAATTCAGGCAGTGCAGCAGTCTGGGGTACTAAAAGGATAAACCCTGTTTGTGTCTGACCTGGTGTGGATACCCTTCAAACGATGACGACGACCCTCCCCAAAAGAAAAAAAACGTATAACTCACCAGACTTTGCCAGAACCAAAAAAAACTAAAAATATTCCACCAGAACGAATAATTTCAAACATCTAAATCTACTCGCTACTGGCTACCAAAAGCAATAAATAATACAGAGTAGTTGTAAAACTTTTGTACTTGCGACTTCGTTGTTGGACTATTTTTGTAGCAATTGCTTTGATACTCCAAAATGATAAACAAAAATTCTCCACTTAGACAGATTAACAGAAAAGTCTCGCTCGCTAACAGAAAAATCTACCGTAGAATTTTCGAGATTGGAGCGCGTTTCATTACACAGATTATTCGAGCTGGTCTAACGTGTGAGAGTCTGGGTGCTCTATTTCGTCCCTGATTGGATATTTATAAACCTATACACTTCTAAAAGTTATAAGATATATAGTTTCCAAAGAAACATTACGTTCAAAACAGAAATAATCATTTTTGAAAAAATTCAGCAAAACTCGGTTTGGAAAGTTTAATTTAAAAGTAAAAAAGTAAAAGTTGTCTATCGTTTATAGATTAACTCATAAAAACTATTTTTTTGCTTTTTATTGTTTTCAGTAATTTTTGTTTTCTGTGACAAACAGAAATAAGTTATTAAGTTAACTTTAAACTATTAAGTGGCCAGCTTGAACGTTTATCAATTTCAAATACGATATTGATAACCTGCAAGTTTTTACATATTAATATTGCGCACTTAAATGTATTGCTGTGGAAACTGCGAACTCAAGAGAGGCTTTAATCTAAAAAACAAAAAGTTAGTACAGTAGAATGGAAGGTTTGAAAGAAAAAACAACAAAATAAACTTTATTCTTGATCATGCAAACAGAAACACAACTATCGGTTATATACGTAACTATTCAAATTGTAACAGAACATATTTGATGGAAATATAAATTCACACAAATTTATCAAATACATCACATATTTAATGTTATTTAGTCTGCGCTTTTGACGTATGCGGAACATAATACGAAAAATTGGAAAATTAATAAAACGGAAACCGTGTGCAGATTTTGCTCATCAACGCTCGATCAGGTCATTGATGAACAAGAAAATATCATTTTTCAAAGCAAACAATTGAAAACTGTCATATTAAATGAACAGTTTTGAAAAATCAAAACATTGGAATGCAAATAAAACAAAAAGTATGTACTTGAACCCTTTCAAGTTTTTTGACTATATTTTTCTGAAATGTTTTTTTATTAAAAAAAAACAGAAAAATCATTCAAAACATTTCTGCACGAATGAAATACATGATCATTTATTTTCTGCTACAGTTTGTAATCTACGCTGTGTTTCCAGTTTACAATTTATAATTAAATTTTTAATTGATTTTAAAACAGCTGTAAAATTGAAAACGACACTGAATAATAAGAACTTCAATTGCTGTTATTCAGTCAAAGAAACCGATAGCAACGTTGTTCTTTCAAAAAAAAGTACTTAACAGAAGAGCTTAAGTTCAAAGTTACTAATGTTGTATAATAAAGTAAATCAGTTTATCTAATTTTATTAATTTAAAGCTAATTTCTTATTGGTTTTTGAAAAGAAAATGTTTATTTAATATAATTAGTAAACGTTAGAAGTTTTTAGATGATTTTTGTTTGTTGTGGTAGATTCGTCCGTTAATTATACATCATACCAACTAACAATTGTTTTTCGTTTCAATCTTCGAAAACTTAAAATTGTTTTTTTCTAAACTATTTACATAAAAAAATAAAATCAAAAACAGCTCAAATATAACAACAATTCTAAACAAAGCAAAACATTCAGTCATTGTTCATTTTAATTTTATTCTTGACCACTAACATAGTAAATTTTACACAGTAAAAGGTAGTCGAGAGTCAAGAATAGGTAGACGTAGGAAAACGTCAGACATTAAAGTATGCAAGAAGAAGGCGTGGAAAAGTAAAGTAAAACACTACGAAACATGGCTGCATCACCAAAAGAACAAAAGAGAAAAAAATTTTTTTTTTTTTTTAATCTCTATATTTATCCTCCTGACTCGCAGGAAAGCGACGGAGGCGCTATACATAGGGTAAGCAATTACCCCGACCTGCTTCCGGAGATGCCAAGATATTGCTGTCCGCTAGTAAGTTAGAAGAGATATTACTGCAATTTAGAACTGCTTGTCAAGACCACCAAGCAGGGGAAAGTGCCGTAAAGTGTCTTTCCCAAGGACACAACAGAATGGCGTAAGTGGGTTTTTGAACCTAGACCATGCTGATCATCAATCCGGTGCTTTAACCACTCGACCACGCTGCCGACTGAAAAGGAGAAAAAAAATTAAATTAAAAACAATTTTATTAAATTCAATACAAGTATAGAAATCCGAGAGCTATATGAAGAGAATGTTGTATAATCATGGGTGGGAGAAACAACAAACTCTGTGACCAAAAGACTCATGACCCAAAAGGGGTCAGGCAGGCAAAGAAACCCACCAAAAGAAATCCTGCCGCGGGTCAAAAGGATCATTTCAAATGTATATGGCCGGCAAAAACAAATTAAAAAAACAAAAACATTTTCAAACTACAAATTTAAATCGCTGTTAAATTTTGGGATGGGAGTGTCATCTGCAATCATTGCTTGACCGATAGTTGACAACTGGTTGCTTGTTTTCATTTGGGCTAACGGACAAACACAAAAGACAAAAGCCAAAACGAAAATACCTTTTTATTAAAAAGAATTAATTACTATTTAGCATTTAATTTTTAATTTATTGTAGCAAACTGTATCGCTTAATACTTAAATTAGCTCCGGCACTAATGGAGGAACAATCGATTACTTTGTGTACTTGAACGCCAATTTCTGAAGGTTTTTGCAAAAAGACCCCAAACTTTGTTTTATATTTTTCAATGAGTTTGGAACTTTATTCCAAAACATAGGACCACGATAAGAAATTGATTGTTGACACAAAGAGTTAAAATACAACTTAGGCATATATTTAGATTTATTTCAGGTATTATGATTAGACGTTGCTTTTGTAAATACATTTAAAATTACACTTGGATTTTTTCTAATAGTTTGTTTAAACATCAGCACATTTATATTTTATTTATGTTTAATATTTCAAATTTTGACACGAAGTCATTGACGTTATAATTTCTTTTTAAACCATTAAACCATTTCATAATAAAACTAATTTTTGCAAGTTTATTTTACCAGAGCATTTTTGCTAAGAATTTCTTACATCAGCACACAAGTTTAAGTTTTTCAAAAATCTGAAGTTATTTTTTCTCAACTATTTTTACAAAACAAAAAAAATCAAAAACATCTCAATTACAACAAGTAGCAATTCGTTTATTTATCATCTCTATTTATCCTCCTGATTTGCAGGAAAAAATCGGAGGCGCTATACTTAGAGCAACCATCTAGTGATTACATAGACTAGCTATCTTATACTTCCCCACGATTTTTTGATTTGCAATATATTGCTGTCAAGTTGAAACTTCTATTTTTCTGAATTTTATTTAGAAACATGACTGTAATTGAGAATTTTGGAAAAGATGCCAATAAAAAAATTGTCTTTCGCAAGTTCACAACAGAATGACGAGTTAGATTATTAATCGCGACCATGATTCGGTAACTCTCCCGCAATAAAACAAAACTACCATAAAACAAAATAATGCAAGAACATAACTCGTTTTTTTTTTTATGTTACAATACATTTACAAACTTTGTTAATCGAGAAAAATTATGAAAATCTACAAATTTAAAAAAAAATTTTTTCAGATGCAGTCAAAACTCATCTGCGGTCATTAATAAAGCAGATCAATTTAAAAGTAGTTTTAATTTTAGATTACAATTTTTGTTGTACAAAAAAATCATTAGAATTGTTATTTGTCTACAGCGTATTTATTACAAATATTAGAAATATTAGCTGCCGGTATGTGCTTATTCTCTATGTTGAATTTGACTATCGTTGATTTAGCTGCCACTATTGAATTTTGGAACAATTTATAGTTTGGCTTACCAAAAATAATGAATTTGTAATGACTTCAGTCCGAGTCTCTACGAATTTTATCATTTATTGTTTAAAATCGTATGGCGTTTCTTATTAATTCCTTTCTTTACCACTTTTCAGGCTTACACATTAACTAGAAAAACCCTAAAATATAAGTAGTGTATTCAAAAGAACACAAAATTAGGTTGAAAATACAAACTCTAAAAATAATAAGATTTATAGGAAGATACACTACTTTACTTAAAATAATCTATGAAAAATATAACTATGAAGAAAAAAAAACGACAAGATTAAAATCTACAGCAAATAGTAAAATACTTTGAAAACATGAACAGAACGAAACAGACAAATTTATTTCATACGATTCAATATTAATACCCAATGCTCACAAAACAATAATAGTAAAAATAATAATAAAGAAGAAGAAAAAGATGACCTTGTCTTTCATCGCAATCATTTAATTTAACCATTACAGCTTTTCTTATTGACTTTCAAAAACAAGTTTATTTAATTTCAAGCTTTCTTTAATAAAACTTTATGTTGGCCACTTATTTTGAATGTCCAAGAATTAAAAAAAAAGTCGACCAAGCGAATAGTGATGGCGTTAGTACGGAGTGGCCGCACCTGGCCCTTCCTTCAAAAACGTTAAAAGTGGCCTCCCTAAGCAAAATATTGCTCTATCTCTTTATGCTGACAGAGATCCCCCTACCTTCCCGCTTCCGGAAATTGCTTCTTGCCCTTTGTTTTTACTCTAACTTTAAGACAAAAGAATAATGTATTCGATTCAAAGTAATGACCTTTTCTTTTTTTTAGATATTACCATGTTTTTAAAAAAAAGCTACTTTTTTTATTATGATTGCAAATTACATTTTATAAAGTGGCCCGTCCTTTTTCTTGTAAGCAACAGTGTCTCTCAAAGCTCAGTAAACCTCGATTGTTCTGAAATCGATTCGCCTGACGAAATCATCAGATTCGAGCAAAGATCCGGTTTATACGCTGATAATGGTTTGGGTCTCAAATATTTTTTGGTTCCTAGCAAAAAGCTGTAAAGTTATTAATTTCGCTTTAAGACTAATAACTTTAAAAAGAAAAGTTATTTTACGCAAAAGTTGCAATCATCAACTTGATTTTTAGGTATTACTTGTTGCAATAATCAACTTGATTTCTCTGTTTTCATTTCGCCATCATGATCAATTGACAGTAAGAGTTAAGTCAAGTTGGTTTAATTTTATGCTATCTAATATTCAATTTTTTTTTATTAAAATGAATGAGCGCCCCTCTGTTAGTAAATGTTAATTTATGTAATTTGCTTATGCTAGTGATGCTTTGATGACTATATAATATTAAGGTTTGAAAGCAACGGTTATCAGTTCAAGTAGACGAACAAAAAAGATCTGACGGCAACACATTACGTTTGCATTGCATAAACAAAACATGAAAACCAGCGATTACAACTTCGTTTTATATTTAAATAAAAACTTAGCGACAACTGATAACTAAAACAGATTCTATTAAAATAGTTTTGAATAAAATGGTGGTGTGCAGAAAATTAATGTTGAAAACCTGTTCCTACAAACGTAACTCATTTATTGATAAAAAAAAGGAAAAAAGTTTCAAAAGAAGAACATTAAAAAACCAAATCAAATAATGAAGATTTTGGTTGCTGAACGAACAAAACATCGGTCTACAAACTTTGATTAATTCTTAACTTTAGTTTATATTGTTTAACTCAACTACTTTTTGTTGGTTTATCCTGTTGTTTCTCAGCTTTTTAAAAGTTTCTTTCAACTTATCAAGAAGTGGCGAGTACAGTAATGGATTAAAAGCGCTGTTGATTGGAAGCAACAAACCAGCACTGACAATGTAAGCAACGTCATCCACATAAAATCCGCTGAGTTTGACAAATGCCATGATACAGATGGGAATCCAGCATAAAAAGTCGGTAATGATAATTCTTGAAATGCGTCTTTGCATTCTTGATTGCTGTTTGTCTCTTTGATTGTTTCTTATTTCAAGTTTATTTTCTTTTGCCTTTATAAACATGCAAATGTAACTTACTGCAATAAAAAAGAAACACAAAAAGTTGACGGTAATAATGACAAGGCTATATTCCCATGCAGATTCTCCTCGATAAACATAAAACCTCGGCATGCATACACTGGTTTGGCCATAATAACCAAACTCTGCTCCTGAAGAATATTCTGGATTGTTGGTTTTGAGAAATGATTTTGTAGAATCCCAATCGTTGCAGTTGCATTCCATTGATTTATTTTTTAGTGTTGCCAAGCGACAAGCAAATTTAGTAACTTTTTCTTTATTCCAAATTTTTGAACGAGTGAATTGATTTGAAAACTCAACTTTGTTTTGCATAAAAAAACTAAATATTTGATGCGGAATTGGAAAAACAGCAATAAGAAAAGCCATGATCCAAACTGAAGTGATTGCCAACTTATATTTACGAGTAGATATTGAAAGAGTGGAAAATGGTTTGTAGATTGCGTACAAGCGAGTACTTGTTAACAAAACCATAAAAAAACAAGAAGCTTCACTGGATAGAACTGCAAGACTGCCAATTAATGAACAATGTAAACTTGATCGCCACTCAAAATCGATTTGACCGTAATAACCTGAATAATAAGCGCTGTAAACTGCGATGCTAAGCAAATAAATTCCCATTATCATGTCAGCAATAGAAATGTTAAGAACAATCATATTTTGATATTTCGAAGCAGTTGTTAGTTTTTTTGTTTCAAGAAAATGAGTTGTTGATGTAATCACATACAAATTACCACTAATGACTGCAATACACATAATCCAAAAACAACTTTTCAATGCAGGATTCGCTATCATTTCTTGCTCTGATGAAAAGACACTGTTCTCATTATCTTTGCAATTTTTCTCATCTCTATTATCATCACAATCTTGCCTCCCATCACATATCTGATCAATATCTATACTGACTTTGTTTCCTGCTTTGCAAACAAATCGTTTCGAACAGTTTAACTCATCGAATCCTTTTGTGCAATTTGATTCGTTTGTGATACTATAAAAATTGTCTTGTATGCCGTCACAATAACGATCACCAATGTTATAACCGTTGTGACAAGTATCATTACAAAACTCAGGTGGGTCATTACAAATGTAGTTACATTCATCACTGAGATCATTACATTCTGGTCGACCGTCACATAATATTGCTGGACGACGATCTTCCATTCTAGTTTGACATGTTTTTGTGGATTTTGCACTGTCAGTATTTACGTTAAAAATGGTTTTATAATCAAGATTCAAACTTGAATTTAAATTATGATCAACAGAAGACAAATTGCAAGATGGAAATCTGATGTTACATATATCAAAGTCCAAATATTGTTCACACAAACACTCATCAGACCAGTCGTAACAATCAAATAAACCATCACACACTTGTTTTGACGAAATCAACAAACGTTGATCAAAACATTGAAAACAGGGATTATTGATGCAAAGATCCGATTCGTCTCTGCACTGTGCAACATTATCATGCAAATTTCGTTGAGGTAAAACACATTTTTTTTCTGAATCAACAGCAACACATTTAAAGCCGTGTTGATGTTGAATTTCATCACTTTTGTCAAGACAATCAACTATGCCGTTACACAGCTGATATGTTAATCCTAATCTACCATCATTGCATTGAAAAGCACGATTACATTGTTTAGTGGTATTATGAGAACAGTTAGAGACGCAAATAAAATCAGTTTCATTGCAATCAATAGTAGAACAGAGAAGAGACGAAGCGTTGTAACAAGTTGACATATCACAAGAAATAAGAGAATTGAGATTACACTGTGATACGTTATTTAACCTGTTGATTGTGACATTACACTGACGACAATTTACGGTTTTTTGAACTTGATAGTTTTCATCGCTTCCATCTGAGCATTGTTCGATTCCATCATTTTGTTGATCGATTGGAATGCATCCAGTGAATATCTCCGAGTTGAATTGCGAACTCTCCACCTTGCAATCAACCGGATTGTTCTTGTAACACTGACATTGAAATTCAGTTTCATTGCAAGAACAATTCAATTCATCTGATATGTCAGTGCAATCATAATATTGATCACATTTATCTGTAAAATAAAGAATATCTAATAAAAGGTGTTAAATTAATAAAATTGTTTACGTGGTTTTAAAATATGCTTTATTCACGACCTACTAAAGAAACGGCCAATCTTCTTGATAAGGGCATTACTATATCCTATCAGCAAAATTTCTTAGTGTCCCAATTGAAAAACAATTTTTGCAGTTTCGTATAGTAAGACAATAGTCGAAACGTATATTTAATAGGAAAATGGATCAACAATTTTTCAGAAACATTTTACCCCTTCGGCCTGATAGTTTTTTTGCTTCAATGTAACATGTCCCGGCCGTATTCTTCAAAGGCCGTGGTTTATTCAAATTTTTAGACAAACTTACTTCTAAACTAAAAATTATTAATACGTATATTTTAAATTCCATAACTTTAGAAAATAATAAAAATTGAAATTATTATGACATATGGCCAAATGGTTTGTGTCTTCTCTCTAATGGGTACCATAAAATGTTTGGTACCTGCGCTATGGACAAAAAATGAGCTTGCACTTGAAATTTGCTAAAACTTTGGTTTTATTTTAATTAATCCAAAGAACAAATTTCGAAAAAACGTAAAAGAAAAAAAATTTTAGACTTTTGTTATCTTTATTTTTTTAGGGCTATGTCAAACAAGTTTTCAATCAAAATATTTTTTTTTAATTCGAACAATACAGTTAAATTAAATAATTTATTTATAGCGGTTACATTGGCTTTTCTATAACAAGCTATGTATACTTTTCTGTTTGTTTTTTAAATTTTGAAAGAAATAATTTGTCTTCACCTGATTATTTACAATTTGAAGAGTTTTTTAGTTCTCTACTAAACATTTTAAAGTGACTCAAACGGCGACAAAGTCTTTGCGAGTTTCTTTATTAAACCGATAAAGTAATTTCGCTTGGCCATGTGGAAGTTTAATTGTTTAATTTTGGGGAGCTATTGACTCCTCAATGTAAACGTTAAAATCTTGCCAAAGTTTGACAATTTATCAACGGAAAAACTTTGTGAATTTTAATTTAAGAATTTGACTACAATAAAAATCAAATATTTAGCTTTTAGTTTTTAACTTTAAAACATCAGTTATTACTTTTAGGCGCTTTCAAAACAAACTTAAAGTAAATTTATATTGAATACATCATCGATTCCCAAACTGGGTTTCTGGGCGGCCTGGTACACTGCAAGACTTTGCCAAGAGTGTGCGAAAATTTGCTGAGGAGTATTGAAGATTACCTGCATATAGGCAAACCTGAATTAAAGTATTAACTCAAAAGATTAATTTATTCAAAAACACAATTTTGCACTCGATAAAGATATGTCTTGTAAAATCATAAAGTTATTTGTGCGTAAGAAAAGAGCCGCTAATCCCAAATGTAATTTCACATAAGGCAGGTTTACATGATTACACCAGTTGTAGTAAACTTTTAGGAAAAATTAGTTATTTTTCTATTTAAATTTACCGATTTAGAAAGGTGAAAAGTTGCAAATAGGACTATATCCCAGCTTTCTTGATAATGTACGATTTTAACATCCTATTTGTTTAAGTTTTCTGGTGCATTTATTGTTTTTTTTCTATTAAAAATTATTTGAGGTTTTCCACTTATATTCCACATTAAAACCTTAAGTGAAATAGCTTTTAGGTTTTTTATAAAAGAGAACCGTCACTTTACTTCAGAAAAGGCAAATCGACCCTAATGTAGATAAAGAGAAAAGCGAATGATATAAGCAGTGTGATGTGTTCAGGCTTGAATGCTCTTATCTCACATATTGAGATACAATTTTCTGAAGACTTGGAGAAGCATAACTAGATAAGAAATCTTTTTGTTAGCAAGTTAAATAAATTTTACGGGTTTACATATCTAGAAAAAAATATTCATTGATCGTTCAAATGATTTCACTTTAAGAAGTATACTTTAAGAAGTATTTTTAATCCTGAATAAAATGAGCAAGCAATCCTGCTTCACTCATTTTATTCAGGGTTAATAATCAGTCTAAATATCCTCTCGTAAGCTGTAAAACTTCCCGTGTTCATATACCATTTGCAACAACACGTTAAATGAAAACCCGGTTTTTCAGCTGTAACTGTGATCAAGTTAAAATACCGGATAAACACTGCCATTTGATAAAATAGGTTTGAAGCAGCAAACTCACAACTCGCATTAATTTTTTGGTGTCTCAGAAATGTTGTCTTTCTTGAATTGAACATAACTTAATTGTAATTTTTTGATCGTTTGAAACATTTGCAAATTTTGGTTTGGCTCTGGCGCCATGAGTGTTTATATGTTTTTAAACAGTGTCTTAAGCAAAAAATGTTCGAAAAGTATTTGAATATATTGTTCAGAACATGTAAATGTGATCAAAACTAGGACATAAACTGCCATGTAGACGCGAACGACATTACTTAATCTTTTTATTGAATCAAAATTTAGTCTATTCCATAAAAGCTTTTATCAAAAATGTTGCAAATGAAAAAAGTATCGTTGCATTCAGTGATCAGGGATGCCAAAATTTTTCGTCTGGAAGGGCAAAATTTAGAGAAAGATACTTTTTTCGTTGAAAGGCGCTCTCAACAAATGTTGATTTTACTGTAATAGGGAAAAATTAAGGTGAAGAACTTAGTGAAGAGCAAAAATTGTTTTTTATTAGACGGTTTGTAGTACAGAATTTAAAAAACATCAAATAAAATTAAAATCATTCCTAAAGCTTTTCGTCTGACAGTTTAATTAAAAAAAATTGTCAGAATAAAGAAGAAGCCAGTCGAACTGAGTTATAAAGTAAAAAATGATTTTTAATTGGTCAAAGATTTTAGAGGTTAAAAGGATTCCAGCTTATGTATTGATTTACTAAAATAACATATTCAAATTCTCGCCTTTCTAAGTTTCTACAAAAATTTTTAGTAAGGAAAGGGAGTTTTTGATTTCTTTTTTAAGTATACTGTAGGGAAGATGAAGAAAAATAAAGATATAGGTAGGTGAGGAAAAAATCGAGGATTAAAGCCCCTCAAAACACAAAATTAGTCTCAAAACTTTGTTTAAAAAGGCGTTCATGATCTTCTTGAAAAGTAAATTGCAAGCAAATTTGAACAAACTTCGATCTATTTTATTAACAGTAGCATTCCAGAATGCATGAATTAATTTTACTTTTATCCAAAAATTAGTGTCAAGCCTCTATACAAAGCAGGAAAATTTTTTTGTACTACTCTTGTTCTAGGTATAGAAAGAATTTCGACGAGATTCAAAAATCAAATCATCACGGCAGTCAAACAATTATGCTGGTTGCCGTCTAATCGCGTGTTGTTTTTACAACTGATAGCTCTTGCCAGCAACTAAAAAAGATGTGCTAATTTCCTATCATTGTAGCAATGTTATCTACCAATTTGTATGCCACTATGGTAGGCTGTACGTTAGTAGCACATCCCGAAGCTTGCAAGAGCGCATTAAACTACATATTCTCAAGTCTGTTACTGATGTTCCCCCACGAAGATGTGGTAATCTTTCTTGCCCTGCAAAGCTAATTGTAGGTCCGAAATCGCCTTTTTTACAAATTTTCCATTAATCAGAATCTTTTGGAAAACATAAAATGTGCTCTTCGTTACAGCGACAACAGATTAATTATCTATTTTTAATCAAGAAAGTTTTAATTTTTACTTTTCCGCTCGAGAAACTACTTTTATTAAATCTTTTCAACCTTATTCTTTGTTAAAAAAAAGATTTTGACTATAGCTTAAAACTTTCTTAACCTTATCTTTTCTCATTGGTAAAACATTCTTGACCAATGACAATAACAGTTCTCTTTTTTACTCATTGACTCAGTTCGGTTTGTGTCTTTTTCATTCTGGCAATTTTTACTATTCAAAATGTAAGAAAAAACCCTTCAAGATGATTTTAATTCCATTTGCTATTTTAAAAAAAGTTTTCAGTGGTAAAATTAAGCCGCGTTTTTTTCTTTTCTTGGCCCCAAATTAGTTTTGATGAGCCAAAATGGCCTTTTGCTCATAAAGGTTGAACTCTACTAATGCAATTTATTTATTTTTTTACTTTGCAGTAAAGAAGGTTTTTCCCTTCGAACGCTTTTTTTTATTTTGGTCTTGATTGACTTTTTAGTAAAAATATTTGCTAATACACTAAAATTCACATTTGTTGCGATTGATTTTCAACAAAAAGAGGCTTTTTTAAAAATTTTGCCCCTTGCTAAATCACTGTTATTTGCAGTGTAGCCCTTTTTGAAAAAATTTTTGTAACCCTGAATGTAGCGTCGCCAAGGCGCGAACCAAATCTTTCTTCGCGCTAATTAAAGTTTGCACATGACGCCTGGTGATTAGTGCGCGCTGCTGTTGCCTGCCCTTAAGCAATCTTTTATGGTAACAGTTAGCACAGGAGAGAACTTTTTTTCGTTTTGCCTTTCGAGACGAAGGTTAGTTGGAGAGCCTGCTGGCTGCTTTCTTATATATTTTTTTGAAAATGAATAGCCTATTGGCAGAAGTTCGGAACGGAACAAATTTGTTATAATCTAATTTGGTGTACTTGATTTAATTGCTTAAAGATTGGAATAAACTAGTATTCTCTGTCCAAGTTTAAATCATTTTCCGTACCGGAACTAACACTGAACCTAATAAACATTTTACAAACTTTGTTGAATTTAATTTTGTTCGAGATTATTTATTGTAGAGACAAGTGTAATCAATTGCTTTTTTCTTGTGAATTTCAAAGGGCATTATCTTACCCTTGTGTGCACCTCGTTTCAAAACTATTGCTAGGCAGTGGGGGTAGTTTCCCTTCTGATCCTCCCGCTTTTGACGTTCCTCGCAGTGATTTAATATAGAGTAAACAGAGTGCCCACATTAGTCCCCCAAAAAGTTGTTAAAATAGTACTCCATAAAAAAATTTCCTCTTTTTAATACAAGCATAATGACAGCTTAAAAAAGTTGTTCAAATAAAGACCTTGTTTTTTGATCTTTACTTGTATTGAACCTCATTTTATATTTATAAACTTATATTATTCCATTAACCTCACTTTACTTTAAAGAAATTAAAAAATAATAAGTGAAAACAAAGGAAAGATCTTCACTTGATTTAAACAAACTATAAAAGTCATATTTTAGGTGCAAGTTGGAAAAAAAAATAGAACTTAAAATGCGTCCCCTCCTTTTCTTCTATCCTCTTTTTTAACATCATTATTGCTAAAAAATGCTAAATGTTAATTGTTAAAAATTTATTTTAAATTTGTTACCTTATTTGCTGCTGTTTATATTGCAAATATTGGCTGGGTGTCATCACTTTCCGCATGTTAGTTAGTGGCAAAATATATAACTCAAATCTTAATCTGTTTGTACAACAGCATAAACTAGTATGAATTTTCATTTTTTTCAAATCTTATTTCCTCACCTACATTAATTCTCGATTCTTTCCTCACCTACCTATATCTTTATTTTTCTTCATCTTCCCTACAGTATACTTAAAAAAGAAATCAAAAACTCCCTTTCCTTACTAAAAATTTTTGTAGAAACTTAGAAAGGCGAGAATTTGAATATGTTATTTTAGTAAATCAATACATAAGCTGGAATCCTTTTAACCTCTAAAATCTTTGACCAATTAAAAATCATTTTTTACTTTATAACTCAGTTCGACTGGCTTCTTCTTTATTCTGACAATTTTTTTTAATTAAACTGTCAGACGAAAAGCTTTAGGAATGATTTTAATTTTATTTGATGTTTTTTAAATTCTGTACTACAAACCGTCTAATAAAAAGCAATTTTTGCTCTTCACTAAGTTCTTCACCTTAATTTTTCCCTATTACAGTAAAATCAACATTTGTTGAGAGCGCCTTTCAACGAAAAAAGTATCTTTCTCTAAATTTTGCCCTTCCAGACGAAAAATTTTGGCATCCCTGATCACTGAATGCAACGATACTTTTTTCATTTGCAACATTTTTGATAAAAGCTTTTATGGAATAGACTAAATTTTGATTCCCTTTCTTGTTCTAATTCTAGATAGCCATATGACCAAAACAGTTAACACTCCTTTTGTTTGGTGATAAAATATAACCATTGCAGATTTTTCTTCTATACTTGTGTTTATTTGTAAAACAAATATGTCGGCTAAAAATAAAACTTTTCTTTTTTATCCTGAAGTGTTACAAAAAGGACGTTTGTGGAGCTAGGCCGAATAGAATTACTGCAAAAGTTTAGCTTCTATTTGTTTTCAAATATTGTTTGCGCAATTGACGCTGACTTTATCTTAACAATATTAAAAACCATGCATTGTACTAAACTTATGGTCATTGACACACACGAAAACATGTTTTCGTCAAAGCCTATTTTTGCTTAAATGCACTAAATATTACCAGGGCTGCCATATAGACCTTTTCGAGGCCAAATCTGAGAAATTTGGTCTTTTTTAAAGGTGTTTGGCTTCCAAATTTAACTTTTAGTCTTTTTTATGAAACAAAATTGTATTCTTAAAAGTCAAAATTTCTGTTTGAAAATTAGAAGTTCGTGAGCAAAAGTGTTAGAATTTTCATTATTGACTAAATCTTTAATCGTCTTTACCTTAAAATTCGGATAAAAAAAAAGATTTTGGACATTGATTAAAAAAAATGACCTTTTTTTTAGTCTTTACTTTAAATTTGAAACGTTAATAAAGAAAAAATAATCTGGCCTTTTTTTTATGTTTGGTTTTTTTAACAGTCTATTTGGCCTTTTTTGAAAAATTATTCGGCAACCCTGAATATAACGTTATCGATCACAGTTAATGAAGCGAGATTTGAGATCCTTCAGACAAAGAAAAGTGTCTGTAGCGTAGTCTGCAACGTAGCTGTAGCGTATTACTTACGTCAATCCAAAAAGATATTTCGTTTGCACTAGAAAGCCGAAATATAAAAGAACATATGAATATTGATGACATTCCTGCATTAGAGAAAGATAGCCTGGTAAAGATTTGGAGTGATTTAAAATCGAAAGAAGTATTTAATAAACATTGTATTGAGTTTGGAATGGTGCAGCCAGAAACAGTTCGCTTGGATGACTCTTCATTTCAATATGTTCCCATACTTGCTACCTTAAAGCAGTATTTTTCCCACCGTGATGTATTGGGGGCCATTGCAGAAAATAATGCCACAGACAGATCAAGAATTTCAGACTTCACTTGTGTAAATATTTTAATGAACACCCTTATTTTCAAGGAAATAGGTCTTTAATTAGACTTCACTTTTACTTTGACGAGTTAGAAGTATGTAATCCATTGGGATCTTCTAAGTCTAAAAATAAGCTTGCATGCTTTTATTTTTTTGTAGGAAACATCGGACCAAATTATTATTCAAGTTTAAGAAACATATTTTTAGTTTTGGTAAAGACAGATACTTTGAAGAAACATTGTTTAAGTAAAATAGTTGCTCCATTGGTCAAGGATCTTCAAAAATTTCAAACTGAAGGTATTTTTATTGATAATCAAACGTGTTTAATGGGCAATAATAACTATATATTTGGGTCAATCGCTACAATCTCGGCAGACAATCTCGGTGCACATTATCTTGGTGGGTTTCGAAGGTGCTTTAGTTCTGGCCGTATATACCGGTTTTGTATGTGCACTTATAATGACCTAATAAACAATTGTACGGAAGCTGAGTTTGTGTTGCGAACAGCTGCTGCTCACGAATTTCACATTCAAGCAGTTAGCAATGATGAAAGCCTTGTACCTTCATATAGGGTGGTTAAAAGCAGTCATTTTGATGTAATATCAGGTTTTTTACCTGTGACAGCTTTTCCAGCTTACATCATGCACGATTGTTTAGAAGGCGTGCTTCCACAATTTCTCCATTCCTTATTTAGACACTTGCAAAATAACGGAATCTATTCCTTTGCTTTAATAAATCAAAGATTAAAGAATTTTAAATTTGGAGCAACTGACAAAAGAAATAAGCCAAGACCACTTCCAGGAAATGTTATTTTGTCCCCTGGTAAAATTTCACTTTTAGCAAGTGAAACTTTGTGTTTGTTTAAAAATTTACCCTTTGTTATTGGAGATATTGTGCCAACATCTGATGAAGCCTGGGCAATGTATAATCTTTTATCAGATGTAATGGACATTATTTTGGCTCAATCAGTTTGTGCTAATGATGTAATTAAATTACGGGCATTAATTGAAAATTTTTATTCTCATTTTATTAAGTTTTCTCCAGACTTAGTAAAACCAAAACTACATTTCCTCTTGCATTACCCTCGTTTCATAGAAATATATGG
This sequence comes from Diplosoma virens, assembly GCA_963680785.1. Lineage (NCBI taxonomy): Eukaryota > Metazoa > Chordata > Ascidiacea > Aplousobranchia > Didemnidae > Diplosoma > Diplosoma virens. Next base: position 73,600,028 of record OY796881.1, on the reverse strand, counting down.
GCCATTACGCAACTTGTGGTGTATGCATTTTGAATCTTTTCATAGAAAAATAAAAATAATAGCTCATAATTGTCAGAATTTTAAGAATATTTGTCTAACTGTTGCAAAACGAATTCAATCGTTAAAGTGTTATGAACAGTGTAACATAAGTTGTTTAACTGATGATTTGTGCCGCTTGAAAGGCAGTCCAATAACAATGGACGAGTTGCCTGTTGAATTTGCCGAGTATCTGCAGAGCGACATGGGTATTTCAGTCAATGCAAACCTTATCAATGTTATTAAACTTGTTAAAAATGGTGTTACATATGCTGTCAATAGTATATATGTTCTAGATTGTGTGAATGACAAACCAATGTTTATTCAGGTAATGTATATTGTTGTGTGTGACTCAAACACTGTTATTTGTGGTAACTTGTTAAGACCGGTATATTTTAATTCACATTTTTATAGCTATGTTATAGATAATACTGATGTGCTTTTGTTTTTTAAGCCTGGATCTGAAAAATGTCATCATCCCCATGACATGTACAATTGCTGTGGCATGAATATGATTAGACTTCAATACAAAATTTGTGTTTAGGTTTCTTTTTGCCTATTCATTATTTTAAATCAGTTTTTATTAGCACAAAATGAGTTGCATTTATCTTGTAACATTTAACAACTCAAAAAAAGTTTTACACTGTGAAAAGTGTGAACTTTATAACAAAATTAAAAATTTATTCAATATAAAAAAAGAATTTTTACTGTATCAGTGGAATAGTGAATTTGAGGAGTGGATTGATGTGGATGATCCAAAAGATCTTCCAGATAAAACAAAATTATTCATCAAGCTTAAAGGTAATTGATTAGCAATGCTGTTTTTTTGTTTTTAGAGTATTTACTCCTCCAAGGCTAATTGTAGAAAAGCCAACTCTCAAAAGCAGAGTATTTAGAATATTACTTTTGAATAATCTCCGCTGTTTTACCAGCTTACCGTAGCGGAAAAACTTATGTGTCACAATTACCCAAAAAGCTCTATTGCCTAAAGATTTTTTCTCCTCTTAAGGCACAAATATTAGAGGCATCTGCGGCTAGAACTAGACTAAATGTGGTTCACAAGGTAAAAATCTTTAACCCTGGGCACACTCAGCTTATTTACTGTGGCGGGCAAGCAGACAAGGAAAAGAGAATATCCAAAATGAAAACCCTCTTGCAGTTGGGTTATCCAAAAAACGTTGTTTTAACATTTAGCATTCTTTTCCATGCTACCTCCCCTTGAATCTGGTTTTTCAAGAAGGCTGTTATTATTTTTGAATTTAGATGCATCTCACTCAAGTCCTACAATATTACTTCAGTCAAGAACTAGTGGTAAAACGCCACAGATTGAAAGTAAGATAAAAAAATAAATAAATGTATCGTCTCTTGCTTCTAATAAAGGCTGCTATTATCTTTGTGTTTAGATGCATCTCACTCAAGTCCTACAATATCACCTCTGTCAAGCACTAGTGGTCAAATGTGACAGATTGAAAGTAAGAAAAACAAAACATAAATTTATCGTCTCATGCTTTGAATAAAGGCTGCTATTATCTTGTCTTTAGATGTATCTCACTCAAGTCATACAATATCACCTCAGTCAAGCACTAGTGGTCAAACGTCACAAATTGAAAGTAAGATAAAAAAACATAGTTTTGTCTCAACCATAATTAAGTCGACCACGCCGACCTTCACATATCAAAGATACTACGTAATGCCTGTAGAACCTACGCAGAATATTGCGAGTCGGATACCGTGTATTTGCTACACGCTTTGGTGTAACGATGCGAGTGTAATAAACATTTTTATTTTAATTTAAAATTAAGCAATGTAAGTTTTTTTGAAAAGCATTTTTGTCAATACTGTCAGCAATACGTTAGCAATGTAAATGTTTACAGATGAATCAATCAGGAGTGAATTATCAACAATACCTGTTTCTGATGAAGAGCTTACATTTATGGAAGGTATTTTTTTCATCTCCCTAAGTATGTTACATGCCTTCTGATGGTAAAGCTTTTGCAAAAAGTCCAATTGTATTTATAGAACAGTTCTTGTTCCAGCGCCAAAAAGTGTCGCGAGCGCCGCGAGACAAACTGGAACTAACCCCGCGCTGTAGTTGCAAATTCGCTATTTAATTTTCTCACCTTACTTTACCTTATTTCATTTTACCTAACTTCATTTCAGGGGCGCCGGAAAGTCATTTTGTCAAGGGGAAGCAAAACTTAAAGAAAAAGGCACTTTTTTTAAGTCATCATTAAAGTTTCGCGCTGAAAACGGTCGCAATGCCATTTCATATTGCAACCGTTTCAGCGCTAAATTTTAATGATGACTAAAACAAAGTTTATCACTTCCGATTAATATCCAAAATTTCCATTTTTATCCTAAATTGAAGGTGAAGACTAAAAAAAAAGGTCATCACTGTCTATCAAGTCATTGATCCCTACTTATGTCCTAAATTTAAGGTGCAGACAAAAACAAAAATAAAAACCTTTACTTTCAATCTATCAGATATTTTGGTCGAGTTTCCCTATGTTTCTGTAACTGCCTAACCTGTACCCATCTTTTTTGAAAAGGCCGGGGGCAATTTGAAGGGGTCTAAAGGACAAGGGAGGCAAATGCTCCTTGCTTAATTTCACTTCATTTTTCACCGCATCGTCTTGTCTTGTTGTTATATATTGTGTTTTTTTTGTTTTTTGCTGAGTGTTCAATTTGTGTTATTAAGCAACTTTAAACATTTTAGTTTGAATTTCGAGTTTTTCGATCACGTGATGAAAAAGATTTCTATAAAATTTCTCATTTGCTTTTCACTCCCCGCTCTCGCACTTGCTCATTATGGCTGAAAAATTTCGCTTGTTATCAGAAAAGTCGTAAAACCTTTCAATCATTCAAAGGTTTCAATTTAAATCGCAAGAAGCTTTTTAAGAATTTCTTTTTTAACGAAAAGTAAATGTAGCAATTAGTCAGTATGGTATAAAACAGCTAAAATTCTCTTAAGATGTAATTATTTTTTATCAAACTTTATTTTTTCAATTCTTTATTAATAATTATTATTTTGTTGTTTTTTCAATTCTATTTAAATAAGATGTAAATGATTGTTTATTAGTGATAATTTGATTAAAAAAAGGATAAATGCCGTCAAAGGTTTCTGTGCGTAGAAATCAGTTTATTCCCGCTGCCTAGAAATACTTGTCCGTTATATTTGCATTTACATTTTGTTTTAGACATTTCGTCCCCTAGTTCAAAAAGTAGTTGGAATGCAACACCTTCTACCCTTGTAAGATGTTAGTACTTTTATGAAGTTTTATTGAATCCGAAAACATACTATTAATCTTAAATTTTATTTTCAGCTGAACCATATTTTACTGTATCAAGTCGAATTAAAAGCGATACAAATTGGAGTTTGAACTACAAATTACCAAAATTTCCATTTCAAATTAAATTTGACTTGGAGTATTGCAAAGAAAATTTAACTATTATTAGACGTTCAACCAGAAGAGGAATAATTCAGTTGCTATTTAACGATATCAGCATGCATACACTGTAAGTGGTTGAAAAAGGTACAAAAGTAATTTAGTTGGAAATTAGTAAAAGGTCATCGCCAAATTTTACGTGGTGTGTTTACAAAAAATAAGATTTTATGTACTGCCGGAATCGCACCAAACCCTGGTAATTTTTCACCAAAAGAGGCTTGCATTGAATCGATCTAGGCCAGAAGCCACCAAAATACGGCCGGCTGCATTATTTTTTCCAGCCCGCCGCATGTTGCTTCAAAGCAGCTAAATGCAATGGTTCATAGTACAGCAAGTCCTCGCGTAATAACGGAGTATCGTTCCGATGACCTTGTCATTAAGCGATTTTGCCATTAAACGAGGACCCATTGAGAGACATACATGTACGAGCATATACAATTTTACTTATGTACATTGTACATTTACATCAATAAAATTAGTTATAAAAACAATGCGCATTGTGTAGGCGTGGACATATGCATACACTTACAACTCGCTTGCTTCGTTGGCGCTCTGATTCGAATGCAGTAAAAGAGTATTTTTAAACATTTTTAACATTTTTTTTAAAGAGGCCGTTGTAACTCCGAATCGTTGCTAAACGAGATCGTTGTTAAGCTAGGACTGCCTGTAATACAGAAATAGATATTAAAAAGTTAGTTGTCAGGCCACACGAAATTTACTAATGATTTTATATCTTCAGAATTTGACTACGATTTTCGCAGAACATTACAGAAAAATTAGCTAATTTTTTGTATTGATTTTTATTTGTTCGTTAATCTTTTGTATTGATTTTAAATTTCATACACTACTTCGTTTGTATCCAGCTTGCTATCGTCACTCTTCACAGTTATTCTTCACAGTTATTCTTCACACTTTTCACACTTCACAGCCCTTCATGAAAAAAGTTTGGCAAATCCTTGATCTAGGCTGTATAGGCCTACTTTTTTTGCTTGCTGTAACACAACGAGAAAAAAAATATTCTAACAATATTACAGTTCTCTTTGGAATATCTTAATTATCGCGAGTACCAAGTTTTCAGTTTTTTCTTTGGCCCTAGTAGCGTTTACTACTATAGAGGCAAATACTCTATCCATTTAGCAATCTGAATAAATTAGCTATTACATCATAACTTTTAAATCTTTAGATACCCATCATCACTGGAATATCAAACTGTTGCAATGACATTGTTAAAGGAATACCCTTTCTTAGCAGACAAAAATGAGCAAAACAAATTAGTAAGTATGGGAATGAATGGCTTTATATTACATTGCTCTTGAAATCTGTTAAGCCTGCATTAGCTTTGTCAAAATTTTTGTCTTCTTGGGAGTGGGTCTTGCTTATTTTTCAGTATTAAAAGAAAAGTCTTGGTACATGTTTATAATTAACAATGAAGGGCCAAGAAACGCCTTAAACCCACCCAACTACTTTTGATTTTGCTACATGCTTTTTTACATCCACATTGCTCTACTATTCATCAACTGTTTTGATGATTAAGTTGTTATTGTATAGATTTAGGGTTAGGGTTATTCTTTCTCTCCCGTGAAAATTCGTGAAATTGAAAAAACGATCTAACTTTCTTTAACGTAAAAGAATCCTAAAATTTATTATAAACTTAGTTATACATTTATTTCAGGGAACGTGGGTGGAAGGCATTTGCCAAAAGTTTAGGGATTCCAGGCGGTCAATGGTGCATTTCCTGAAGTTGTGGAAATGAAAAAAAGTATGAAACTAAAAATCCAAGACCGCCTATATAATAGAAACCGAATTAACACCAGCAAAAAGAAGGCCTGTGGCAGTATCGCCAGAGGTATGTGTATTGTGCAAATAATTTTTGTTTTTTCACCATGAAATACACAATTGACAATTTTTGTACAACTCAGCAGATGATCTATGTGCAATTGCACAATATATACAGGCCATAGACAATATAGAGACATCGCTTTCATCAAAAGTGTGACCATATCAAAAGCGCACACCACCTAGACTCAACTAAACGATCGAACAAATCGCTTCAAGCGAGCGGCAATTTACTGTGAAGAATCATTTGCTGATCTCTCTGTAATGCACTGTGAAAAATCGTAATCAAAAACAGAAAATAAAAAAACATGTGTAAATTTCTTGTGGGGTGATGACTAAATTTTTGATATTTATTTCTGTATTACGAGAAACCATTGCATTTAGCTGCTTTGAAATAACATTTGACGGGCCGTAGTTTGGTGATCTCTGACCTAGATTCTTAAAGTGGCGGGTGCGTGAAGGGCTTTTCGGGGGGGTGCGAATAACTGGGTGGTAACAACAAACAAATAAAAAATTTTTCAGTAATATACATTTCATAACAAATGACGAATTTTTCAGTCTACACCATTACGTTAGGACTGATTGGACGCTGATGAAAGGTGAAACCTTTTTTTTATTATTCTTCATCTTGACTTTTGGCCGAAACTGGAGAATGGAGAATAAAATTGTTTGAGTTTTTTTCAAGGGACCGCGAATTCTGCTTGCATGAGGAAGGGGGGCGCAATTCGTGCTTGTATGAAAAAGAAGAAAATTTTGATTTCATGAGGTTTAACCACTGATTTATAATAATTCTTTTAGTATGACCAAATAAATTTTTAAAGATCAATTTTCGGAACCTCTTTAGTGGTTGCTTTTAAACCTGAATTTTTTTGCTACTTTTACTGAAATGAATCGTTTGTGTACAGAAAATTGTTGAAGATGAGTACAGCCTGATGAATTATATAAAAGGAATTCAGAAAGAGTCGCAAAAAAATGTGAAAAATATGCAAATCATTCGAGATCGCATGGAGCAAACTTTTTTGTACAGACAAAACGAAGCGCAAGAAGGCAGATTGGGAGTAGATGCCATAACTGCTAAATATCCTGCTTTCCAATTCACTGTTGTGGTAAGTACTAAACGTGCTGATTCTGTGTTTTTCACTTTTATTTCGTTTTCCTTAGTCAAGATTTTGGCTTTCAGATGTTTGATGAAGCAAAAAGAATATTTAAATTGGATTTGGAAGATCAATTAAAGAATATTTCTCCCGATGTACTCTCTAAAATTAAAAAGCTATTAGCCTCACAATTAAAATTGGCATCTGAACCTTTAATGAACATCTAAAAGATGAGGTATATGAGATATGAAAGCTTTTAATATGTTCCGCTTTAAGCGTTTATTGTTGAATGTAAAGCATCAACTCATTAATAAACTCAGTCAAAGTTAAATGGGCAGTTTAACAATTTGTCATAAAATCAAAAACCATAAACCTCCGCTAAGATCGAACGCGTTGGTTGCAAGAAAAAAAAGCCGCTATAGTTTCCTCACAGTGTATAAAGTTAATTACTTGCAAAATTTAACGTGACCGAGCTGCCCTCCTTAAACATTTTATAAATTTCATTTCGACGTTCTTAATGCTAAACCTGATATCACAGAATGCTTTTTGGTTATATTTATAGAACAAACGGATAATACTTTATTGGATTGGTGAGAAAATAGATGGATTAATTATTTGAATGCTAAAATTAATATGAATAAAATTTTTCTGTCTTTTAATTGTAATTGAGCCTTAAACCCATTTATTTGTTTACTATCGTTTAAAGTGCACACACTGAGAGGAACTAGAGCGGCTTTGTTGATCTTTTCCATCAACCCTTTTGATCTTAGCGGGAGTTTGCGGTATTTGATTTCACTACAGTTTTTACAGTGTTCATTTTTTCATCTTTGTTACGTGATTGATAATTATGACGTCAGCTGTTGTCCCGCTTGCCTTGCAGTTTTATTGCGGCTTCACTTTGTGTCTTCGAGTCAGGACCCGATTAGTATAAGTAAAGTTTTTTAATTTTTTTAATTCTTAAAAAAACTTTTCTGATTTTTTACATTTTTTGAACTAATGATGATCTTTATAGGTCGAAATTGATGTTTCGTTATGAATTAGTTAAGTTTTGGTTTTTAATTTCCGTATTAAATATTGGGCCCATTGAACTTAAACTGATTTTATTAATGAGTTTATGCATCGCAATTTGACCAGTTAAATAAATCATCAATTTGACTTTGCTGAAAAGGGTAATAGATTTCTGTTAAAAGACTTTTGACATTGTTGAATGTAAATTTTGTTTTAGAAATTGCTTTAGCTTTGTGCCTTGTACCACTTCTATTTAATAGCAAGTTGGACATGTTCATCCAATATTCTGACCAGGTATGTTAATGTTTATCAATGCAACTTTTCTTGATATTACGTATCAATAATTACTCGAATAATTTGCAAAACGAAACCTCCGTGACAACACCGTATCCATGTGTTGTGGCTACCGACCATGCCATATCAATTTTTGTTCAAAGGTGTTGGTTGTGCAATTGCACAACCTTTCAAGATGCTCTGATAATATTAATATCTTTCTTTCAAACATCATGTCTTATCCTTACGGAAAAAGTTTTACAGCCAATTCCGTGCCTTTCACTTTATCGCCTCTGCCTCTGGGGCCCATCAAAGGAATCCTTATGTACCTTATATAAAGCCTTCATTCGCCCCATCCTTACATACGCTTCCCAGGCTGGTTTCCCTTCTCATCTCCTACCCACATCACCTCCGTGGAGAGGATGCATAGATCTTCCTGTAGAGTAATCACAGGCTGTCTATCGTCCACTTCTATCCCTCTACTTCGTGTAGAAATGCTTCTTCCTCCACTACGCGTCACTCTCACCCACCAATCTCTCTCCTTCTTTGAGCGAGCCCTCCGTCTACCTTCAACCTTTCCCCTAGCTTCTCTAGCAAACTCTAACCCTCGCACACGTCTCAAGAAAGGCTTATGGAGATTTTTTCCTGATCTCATAACCTTACCCCTAACCTACATCTTGCTCGTAAACCTTTAATTCTCTGCCCTCCTAACCCCCCTGGTCTACGCTTCTACTTACACAATTTCACTCCACCTCTCATCCCCATGCTCTTATAAAGACCCCCCTCCCTTTGCAACACCACAGCTACCTCTTACCTTTCCTCCCTATCTCACACCAATATCACTGCCTGGACTGACGGTTCGGTACCTGGCAGGCTGGGCCAGGGTAATGAAGAAATTCACATTAACTGTACAAAGTGTGTCACTGCTACCTCACTCTCCTTCTCGACTGGTCTCTGGGCTACCAGTTACAATGCCGAGGCTTTTGCCATCCTACATGCCCTTAAATGGTCTATTTCTCTCACTCCAAGACATGTGACTTTGAATCTATCACCTTATTTTCTGACTCTCTATCTGTCTTATCAACCTTTTCTTCTCCCCTACCATATTTAACCCCCAAATCCCTATCCGATACACAATCTCTCCTCAATTTTTTATCCAAATCCAAGATAGTCCGTTTGCAATGGATACCTGGTCACTATTCCCTCCCAGGTAACGACTTAGCTGACTCTCTTGCTAAAGTTGGAGCCTCTCTTGATCCCTCCAAAATATCAGTGTCCCTCACACCCCTTATTTCCTCACAAAGATTATCCTTCTACACCAGTTGGAGACGCAGTGTCCAATCTGGTCTCTTTCAACATCAAATCCCTGCAGTATCTCCTGAGGAGCTTAATTTTCCTTGTTCTGTTCGCTGTGCTCTCTCCCGTTTACGCTGCAACGGGCACAGCACTCTCCTTAACTCTTATCTCCACAGGGTTGGTCGAGCCGAGACTCCTTCATGCAGCAACTGTGGTTCTGAATCGCAGAACCTTTCACATCTACGAGACTACCGTGCACTGGACCATCTGCGTCGGGCCATTTTCGGCCATTTCCTATCTATTCTGGACCTCTGGTCCCGTCCGTGGGGAGTCGCCCGATTACTGGGACTCCGCGGAGTTGATCCGCGCCCCCATTCCCAGGAATGGGTCGGGTAAACCCACCACCACCACCACCAGGCTTTTGCTGCAAAATATGTTAATAGATACTTGGTCTAAAAACACTTCGTTTTCTTTATGCCTTATCCTAACTGGAACAATACAAAGATACACATTTGCATCAGAGTCGGACGTTTCTGAAACTATAAAAAGCGCATGAGTGTTTTTTGGTAAATTATTAGTATTAGGGTGCTGATCTCAGGTGCTCTTTTTCTGAAAACCGGGGATCTACTACTTGTAAAATGTAGTAACGTGTAATAAAATGAGTTAATACAGCTTTCTACTGTGCAAGAATTAACCTTTTCGCATAGAGAAATGCGGTGTTTGGAGCTAAAGCGTTTATGACATAATCTGAAACGCTTTTAAAAATCAAAGCGGTCCTCGACAGAAACCTTTGCAAATTCTTAAGAGTTAATCAACCTATGTGTGCTAGATTTGTAGTACCGGCATTCTTCCCAACAATTTTAAGACTTTAATCCTCGATCGCTACTATTTAAAGAAGTTGTAGTGTAAGAAGCAATCTTTACCTTAGACGTTGATGGTTTTACATTCAAAGACTTTAAGCCAAAAAGGGAATTTGCCAGGCTTGCCTATGGGACATATATTTCTGTTCCATCCCATCCCATCCCATGGCAATTTATGCCTGTCCCATCCCATCCCATCCCACGGGATTCCCATTATAATGCTAATAATGAGGCTCAATTAAAATTATTAAATTTAAGAAAGTCACAAAAATAAAACAGAAAATAGACTATGACGTCACCGCTGCAAAAGCACATCAACTTAAAACCGCGCCACTTTTTCATAAATTACCAACAACAGGTAAAGACATAATGTTAATTTTGGTGACGCACCAAAACGTAATCTTATATAAAAAAAGGCTATGTGTATTTATTTATTTATCCGGTTTCCCAACACAAAATAAGTAATAGATACAAGTATATAAAGAAAAAAGAAGAATAAAAAGCTCTTAAAAGGTAAAAAGTTTAAAAACTAAGGGTAGTTCTGACGTAATCAAGTTGCTATGACATGGCTACTGTCAGTTCAGTTCAGTTCAATTTTCTTTTATTTCTGCTCCGCCACACAATAAAAATGTAACTATAATTATTTAATAATAAACATCATTAAGACTCCGGATTAGAAAAAGGAAGAAGCAACAAAACGAATGTACGTTGTAGCTTGCTAAGATAGCAATGAATTATTTATAGACGTTGTATTACAAGAAGCAAGGTTGCTTCACCTCATTTTCTTTCTTCGTCGACACGTCTTATGGGAAATACAAATGTGCGCTGTCCCATCCCATCTCATATCATGGGGCGTTTCCCATAGGAATGAAATTCCCATGGACAAGCCTGGAATTTGCCTCTTCAGACTTTTGTTGTACAAATTCACTAAAGTGTGAAAAATTGGCTAATTTTCCTAACATATTTTCCACTTAAACAGCTCCTTCTACCCATTTAATCCTCAAGTGGTACGGTAACTTCTTCACTAAAAGCGTCAACGTGTCTAAAGAGTCAAGATTGCTATAACATCTAATGCCTTTAACTATGACACTACACTTTTCGAGAAGTTCAGCAAATTTTTTCAGTTTCCTTGCATCACCTGAAAGAATCAAAGGACATTTTTGAGTCTTTGTTCGCAAACATTCCATACGATCCACGGCGAGCCATATTCTTTAAAAAGACGTTGCTTAGCCAATTGATAAAATTTCTGACCTATCTCGGAAAAATGCTGTATCTTTTCTTTGACTGAATTCGTACAATTCTAAAGAAGTGCTCTCTGGTTTGCAATCTAGATTCGACATGTATTTTAAAGTTACTAATTAATAACAAAAACAGGTCTCCTAAAACAGTAATTTCGTTTCTACACAAAAATGATAATTTTTTCATTAAAGTGAGGTGTAGCTTTGTATGTTATTGTTTACCAAGCTACGCTTTCATACAGGTCAAATTTTAAGCTGTTTTTGTCAACGTTCGATTTGTAAATTAACTAAAAAGCATACATAGCTTGTTAGTAACAATTTCAATTGATGTTTGATGTGTTCTACCAGGATAGTAGTTGGGTTTGGACACAAAAATAATAAGTTTGTCATTAAAGTGAGGTGTAGCTTGGTAAGTTTTTATTTACTAAGCTACGCTTTTATACAGATCTAATTTTAAGCTATTTTTGTCGACGTTCGGTTTGCAAGTTAACAAAAAAGCACACATAGCTTGTTAGTTACAAATGAAATTGACGTTTTGTGGATTCAACTATGCTAGTAGTTCGATTTGGACACAAAAATAATAAGTTTTTTATTAAGATGAAGTGTAGCTTGATATTTAGTAATTGTGTTCAGATGTAGCTTAGTGAGCTTGGTTGTAGCTTGGCGTAGATTGTATGTAGCTTGGTATAGAACGGTGTAGCTTAGGTTTTAGTAATACCCTGTAATTGATATAAGTACAGTAGTTAGATTTAGAACTTTGAAGTGTAAGAAGCACGGTAGTCATATTAAAGTATTTGAGGCTAATTTTGAAAAATTTGATCTTTTTTAAGGTGTTGTTAGGCTTTCAAATTTAACATTTGGCTTTTTGGCCTTGAATCAAAATTTTATTCTTGTAAATTCATATTTTTTAAAAAATATTTGAAGTTTGTGAGCAAAAGTGTTAAGATTTTTATTGTTTTCTTTTCTTCAATCTTAAAAAATTCACTCTCGTTTCTTTTGTCTATGATATATTTGTACTTGTAATTCTCTTATTAACTAATGTGTTAAGTGGAAGTATGAACATAATGGTCGGATATGCTTTAAAACTGAATTAAGAATATGTCTAAAGAGCATGGCAAAAAAGGATTTTGCATTTTTTTCTCTTGCTCGTAATAATCATTCCAAGACTGATAAACATGAAAATAATTCCAATTCATGAACAACTAAGTTTGCAAACTTTTCTCAGTATATGCTTGGATCATGTCTCCTTTTTTAAAACATTTTTCAACATAATCAAAAAATTTTAAATAAATATGGCGGCACGAAGATTACATGATCCAACAATTTTAGGTTAAAATTTATATATGAAAAAGTTAAAAAAGTTTGTCACTGTGTTATGTCAGCATAGTTTTAGCCATTTTTTATTTTAGTGAGATCATAGAAAAGTATGACAAAGAAGCATTAAGAACCAATATAACTCCAGATGACAAAATACTGTGGTTTGATTTTTAATGATGTAGCCTCATCACCAAAGAAGATGCCACAATTGGCCCAGATGGTAGGTGCTTTCACGCAGCCTGGGCCGTAAGTAAGTCTGCTCATTGATCATAAAAATGACAGACCGAAACCGAACCTACCAAAACGGAAGGGTATCGACCCATTCCGATCTTCAGTGTGGGTCTGCTAATCGGCAAACGTCCTTTTCAGGACGGGGCAATGCCAGGATAAAACTGCCCTTTTCAGGGCACATTGCCAACAAGTTCCAAAGACCCACTATTCTTCAGCTGAACATCGAAGACCTCACTGCAAGCAAGATGAACGTTCTTCATCACCTCGCTATGCAGTCTGAGGCACTCGTCATCCTACTGCAGGAGACCCACTGCACTGATGCAGAGAAGTTGGTACTTCCAAACTATCAACTAGCTGGGTCTTCTTTAAGCAAGAAACATGGCCTTGCCACGTTTGTCCACGAGCGACTGAGATACACGCTTTTGGACCAATCTCCACCGACATCGGAGATCGAGTGGTTGTGCGTGGACGTTGATGGCTATAAAATAGTCAACGTCTACAAACCAACGCCAACGCGATTGCGAACCCTGAATCTTCCAGTGTATCCTCACCCCTGTCTTTACGCTGTCGATTTTAACTGTCGTCATGCTGACTGGGGTTACGATGACAACAGTCCGGACGGTGAGTGTTTGGCTGGCTGGACAAGTATTAATTGTCTTGCCCTGCTATATAATGCCAAGGATGCTGCCAGTTTTTATTCTGGCCGTTGGAACACTGGTACCAATCCAGATCTAGCTTTCGCTAGCGTAGATCCAAACAGTCGCTTACCGGATAGACGTGTCCTTGAGAAGTTCCCCAAGTCACAACATCGACCTTCGCTTATTACACCACCAAGGTTTGCTATGGCAGTTCCAAGCATGCCTGTTAAGCGATGGAACTTCCGCAAGGCCAAATGGAGTCACTACATTGCTTTGACGAATAAATTTGCAAAGACTTTGTTGCCGCCTGATTCACTTGATGTGGATGCGGCTTACCAGGACTTCTGTAACACCATTAAGAAAGCACCCAAAAAGACTATCCCACGCGGGTATCGAAATAACTATATTTTGTGTTGGGAGACAGAGTGTGAATCCCTCTATAAAACCTTTCTGCAGTCTCCTCAGGGAGACGAATCAAGTTTGGCTGCTACAGCTCTGCTTGCCAAGCTTGACAGAAAGCGGAGGGATCGATGGTCCGAAGCAGTTCGGAGCATTGACTTCTCACACTCTAGTCGAAAAGCGTGGAGTATTTTGAACAACCTTACTGGTAGGTCACGACACTCTCCTCGTCACTGTCCCGTTTCAGGCGATGCTATTGCATCTCAGCTGGTTAGAAATGGGAAATACGAGGCTGTTGACCGCAAGTCATCTCGACTTGTCTCTGAGGAAGTGTCTGACCTTTGGAGGGCCACAACACCAGACGCAATAAATATCTGTGACAATTTTTCACAGAGAGAATTTGCTGCTGCCCTCCAACATTTAAAACCAGGTAAAGCTCCGGGACCTGATTCCATTTGCCCAGAGCTTATACTCCATGCTGGAGCTGCTTTGAAGTCCTGGTTACGTGACTTCCTTTCTTCCTGTTTGCGCCGACTCAAAATTCCCAAGATCTGGAGAAGAGTGCTTGTGGTCGCAATCCCAAAAACCGGAAAGCCCGTGGGGGACCCAAAGAGTTATCGACCGATATCTCTGCTCTGTGTCCCCTTCAAGATCCTCGAGAGGCTTATCTACGCCCGCGTTGAACCATTAATCGATCCACTGCTCCCTAAAGAGCAGCTGGGTTCCGACGCGGGAAGTCAACTGTAGATCAAGTTGTTCTGCTAACCCAGAACATCGAGGATTCTTTTGAGGCTAAAAGGAAGGCCGGTGCCGTATTTATCAATCTGACAGCTACTCATGACACTGTCTGGCACCGTGGCCTTACCTGCAAGCTGCTGAGACTACTTCCGGATAAGCACATGGTCAAAATGATCATGGAGCTTGTCCGAAATCGAAATTTCACCCTTACCACCGGTGACAGCAAGCAAAGCAGGCTACGCCGTCTTAAAAACGGCCTTCCTCAGGGATCGGTCTTGGCTCCCCTCCTATTTAACATCTATACATACGATCTTCCTTCCATGATTTCCAAAAATTTTGCTTATGCTGATGATCTAGCATTGTTGCATTCTTCTGGAAACTGGAAGGACTTGGAGGGGACCTTAAGCCAAGACATGTCTACACTTTCAGCGTATCTCCAGACTTGGAGGTTGAAGCTCAATCACACTAAGACGGTGACGGCAGCCTTTCACTTAAACAACCGAGAGGCTAAACGTGAGCTAAAGGTCTACAACAATGGTAGACTTTTACCGTTCTGTCCAACCCCTACTTATCTTGGAGTAAAACTGGACAGATCGCTCACGTTTCGTCACCATTTAGTGGCATTGCGCAAAAAACTATCCTCGCGCGTCACACTGCTGAGGCAACTCGTGGGCTCGGGATGGGGTGCTGGTGCTAAAACACTACGCATAGCCACCTTGTCTCTAGTCTAATCAACAGCTGAGTACTGTGCGCCAGTCTGGTGTCGCAGTGCTCACACTCGCCTCATTGACAGTGTCTTGAATGACGCCTTGCGCATAGTTACTGGATGCCTGCGTCCCACTCCAACGGACCACCTACCTGTACTCTCAGGCATCCAGCCAGCTGAGCTTCGCCGAATGGGAGCAACACTCTCCTTGGCTTACCATGGATCTCTGGACCACGATCATATCTTGCATGGTATTTTAAGTGGGTCCTCAGATACTCGCCAAGTGAGATTAAGATCCAGACGCCCGTTTGCGCCAGGTGCGCGGAATCTCTTGGACAATCTTGCCAGACTTGGCATCCGCGCCTCTGAATGGACAAATCACAAATGGAAAACGGAGTACTGTGAAAGTGTTTCCAGGCTCCGTGCTTTTGTGCCCGAGACCGGTGCCAGGCCTGTTGTGATGGTTTACCCCGAGCAGCTTGGGTTAAGCTCAACCGCCTACGGACTGGTGTTGGGCGATTGCATTCGTCCATGCACAAATGGGGTCTCGCTCTTTCACCGAATTGCGAGTGTGGCGCCTCTGAGCAAACCGCAGACCATGTTCTAACAGCGTGCCCTATACATCGGGCACCACATGGAGCACGAGGTGTGACGGTTTTGGATGACGAAACTCGATGCTGGCTTAATGACATCACTGCCAGCATCTGATCCAGGCAGTACAGCAGTCTGGGGTACTAAAAGGATAAACCCTCGGCCCCAGTCCTGTTTGTATCTGACCTGGAGTGGATACCCTTCAAACGACGACGATGACGACGATCACCAAAGGATAAATTAGCTGTTAAGCGAAAAGATTAAAATTTTGCCTTAATTATTGTTAAGTTAAGAGATGTATCTGAGCCAAAATATTTAAAAATTTATGCCCATATCCTACGTAGTGATACAATTAAGGTACTTTGAATCGATTATTGTAATTATATTGCAATGAATGTAGCTGCTTTTAAAAAGCAAATTTAGAATATTTTGCTATTTTAATAGTGATTTGAACACATCATTCGTAAACTTAATGGTAAATGTTTGGGTCTCTTCAATAAGTCACTGTAAGCAATTTTCTTTCGCGAAACTATCCCGGATCCCCCTATTGTTACTATGGCTATTTCATCTTGGTTCTGTGGGGAGATTCAGGTTACTTTCATTGAAAAAATACTTATGTGATTTCTTAAAAAGATTCAAATGTTTTTTTTTCATGTACTTGCTATACGTTTCACAAATATTTTTTGGGCCAAAAAATCTATTGTACTTTTGTTTATAAATAATTTAAAATTTGTTATAGCAGGCTGTCACAAAACTCAAGGTCAGAAAAAAAGATTTGCCTTTTTTTGTTACATTTGGCTTATTTTAACAGTCTGTTTGGCCTTTTTTGAAAACTTGATCTGGCAACCCTGCTATAAAGTTTTTATAGTTTCAAATAGCTGAAAGATAAGATACGGAATTATTTTTTTAAACTGGTTTAATGTTACTAAATAGCAAATAGATTAGGCCTTCTTTCCTTCAATTGAAATATTTAGGAAGCAAAGTATCATTTTTGTGAGTTAAAATTTAGGTTCTCGTTTACTGTTTTCCAAGTTTAGTTGATTACCTTTTAAATTTTGGAAATCCCCAAAGCCTGCAAGGTTAGTAATGACAAACAGTGAACAAGATCCAAAATTTATCATGTTTGTGAAAGATACAAGATAGTGTTTCTCAACCTTTTGCAGTTTGTGAATCCTTTATGACTTTATAAAAACTGTGACCCCTTTTCGTTCTGTCTTAAAATGTAGATTTAAAAAGTATTGTATAAAGTATTTTGGTGACTCGCATAAAAATATTTGGCTACCCTCATGAGGGTTGTGACTTGCTGATTGAAAAACGCTATCAAAAGGAAAACAGAAATTTGTTGTTTTTATAAAAGCTTTTATTAAATTTATTTTTAATACATGAATCTAAATAAATACAAAAAAAAATTGAATCAAATATTTTTGCTTTTTAAATATATCTGAAACGACTTTTAGAAAAAGAAACATATAAAAAAAATTAATAATTTTTCATTTAAAAATTAAAAAAAAGTTAACTTGCTTTATTTTAATTATTTTTTTATAGATTGAGTTGGCTTCCTCAAGTTTTAATTGCAAATTTTATTTTGGATGTCCTTTTATTTACTGTTTTTAACCCTTTAAGGCCTGAGGAGATAAATATATGTTAGAAAAAACACATTATTACGGGTCTAATATGACAAAATTTCCATTTCCAAGTCAAATAGAACGGTTCTCTTTTCAAAGTTTAGAAAAAAATTTTTTTGCAACCTTGATAAGATTGGTTATTTTTTTAGTTTACTGCGTGACTCATTTTCACTTTCATGCAATTGATGAGAAGGTCATAATTAAGCTAAAATTTATATGACTTCTTAAAAAAGTAAGAATTTTCCTTTTTTTAATGAGTAAATTGTATTTTCTTGCATGGAAAACCAATTACTTTTTTAATTTTCAAATACAAATAATATAAAACTTAATTAACCAAAGGAAACGAATTCGTCCAGCTGGGACCATGGCATGAAAAAACAACTTTGTTTTTAAATTTATGTTAAAATATTTATGGGTAATATTTAAAAAGTTTTTGATTTTCATATGCAAAAATAGTTATAAAGAGTTATTAAAAATACTATATGTGTTATTTGATTAATAAATTAAGAAAAGTTTGTTTCCAAATGGAAAATTAAAAATATTAATACACATGTTTCATTAAAATTTCTATACAAATTGGTTTCTAATGCGAGAAAATACGACAATCTACTCAATAAAAATAAATAAAAAGCCTAATTTTTCAGAAACTTGTATAAATTCTAAATGTATGAATTGCCCGGCTGCAAAGGTAAAGTAAATTGTTTTTGCATTATATGTTTATAGCCATCACAATTGACAACTTGCGTATTGTCACTGAATTCCTGCATCCCACTCTAGGCATCTGACCAGCTGAGCTCATCAACCAAGAGCCACATTCATCTAGCCTAACCATGGCACTTTGGATCATTTTTGAGTGTGCTTCAGATGGCCTCCAATTGAGACTAAGATTGAAATGCCCGTTTATGGCACCTGCACAGAAATATTTAACAATCTTGCAAATTAAGCGTCTGCGCTGGCCAGTGGCCAAAAATTAGAGGGGACACAGAGTATTGTGGAAATACATCCAGATTCCATGCTTTTATAACCATGACCAGTACCAGGCCTTTTGGATTGAGCTTACTCCTACAGCTTGGGTTAAGCTTAGTCGCCTGCAGACTGATGTTGGGCGATTTCATTTGTCCATAAAAAAATCGGGTTTTACTTTTTAACCAAATTGCAGATATGTCTTGACTTGAATTGTAGACATGTCTTTACTTTAAGCCAAGACAGGTCTACACTTTCAGCGTATCTCCAGACTTGGAGGTTGAAGCTCAGTCACACTAAGACGGTGACGGCAGCCTTTCACTTAAATAACCGAGAGGCCAAACGTGAGCTAAAGGTCTAAAATAGTGGTTCTCAAACTGGGTTCCGCGAGACAATTTTCTGGGACCGCGAAGCACCTTCCAAAAAAATCACCACGACGCTCCTGAAGAAAAAAATTTTGTGTAAAATAAAATTTTCAGGCAACTTATTTTTCCAAACCAAACTTAACAAACACAATTTTTCATGAAACTTTACAGACTACATACACGTTTATGATAACACAAGAAGCTATAAGACGTCACATTAATGCAATGGCTCTTTTAGCGTGAAGTCTGCGAGTGAAGGAGAATGTTTAGCAAAAAGAATCAAGTTTGTTTTGCAGATGGCCTAAAAGTAGAAACCTGGCGGGTGGCGGCAGCAGCGTTGGTTTCAGAGAAAGTTACTGAAATGTGTGATTTCAGTATAATAAATTGTTCATTCTCCTTGAATAAGTTTACAGAATCTATAAATTAGTAAATAATAAATTCAAAAATATGTGGAGCTATGGTAGCCTAATTCTATTGCGGAACCAAACATTCACGCTTGCAAAAGTGGGCATTATATAGGATGCAGATTAAGAGGTGAGTTTTCAAAAGTTTTTCAAAAATTGGAGTCAGAGTTCGAAAAATTCGGATGTCAAGGATAAAAGATATTTGAGTAAGTCACAAGTCAGAATCAAAGTTTCAAAAGTACCAGCAAGCCCACCTGAGACTGCAGAGATCTGAGACTGATCTGAGACTGCCTAATCCGAGTTAAAATTTTAAAAAAATGCCAGGATCAGAGGCGTCTTGTTTTTTCTTAAACCATACATCCCGGTTTAATATTTTTTGTTTTAGAATTTTTTAACTTTGCTATGAAATTTGAGTACAAAAAGTGAAAATGGCTCAGCCTCGAAAAAAATTAAGATACAGTACAATGATTCCTATGTTCAATTTGGTTTTATACTGTGATAAATTCTGGAGGAGAAGAAAAACCGCAGTGCGTGCTGTGCTGCAAAGTTTTAGCAAGTTCTGCTCTAAAAGCTAGCAAGCTGAAAAAATATTTGGCAACACATCTTCCACATTTTCAAAACAAAGATGCAGATTTTTTTAAACATCGAGCTGATAGTTTAGTTAGGTCAAGATTTGACATCACTGGTGATCAATGGAAGGAAAATACTGCAAGATTAAAAGCCTCCTACGAAGTTGCAAGAAAAATAGCTGTTCCTAAGAAGCCCCACACCATCGGAGAACAACTGATCTTGCCTTGTTGCCAAGTTATTGTATCAAACGTTTTCGGAGAATCTGAAGTTCAAAAGCTGAAGCAAGTGTCTCAGTCAAACGACACTGTGAATAGGAGAATACCTGAGCTATCGGAAAACATTTTGTTGCAGGTGGTGTCAAAGATACAGAAGTCAATTTTGGCTTTTTTGCAATTCAGCTTGATGAAACAACCGATGTTGCAAATTTAGCTAAACTATGTGTTTATGTACGCTACATACACGAAAGGCATTCGGAGGATGAATTTTTGTTTTGCAGTCCCCTCACCACAAGAACAAATTTTATAAAAAAAAAGAAAAAAAAGCCAAAGAAATTTTATATTTCGTAAACAAGTTTTTTGACAAACACAACCTGAAATGGAAACATGTTATCGGCGTTTGCACAGACGGTGCTCCAGCTATGCTTAGCTGCCGTTTTCAGACTTTGGTTAAGGAAAAATCTCCTGGTGTTGCTGGTACGCATTGCACTATTCATTGCCAAGCACTCATGGCAAAAACTTTGCCTGATCAGCTGAAAAATGTCCTTGACAATGTGTTTAAACTTCATCAAAGTAAATGCACTCAATTCTAGTCTATTCGCAGAATTGCGCAAGGAAAGTGATTACAAATTTGTAACTCTCTTGTTGCACTCTCATGTGAGATGGCTGTCCAAGGGTAAAGTGCTCAAACGAGTTTTCATTTTTCGGCAAGAAATGAAAGATTTTTTGCAAGGCCCAAAACCATAATTACACCAAAAATTTTCAGATGATTGTTTTTGGATGTGTTTGTCATTTTTGGTGGACTTTTCGAATCTATTAATTTTGTCAATCCGGCGCTACAAGGAAAGGAGACTAATTTCATTCATTGTCAGGAAAAGTTGTCGGCATTCAACATGAAGCTGACATTTTGGCATTCCAAATTGCAAAATAAAAACTTTGCTCCATTTCCGCATCTCAATGCTTTTCTTGATGAAAATGAACTTGACGTTAAGGAAGAAAAAGGTGTTCTCGAGGTCATGAAACGCCACATTCCATTCTTGGTGAAGAAATTCGGCACTACTTCCCTGACTTGGAAGATTTTCAAAAGTATTGTCGTTTTGTAAAAAACCCTTTTGGAACGAGTGTTGGAGATCTGCCTTCACAAGATAATTTACTTCAGGAACAGTTTATTGATTTGGTGAATGATGGAAATGCGAGACGCTTAATATTAGCGAAAAGTCTTGCAATGACTTTTGGATTGAAATGGCACAAACCTTTCCTGACATTTTGAAGATGGCCTTGAAAGTACTAATTCCATTCCCAACAACATATGAGTGTGAATCTGCATTTCGGCACTACTTGCCATCAAGCCAAAAGCTCGAAACCGGTTGGATGCAATTCATAATACGAGGGTTGCGTTGTCCAAAACGGAACCAAACATGGCGGAACTGATAGCACAGAAGCAAGTGCACCCGTCACATCGATACCATAAAAGAAAGAACTAACGTGTTGTTTTGTTTTTATTTGTGTTGATTTTTTAAGGAGACCGTGAGCCATTTAAAAAATTGCTACTGGACCGCTGCGTAATTTTTTAAAAAAAGTTTGAGAACCACTGGTCTACAACAATGGTAGACTTTTACCGTTCTGTCCAACCCCTACTTATCTTGAGGTAAAACTGGACAGATTGCTCACGTTTTGTCAGCATTTAGTGGCATTGTGCAAAAAACTATCCTCGCGCGTCACACTGTTGAGGCGACTCGTGGGCTCGGGATGGGTGCTGGTGCTAAAACACTACGCATAGCCACCTTGTCTCTAGTCCACTAAGCAGCTGAGTACTGTGCGCCAGTCTGGTGTCGCAGTGCTCACACTCGCCTCATTGACAGTGTCTTGAACGATGCCTTGTGCATAGTTACTGGATGCCTGCGTCCCACTCCAACGGACCACCTACCTGTACTCTCAGGCATCCAGCCAGCTGAGCTTCGCCGAATGGGAGCAACACTCTCCTTGGCTTACCATGGATCTCTGGACCACGATCATATCTTGTATGGTATTTTAAGTGGGTCCTCAGATACTCGCCAAGTGAGACTAAGATCCAGATGCCCGTTTGTGCCAGGTGCGCGGAATCTTTTGAACAACCTTGCCAGACTTGGCATCCGCGCTTCTGAATGGACAAATCACAAATGGAAAACGGAGTACTGTGAAAATGCTTCCATGCTCCGTGCTTTTGTGCCCGGGGCCGGTGCCAGGCCTGTTGTGATGTTTTACCCCGAGCAGCTTGGGTTCCCAGTCAAAAAAAAAGCACGGTAAAAGCACGGCCGTTTGATTGCCACGTACAAAACTCTTGGCAAATGCCGGGCAATTGCAGTACGTGCCTTGTATTCTCTTAAACTTTGAAATTTGTCCACTAAAATGCTTGGTATTTGCCTGGCGTTTAAAAACTTTGCCGAGTATTTATTTGAAAACTATTTTTGACACGCAAAATGCTTGGCAAATGCAGGGCAGTCGCAAAGCATCCCTTGCATTTTCTTAAATTTTGAGTTTGTCTATTAAAATGCTTGGCTTTTGCCCGGCGTCCAAAAGCTTCGCCTAGTATTGTTGTAAACTCATTTCTTTTTTTTTAAACCAATGGCATTTGCGAAGCTTCCATAGCGTTTTCCCAATGTTTCTTCAATACACAGTTAAACTTGCGGCGTGTTCCCAGCAAACATACACTTATTGGCCCAATACAGGCTTTGTAAAGGCAGGTATCGGCTGTATCGGAATAGTTTTCCTGGTATAGGTATTGTATTGGACCAGTACTGTTTTTCGATACTATGACGTTTAAGCAAAAAAATAGAATGTTTTTGTTTTTTGATGAATTTAATGTTTTTAGGCAGTAAGCCGACTGAACTTAAAATTTTGACTATTTTTTCTCATCTCTTAAGTGTTTAAGCGTCAATGAATCCCAGTATTGGTTTTATATTGGGCCTGTACATACTTTTCAAAACTATAATGTTCGTGTAAAAAAATAGGTAGTTTTTTTGTTTTTGTTCAAGATATAAGATTTTAAAGATTCTTACACTTTAGACCAACCGAAATTAAATTTTTTGGTAACTGCTTTTTATCTTAGAATCTTTAGAAAATAACGAGCCGATATCTAGCCAATATTCTGCTGACCATTTGTTTGGAATTGGTTTTAACTTTTTTTTAGTTTGAGAAAACTGATTTAGCAATTTTTAATCTTTTCTTTATTCTAAAAGGAATACATGATAAACATATAATTGCATTTATTTGTATATTCAGCCAGGCCAGACTGTAGTTCAGCAATGGATGCTTACGCTATTTTCAAAAAGAATAAATGGTCTATGTAAACAAAACTTATCTTGCAGTTCAATTGTACAAGTAGTCAACTGTCAGGCGATAGTAAAAGAATTTATTTAAGTTAACTTTCAATGGACAGTAATTGTTCCAGACGGTTGGTTTGCACCAATGTTTTGTTTGTGCTATTATTGTGACGTCATTGCCTTTCTTTTCTAAGCTGCTTGGCTATTGCCTTTGAGCATTCTATAGTGCACGTGTTTAAAAAGGAGTATGTTAAAAATTGAATTGTTTTTTTGCACTTTCTTCCTTGACTGTGTTAAATTTATTTCTTGTATGACGTAAGTCTCTTAGATGTTATTTTTCTCAAGTTTGATTTGGTTTCCTTTGTGACGTTCTCTGGCGGGAATGCCCGATATTTTGGTGCTTAGCTGTAGTGAAGTTTTAAAAGCTTCAGTTTTTAACTTTAGAAAATAATTTTTTTATTTTGATAGCATTTTTTTGTAGTGCAACCAGGTAAAGTCAAAGTTTTAACATTATGTTTATATACTATTTGAATAAGAATCAGTGTAATAATTGACCTAGTTTACTATAAAACTAATTCTAAACCTACTGTTTATATAAAGCTGTTCAAATACATAAACCTGCCATATGCAAAAGTGATGATCAAAAATTGAGACCAGCTCTCTTGTATTCAATTGACAGTAAAATTGTTTTAATCTGAAAGCTTTTATAGTTTTAAGTAATAACATTTATGTTTATTTGTCTTGTTTGAAGCATTGTAAATTGCATATTATAACATTTTACATTGTTACTGATGTGTAATAGCTCAATTCCTAATCATCATGTCATACTGGATAAAACGTCGTAAAATTAATGAAGAGTTGGAAAGAATGAAACTTAAGTTATATCAGCAAAGTAGTGATACAAAATTTGTTGAACATATGCAATCAAAATATTCAACTTCTTTTAATAAATCATTGTCTGATGATGGTGCTGTTGGTGTTGATGATGTGCCTTTTGAATCTTATACTGATAATGCCCCTCTTGAGCATTGTGATGAAAGTTCTTCTAGCAGCTAAAAAGCTGATGATAGCACTTTAAATGATAGTAAAGCATATTTGTTACTAAGTTTAGAAGTATGGGCTATAGAATGCAACATTACTCATACCTCATTAGCTTAATTGTTGTGTATTTTAAAGAAGCTTCATCCATGTATACCAAAAGATCCTCAAACCTTGCTTTAAATCTTTTCAACTTTTTGGTATTACTGAACTTGCTGGGGGACATTATTATCATTTTGGTGTAAAGCATTGTGTTGAACAATGTTTAGCATGTGATCCAAAACTTCAACAACTAAATAAGCTTAATCTTCAAGTAAATATTGATGGCCTTCCACTATTTAAAAGCAGTTCAATGCAACTATGGCCAATATTTGGGTTAATACAAGAATCTAGTGATTTAGCATTGCCATTCACAATTGGAATTTATGCAGGACACCATAAACGAAACAATCCTGTAACTTACCTGAAACCATACATAGAAGATTTGAAAAAATTGCAAACAACAGGTATGGTTTACCATTTAAAAAATTATTTAGTTAATCTCACTTGTGTTGTATGTGATGCTCAAGCTCAAGTTTTTGTAAAACAAGTAAAATCATGTGCTGGTTATTTGGGCTGTGATAAGTGTATTCAGAGTGAGGTACATGATGGAAAAAAAAAAGACCTTTCCAGAAACTAATGCAACTCTTCGAACCGACGGTGCTTTTAAAGCCATGTCTGATGAAGATTATCACAGAGGACCTAATCCATTTTGTGAATTGTCTATTGGCATGGTCAGTCAATTTCCAATTGACTATATGCACCTTGTGTGTCTTGGTGTCATAAAAAGGTTAATTTTGCTTTGTATATCTGGTCCACTGAAAGTTAGAATTGGAGGAAAAGTACAACAAAATATATCAGATTTCTTGCTAATTTTAAGAAAATCTATACCAATGGAATTTGCCAGAAAACCAAGAACAATTGCAGATGTAAGTTGATGGAAAGCCACGGAGTTCAGACAGTTTCTTCTGTTTACTGGTCCTCTTGTTCTATGTGGTAAAATTGCTGATGAACTGTACAAAAACTTTCTATTATTTTCTGTTGATATTCGCATTTTAACAGATCCACACCAATGTATGACCATGTATGAGTTTGCTCGAAGATTGTTAATTGCTTTTGTTAATCACTATTCACAACTATTTGGATCGAATTCTGTTGTTTACAATATTCATGGCCTAGTGCATTTGTGATTCAAAAATTTAACTATTGAAGTACCTTTTTTAATTTAAATATTCGAAATTATGTTGTAAATTTAAATAGATAAATATTGGGCTAGAAACATCGCTAAATTTAACGCATTTAACAACTTTAAATTAAAACTTTCGCTTTTATCAGCTGAACATTTACAATTGCCTTTTCAATTGCCTTTGTGACAGAACAAAATTTTTTTGCTGTCGCTTCAACGTTAGTGAAGATAAATCATTTTTATTTATTTTTCCGCCAAATTGGCTCGCCGCCAAATTGGCTTGCCGACAAATTGGCTCGCCGACAAATTTGCGCCGCCAAATTGATTCCGCAAAATTGTCTTGCTTCGGATTTTATATGTAGCCCTTCCGTTAATTCACACTTTATCTTGACTAAACAAAGATTATTTATTTTTACTTTTGCTCCAACATCTGAACTGGCATCTTGTGAAATTAAGCTACCTAATTTTTAAGTTGACCATAAGTTCGAATTGCTAATTTGTTACAGACTTAACCTGTCTAAAAGTTTCATTGTTAAAAGCCTTAATTCTGAAAGCTACACAGTTTTGCTTTGTGATAGTTTGCGATAAATATTGTAAATGGTTTTTAGTGCTCATTAAAAACAATGCATTTTTTGTTTGTAAAATTATAACTGTTGTTAACTTTGCAGCTTGATTAGTTTATATATCTTCTGGTTAACAATGTACAACATAGTAGTTTTCACTAAAACAAATAAAGTGGAATGTGTTCCAAATAATTGATTTAAAAGTGAGACAGAAGTTTATTGGCCTAATTCTGTGTCACGAAATGCTCTCAGTAGAGAAATAAAACTCAGATCAAGGCCAGATCTTTCTTCATGGATGTTATACGATGTTCGGGTGCTTCCAGGTGGTCGTTCACAGTAAGTTTTATTTGTAATACGGCTATTTTTTTGTATCTTCCACAAAAGATTGCAGATGCAATATACTCCTGACTTTAATACTACAATTTCAGGTTCGTATGAAGAAGCAAGAAAAAAAGCCAAAAAGGCTGAAGATACTTCTGATATACAAAGTGATTGCAACAAAATTTCAAAGTAAATGTTTCACTTTATAATAAAATAAGCAATACATTTCAAGATTCATAATTTAAATCAAACCTTAAATTTTTTTAAATTTACCGTCCCTCTCTGTAAAATTAGTGTTACTGGATTTTGTATAAGCCTATTTTTTATCAGGAGAAAGCGCAAGAGAACATTAAAGTTTTTGGATGAAAGTAATAGTGAAGATGGAGAAGTTGAAATTATACCCAAAAAACATAAGGGTGAGTATACTGTTGCAGTTATCTGATGTTTTTTCAAAACCTGTATTTTTTTTGAAACAGTGGTCGGCAACCTTTTTTTACGATGGCCCAAATTCTATCACTAGAAATTAATGAAGGCCCAGCAGCACACTTGAAACATCATAGGCGTACCAGCCCAAAAAAATTGGAGGGGGCAGTGAAGTTTTGCCCAAATTTTGTGACGTTTGCCCAAATAATGATTTTATTGTACATTACGGATATGACAAAAAAAATTGTCTTGAGATTCTTGGACAAAAAACCAATCTTGTCCTAAAATCATGGTGATCTCTAAAAAAAAAGGCCTTCGCATGAATTTAGTCTCCTAA
This sequence comes from Diplosoma virens, assembly GCA_963680785.1. Lineage (NCBI taxonomy): Eukaryota > Metazoa > Chordata > Ascidiacea > Aplousobranchia > Didemnidae > Diplosoma > Diplosoma virens. The sequence continues at coordinate 73,572,970 of OY796881.1, read as the reverse complement.
TTTTCAATTTTCGTTCCAAAATCAAGGTGTTCTTGAAAAAAAAAAGGTCTTCACCTAAATTTGGTGAATGAAAACGACAGACGCGGTTCATACTTACTTTATTACAAAATGTATTATGCGGCCCAATACATTTTGCTAAAAGGCCCACAATTGGGCCGCGGCCCACAGGTTGCCGACCACTATTTTAGAAAACCAATACGGGAAACAAGCACAACTGTCACTCTCAGCTCCTCCTTGCTTGGATAGATTTGATAATCAAATTAATAACGATTTGCCCATAATTCACGATAGAAATTGGTGGGTCATCCGTGAAAGAAACTTGTTGGCGGGTGATGTCAGCTCTCATAAAAAATGAAATCTGCCAGTATTATAATTGGTCAGGCAAAATGTGGATACCAAACACTCTATAAATTCTAATTCAAATAAATTACAATGTATACTTTTTAAAATTATTATCGCAAGGTAAAAATATTTTTAACTATCATTTTTCTTTTTTGAAGTTAGATTAAAAAATTTTCTAAATCCAGTATTTAGCTTATTTTGGCTCCAATTTTACCTCGACAAAGTGCGATTGGAACTATCTCCCTTTAAGTATTTTGCGAATATTTGAACGCCAAATAAAGATAATAATTTTATTTTATCTCCATATTTATTATCCTGACTCGCAGGAAAGCGACGGATGCGCCATACATAGGGCAAGCAGTTACCTCGACCTGCTTCCGGAGATGCCAAGACATTGCTGTCCGCTTGTAATTTAATAGAGATATGACATTAGTTTAGAACTGCTTGCCAGGACCACCAAGCAGGGGAAAGTGGCGTAAAGCGTCTTTCCCAAGGACACAACAAAATGGCGCTAGTAGGTTTTGAACCGAGAACATGTTGATTATGAGCACGGCGCTTTAACCACTCGACCACTCTGCCGACTATTTCTTTTAATGCGTTAACACCAGCATTTTTACTGTTACTATAAGATACGAAATTTTTTAAAGCGTTAACACAAGCATTTTTACTATTCGAGGAAGGTTTAAATTTATGCCCTGGTATGAATGCGTTTTTAGATACTATGGCTAGAGCATTGTATTCTGTTTTACTCTAACTAGTCCTTGCAATGGACACCCCTCTCAAACTTCAATGCCACTCAACTTAAACAACTGACTCAAACACGGACACACTCTTTACATGACTTTAATTTTTACTTAAATTCGCCCAGAAATATGAATGTAACAATCATCTGAAAACCAGACTTAACACCTCAGGAATGTAGAGAAAACCTCAAACACATTCACACTACCAACACCTCACAATACCGTAGTTCTAGAAAAAATAGCGAAGTTACTACCACCACACCCTATGACGTTCATTCATCAGAACAAACATCACCATGTCATATGCGTACAAAACTGGCACAGCTCAGAGCTAACAAATCACCACTCTTGCAAAGTTACCTACATACAGTGAACCCTAATACAGGGTGTCCCACAAAAAAGTTTATTTTTTAATTTTTAACTACTTTTGTTTTAGAGCATTTAACTCTTTTATTTTTTCAGGTTTTATTCTATGGTAATAGGAGTTTTATACCTGAAATTTTGAAGCCTTTATCTTAATCATGCCTTTCACAATTGAGCAGCGATCAAAAATAGTAAAGTTCTATTTGGGCACTGAACCTCCAAACGTTGTTACCACCAAATCACTCCACAGCAGGAAGTGCACAGCTTGGTGTGCGCTTAGGTCTGACGGAATCATCGGGCCTTACTGATTTGAAGACAATGCTGAGAATGCGGTGACGGTTAATCAAGAAAACTATCGCCACGTCATCAAAAAGTTTACTGCTTGTCTTCGTGGTCGTCGCTTTGACTTGAAAAAATTATGGTTTCAGCAAGATGGGGCAACACCTCACACTGCAGTGGAAACACGAAAATTATTGTCTGAAAAATTTGAAGACAGGCTGATTTCCTTGAAAGCTTCCCACATCTGGGCTCCACACTCTCCTGACCTTAGCCCACTGGACTTTTTTCTGTGGGGCTACGCAAAAGATAATGTCTATAAAAATAAGCCTACCTCTATTTCCGAACTTAAACAAGAAATAACTACGTTCATGAGAGCCATTTCCGCTGACACATGCAAAGCAGTAATTCAGAATTTTGCTGTGAGAGTAAGGGAATGCCTTCTGCGCCATGGCGATCACATTGAGCATGTTATTTAAGCAGCATCATCAAAATATATGACTATTTTTATGCTCCAGTAACATCAGCTAAGTAAAATGGATAACGACGATTTTGATGGCAAACAAATCTCCAACACATTATTTATGCACGGTGAAACTTTCATTGCTTTATCTTTACAAGTTTTTGCGTTACAAAAATTTTAAAAATAAACTTTTTTGTGGGACACCCTGTACTTACACGCCACAATGTCCATTATGCTTGTCCCAGACACATGACACTAATTCTTTAACTGCAGTCAACTACCAGCACAACACCACTAGTCTGTGGAAAAGGCCTTTAGAAGCAGCATAGGTAATCCAAGAGTGGGAATCTAGATTGGCTTTTTCGAGAGATTAAGGGATGGCTACTCCAAGATATCGGAGGTGGGGCAACAACAACTCTAACTAGTTTTATGTTTGTTACAGGAGCTGCGATGGCAAACCCTGTGCTAGTCGCGGCGGTCTCAGGAAAAAGCATTGAAAAGGAGATTAGCACCTGGATGAGGAATTGGCGGGACCGGGCTGGTGGAAAAAAAATTGGAAGTGTTACCAAAGACTTTTAAGATCGTTTGTTAATTTGTCTTTGTTTTTATAAAAATAAAATATATGTGTCATTGAAAGTGATTATGTGCAGTTATATGATAGATTGAGTAAGTAATAAATCTAAGTAAACAACTAAATACCCTCAAACAGGAGGAATGTTTGGGTCTTGACTGCTATTCAAACGTATAATAATAAATATACTGCAAATTTTGTAATGATTTTCCACTCTGCTTATGCTTAAAAATGTATCGGAAAGTATAAGGTTATAACAGAAAACTTGCAGTTTGCCATTACTCTCCCTATATATATATAAACCGTACTCGTCCTGTACATACAGGAAAAGTACAGGGAACTTGCAGTTTGCCTTTGCTCACCCTATGAACAAACCATACTCGCCCTATACTTATAATGTACAGGCAGAGTACTGGGTGACTGGGTGAGTACAGGAAACTGCAGTTTGAGTACAATTCAGACTGCATTGAGCCGATTCATTGCTCATGTGCAACATGTTATTTGATTTTAGTTGTAAAGTTTATAACTAGGTGATTCAGCTTATTTCAGTTTTCCTTGATAAACTATGTATTTAAAATATATAAAGCAATGCTGGAATAGATGACGTAGTCAATTGCACATGGCATAGCACATGCTTTTGCCCTATAACGCCCGGCAGGCACCAAGCTAAGCCGTTACATTTCCCTGTATTTGCCGTGCTTTAACGGCAGTCAATTGCACTTGGCATAGCACGGTAAACGCTAAGCCGCCCATGTTTTGCCCTGTAACGCCCTGCAAGCACCAAGCTAAGCCGTTATATTTCCCTGCATTTGCCGTGCTTTAACGGCAGTCAATTGCACTTGGCATAGCACGGTAAACGCTACGCCGCCCATGTTTTGCCCTGTAACGCCCGGCAAGCACCAAGGTAAGCCGTTACATTTTCCTGTATTTGTCACGCAACGACAGTCAATTGCACGTGGCAAAGCACGGTAAACGCTAGGCCGCCCCTGCTTTCGGCCTGTTACGCCTTGCAGGCATCCTACTTGGCCTGTTTCATTTCCCTACATTTGCCCTGCAAAAATGCTTGGCAATTATCGGGCAAATGCTAGATAAGACTAGGCTCTAGACACACGGCATTGCTCTGCCGTGTGTTTGCCTTGCTTGGGCCGGGCAGGTTTTTTTTGACTGGGTTAAGCTCAATCGCCTACGGACTGGTGTTGGGCGATTTCATTCGTCCATGCACAAATGGGGTCTCGCTCCTTCACCGAATTGCGAGTGTGGCGCCTCAGAGCAAACCGCAGACCATGTACTAACAGCGTGCTCTATACATCGGGCACCATATGGAGCACGAGGTGTGACGGTTTTGTATGACGAAACTCGATGCTGGCTTAATAACACCACTGCCAGCATCTGATTCAGGCAGTGCAGCAATCTGGGGTAGTAAAAGGATAAACCCTCGGCCCCAGTTCTGCTTGTGTCTGACCTGGAGTGTATACCCTTCAAACGATAACGACGACGACAACCAAAACAAGCTCCAGTCTTGTTTGTGTCAAACTCAGAGTGAAAGTCCTTCCAAATGACAACAAAGACAACCTCAAATCTTGCAATAGATGTATTGCAAACTAACAAACAAACAAACAAAATTGTTTTTGAATTTTTTATAACCAAGCTAAACCATCCAAAAAAATGTTACAGTTTTCTCAAATATTATTGATGTTTGCTTGATTCATGATTTTCTAGCAATTCAAGGAAAGGAGAGAAAATTTTGTTTGAAACTTAAGCTAAGACCAAAAAAAGCTATCAGTTTGAAACTGTACCTAATTTCTGCACTCTTGTTGGCAAATTTAGATGAAGACTAAAAAAGAAAAAAGTCTTCAATGTGTGGATCTGCCTCCGATTTCTCTAGTTTTATCCCGAAATAGTGGTGATCTGTGAAAAAAATGATCCTCACCTCAAATCTTAAAAAAATGTAAATATAAAAAAAAGCAGTGGACATATTTGATAAAAATTTCAATGGATTTTCATGCCAAAGAAAACAGTTAGATAGCCACTCCTTTTTTACAATATCAATAATGCAGCAGTAAACAATGTCTAGGCTGTATTTTAATTAACAAAGGTTGGGAAAACAAACAATCGAAAAAGTAATTTTCAAAGATTTGGATACTGACTTGGCAAATTTGCTGTATACATATTTGTTTAAATCAGGAAGCAAAATTTTTAGGGAATTTGGTAGCTCCCAGACGTTTTTAGTAGCAAATACAATTTAGCTTTGCCGTACATCACTCATGCTCCAAATATATTTATTGACTTAGAAATAAAATATGCGATTTATTTCTGATTAGTAGTGATGGCTGGCAAGTAAAAGACAAAGAGGTGCCGCAATCCGGGGCGCCGAAAAATATTTGGGATGGAAAATCTAAACTTAAAAAACGACATTTTTTTGGTCAAAAAACCATTCTTAACAAACGCGCATTTTAGCGTATTGCAAAAAAATTTATTAAAACACTTAATGAAAACTAAAAAATAAATAAATAAATAAAAGTAATAATAAATAAGTAAAAAGTAGTAAATAAATATAAGCTTATTTATATTTTTCGGGAGCGGCAGTGTTTTTGGTCTTGATCAAGTTTTCTAAAAAAATTTTCCTATTTGGTAAATTCTACATTTGTTAAAAATCTCTTTTTAACAAAAATTTACTTTTTTTTCCAATTTTTTTTTTATTGAATTATATCACGCAATTAAAAAAACTTTCGTTATGAACGTAAACGTAAAATTTACAAATTTTTTTTTAATTAAAAAAGTTGATTTTATGAAAGCATAAAATTTCAATGATTCAGGATGTTATTCATTGGACCTGATAAAAAATCATAGAATAAGCAAACATTATTGTCGATGCAAGTAGCAGTGGTATTATTGGCTCTTGACCGACTTGCCACGCCCTTGATTGACTGCTTGAAAGTTGTATTTGAAGCTAAAGTGCACGTGAGGTTTGTAAACCAAACCTGAGCTTTGCAAATAGATTTTGTGTTTATTTGCCACACCCGATGCTAAATGGTTAAAAGTTGCATAAACCACATCACTTTCTCAATGGCAGAAACATGTCAGTGACTTTATTTCAAAAAGTTGATTTTATGGTTCAAAAAGTTGATTTTATGAAAGCATAGTGCTTTGAGTGCTTTGAGTCGAATTGTTGTCTGGATTGTGTGGTCTAGTGGTCTTGTGTCTCCTGCCTGGAAGACCACAGGTAGTCGGTTCGATTCGCAGTGAGATAAGCATCACTAACGAGCCCTAACAAGGGCGAAACTCGAGTCTGGTGCTTCTCGTTTTCAAAGCGGCTCGATTTATAATCAAATACATATAAAAATATTTGATTGCAGTTAGTGTTTACGATACTTTAGTTTCTGGGTTGTAGCTGGAACCGAATTTTCTCTGGGGCTTTATAACAATACGAGTATAGTAAGTGCCAATGCATTTGTAAGAAAAACCGGGAAACCTTTTGGGCTGCAGGCCCCAGGAGCTGTCTTAATTAGGTGACTTAATTTGTACGACTAAGAAAAAATTTTAATCGGCTTCTTTTATGTCTAATTTTATTTGTAGTTTCGAAAAATATCTTGAGATAAGTTTTGACCCTGGTTTAAACTCCACTTTTGATTGACATTTACACGCAAAATTCAATCATTATCAATGTGAATTGTGATTTTGCAAAGCAATGTTGCTGTGATTGAAGTTGGCATGACAATTTTACATAAGTTAAGAAATCAACATTAATTTGCTGATATCGTGTACCAGTTCGTAATTATGACGAAACAATCATTAGAGTTAAAAACTTTCAGCCATAATTTAAGGCATCTATAGAAAACTTAATTTGAATATTGTAATAAAATAAAAATAAAGTTGTGATAGTTTTTTTAAAGCTGAAGGGAAAATATATAAAGGGCTTGTTTAATTTAATATTGAAAGATTACTGTTTCACAATTGAAAAGGAAAGAATAAAAATAACATAACTTAAGTTAAAACAACATATATGCTGAATGAATAAGTCACAGATTTTGTTTAGATTTCATAACTTTGAAAACAATTGATTAAAGTAATTGTTCAGCATCATCTTTAAAGCATCATCAGTCTGGCAATATTTCTATGGTCCACAAAAATTTGAGGGCACAGAATTCGCGATGTTCAGAATTGATCGTTTGACCTTTGATTATTACGCAGACTTTCGATTTCACTTATTTGCAAAGTTAACGAATGACTAAACATTAGCACCAAATTATTTTATTAATTTAGCTTTCGATAATTCAATTATATTCTTGTGATGGCAAATCGTTATCAGATGCCCAGCGATAACAAACAAATATCAGAGATAACAAACAAATATCAAAGAGCAGATGAACGGAATATTTAACAATTTAAGTGATTCCAACAAACGAATTTCTTCACAATATCGTTCATTATTATACCTGATTTTGTTACTTGTGTTTGAGGTGCACCTTTAAGTAATTTTTTTTCTATTTTATTTATTTATTAACAAGTACAAGCAAATTTATAATCACCTAAGTAAGGCTTTTTCCAGCCACCTAGTAAACACGGCAACTGTTGGTAAGTCAAAAAAAGGCTTTGGCTTTATTTAACTTGTTTTAACAGTTATGAAGCGGATAGCTTATTTTGATGATTAAATTGAGTTGGGAGAATAAAATTAATATGAATTTTATAATCTGTTAGCTAAATAATTTTTTGCACTTATTACTCTAGACTTTGGTTTAGTCAGACACTGCATTGTCACTTTTTATTCGCAATATAATCTTAACTGCATAAATCAATAGTTAATTTTCTTTTTTAATAATTTTAAATTGTAGTATTTTGTAATCTTTTTTATATTAATACTAATCATTGCATAACCGGTAAACCATCACTTAATTTAATTCATTTGCAAGTTATTTTAGAAGCGTAGTTGTTTGTTTGTTGTTACAAATCTAAGCGCACTTGCGTCTTTTTCTCTCTTTTTTTTTGTCTTTTTTATTTTAAACGCCTTTTTGTCTTTCGGAATGTTTTTGTTAATTTGAAGTTACGTTAGCGCTTCTCTGATTGTGTGTTGTAAACCGTGACCGTAATTTAATCTCTATTTCAGAAAATTCGCTTATACTCTGGGTCCGCATGACGTGATCTTAGGAACAAAGTTGTTGAAGTGATTATTCGCAGTTGTGGTCTGGAATCATTTTAAAGTTTAGTGAAGCTTGGAAGCAAGTTTTTGTAAATTAATCAAGTTTTGCTAAATTCATAGATATAATAGTTATAATTAGAGACAGTGGTCTCTGTCTGTCTGCGGAGAGAAGTTTTTTAAGTAATCAATTGGAACCTAGCCGCAACTAACTGTACTAAGAAATTCAGTCTCACGGCAAACTATTTCTGAAGCCGGAATTATTAAAAAATAGACGCAGCTTTATTTCAGCGCAGGTATCCGGGTTGCCAAGTTCAACTGGTCCTTTTGGATTTTCGGGTAAATTTTGTGACATGCAGTTATTTTTTTAAAGAAATTTGTCTAAACAACTTTTACACTGTAGCTCCGTAATTTTGCTCTTAAATAATTATTTTTTTGTTTTATCTTGCATTAGGTGGCTGGAAAAAGGCTTATTAAAATTATATGTCCAGGCGCCAAATCTTGTGCGCAGAATTCTGTACGTCGCTAAATTTTCTTGATTTGATTCTAAATTCTCATTAATGTTCGATGATCTCTCCTGCTTCTATGGATGCAGCGAAGAATAATTAGGTCTTTTCAAGTATAAATCATTGCAAACCAATTTGAAATTTATGCAACAAAGTCTAAAGAAATATCAAAATGCTTTTATAGTAGACTATGAACAAATTTGTGCTTTTGAAACAAGAAAACCATCTTTGGTGTTTGCCATGAGATTAATATTACTAAGCCTGTTCTAAACCAATATCAATGCTTGAAAAACAAGCAATCACTTTAGTTTTATTAAAATTTTAGTTGTAGTGTTTATACAAATGATTGATAGTTTGAAACATATAAAAATATTATTCAATTTCTGACAATTATTTGATCTTTTGAATACTAGTACTTTTTGCGTAAATTTGAAGAATGGAGATCATGATGTGTACCAAACTATACAAACTGATACTTAAATATAACTACGAAAAGTTTTTGACTCTGCAGAAAAAACTTTTAGTCAATTTCAGGGTTTCAAAATGACCTTACAAAACCACATTTCTTGCCAATTGCAAAGAATCTGCAAACTGAACAAGCGAGATTGAAAGGACATTTATGGGACTCATCAAATAAGGCTGTTCTGGCCAAAATGCTAGGTAAGATTATTGATTTAACACGCTTACTGTACAACGATTAAGGTTAGTATTGAGGCGCAATTTTGTTGGGAACAAACTTTACAATTGTTATAAAATTATTTTGTCTGCATTTATAATATTTTTATCTCTGTTTAAAATAAAGTATTGAAAGACCGTTCAATACGGTCTATTATGTCGCTGTGTAGCCAAGAAGCCCATGCTCACTTCAACAATAAAAAAGAAAAGATTCAACTTTTGCAACAAATATTGGCATTGGACAGCTGCAAAGTGGAGAAAAGTGATATTTAGTAATGAGAGCACTTTTATACTGGTGAGAGGAGTCCCAAAGATAGTGTTTCGTCCAAGTAGTGCATCACGGTAGGACCCAATGTTTACCATTAAAACCACGAAACAGCCTGGCAGCAAAATGGTATTTAGATCTTCAGTAGCAAAGCTGGTTTGTACTTTCTACCAAAAAATGTAACAATGAAAGAAAGGAATAATATAAATTAAATTCTAGAAAGAAATGACAGCTATATAATTTTAAAAATAGAAATAAAATTTTTTATTAAAATTAGAAATAAATTTTTTGCTTGAGCAATTACAATTTTTTTTTGCCTTCGCTAGATTAAAGAGTTAAGTAGTCTATAAATATTAAATTAAGTTCACACAGAAAAGCTTTTCGTGACGTAAAGTGATTTGCAGCGAATCTATGCGATTAGTGCAAAAAACTGTTTTCTGAAACTATCAAATTATTTTGTTAATTTAGAAAAAAATTATAAATTAAGTTATGTCGGAGGCTCGCACAAGAAATTGATTTTGGGTCCGCGTTAAAAATAGGTTAAGAGTCTAACTTAGCCATAAGACGAACATCCTGATATCAAAGCTCATACAAAAGTTGCGTTCTCACTATCTGTGTTATGCAAATCTTACTTCCACGATAAAGACAGTCTAATCTTAAAATGCAATCTGAAGACGATTATATCTTTTTTTCAAATTTATTTTTTCATCTCTATATTTATTTTCCTGACTCGCAGCAAAATGTCAGATGCCCTATTTACGATAGGAAAAAAATAAACAAAGCATAATGCGGAAAAAAACCTGCCAGTCGTTGTTAAGTTTTTACTCTTTTGCATAATTTGTCAATACAGCATTTGTACTTCTTCGAGGTGACAAATTAGACGAAGTCTATTGTATATGAGATAAAACAACAAACGGATCAAACAACTGTAACAAGCAGACACCGAGGGCCGAGATAATCAAATATGTGACAAAGTTTGAACTATGACCGAGCTTTTGAATATTTTTGAGTTTTGAAAAAAATTTTTTTATTGAATATCTTGCTCATTATTATTTAATGCAATATAGAAAATCATGCCTTGTGCATTCCGGTTTTATTTTGCTTTAGTCGAGCAGGTTTTTTGACTACAAAAAGCAAAATTATCATTGAACACGTTGAAAATATTTGCTTATTTGAAACTTAATCTTACTTTCTAAAATATAAAAATTTGTCGCTTTTAATTTATCAAAACGCAATTTATTTTACATAAAATTTTGTAGTCTCGGTCTCGGAAAAATTATGCTTCAAAAATTTTATTAACAATATATAATTAAATTCATGAGTTTCAGAACAACATATTAATTATAATGGCGTTTCACGCTATTTTATAAAGCAACTTTATGTACAAATTTCCAATGGGCCTCCAATAGTCCGCAGACCCTAGTTTGAGAACAGTTGTATAGGTTAAGAGTTACAAAAACGTGGCCCAAAGCACATTTTCTGCGGCCCGTAACGCACATTTGTTAAACTGCAACCAAAAGAAGGTCTAATGACTTTACTAGTGTTTGTTAACTAGATTTTTTAGAAAAAAAACTATATTTTAACAACTAACGTTTTATAAAATATATTTCATTTCAAAAGGAGAAAAATCCCACACGAAGGTAGAGATTTAATAAAAATGACAAGACTTGTATTATTTTAGCGCGGTTGTTGATTTAGATTTTGTCTTTTTTCAGAAAAATAGAGAGCTGTTATGAAAACGCACAACATACGTCGGCACTTACTATTTATTTTTGCTATGGTGTTCTCAGCAAGTTTCTTGTTTAATTCAGAAATTATTTTAGTTTATTCAGCATTTATGTAATTGCTTTTGACAACGACATCATCAAAGTTTTTTTATTGTTTTTTCAATGTCCACTCAAAGCTGCTTTGAAAATACATAATAAAAGATAGGCTTGTCTGCGTGCACTACAACCTGTCTTCAAAGTCTGAAATATCATAAAAATTCATTGTTTCATCGTAATTTTTTGTTTAAAAGTGAAATTAAGTTCCTTTAATCCATTGCACGGATAAAGATATTATTAAAATTGCTTTTAGATGTAGGAGAATATTTTTCACGCTTTGCTGTAAAAAATTACAAGGAGTGCGGTGGGTTCAATTTTTTCGTGACGTAATTTTGATTTTTTATCGGAAGGAAGGTGCGAGTGTACACTCCTCAAAACGCAAAGTTTCAAAGTACCCACAAAAAGTATTTTCAAATACAGGCTCAGCAGACAACTAACTATTTTGGTTAATTTCATACTAAAACAAATAAATAGCTACGTAGAATAAATTGTTTTATATTTTTAATATTTTTGAAGTTTAAAATGCGAGGGGACCACAAATGTGCAATTTTGAGTAAAAACTTTACACACAAAGTTTGGTTCATTATGACGTCATAAAAATGTAACACACAACGATTGAAATTTCAACTTTAGCACTTTCAGTGTATTTCGCATATCACAAAAACCAGTAATCGCAAAACGATTAAATTGATATCAAACGAGTTCCGATGGTCACGTAATACATGTTATAGCTCTATCTGCAACATAAAAATTTATTTGGAAAAAAACAGTTTTTTTGCAATTTTTCGACTAAATTGTAACAGAATAGTTTTCAATCCAAAAATTTTTCAATTTTCATTCTCGTATAATATCTGATGCAATAATAGTTTATTGTTATTTTCATCGAATGCTTAATGCAGACCTAAAGAATGCACAGCACGATTACCTGGGAGAACGCAAAAGTTTTAGAAAAATGTTATTTGAGATTTGATATTGATAATTCTATGACCCCTTTGCACCAACTACAGAGCAATATGTTTCCTAAAAATTCTAATGCAATAGATCGCTACTTTACCTGAAAAAAACAAACTTGTTGACAGAAACTGTAACTTTTGATAAAGCTCCCGGGTTTTGAATATTTAAAAGAGCGATTATAAGAATTTTATTACTTTGGTGAAAAAAACTGATCTCCACAAGTACATAAGCAAAAGTTAAAGACCAAGTTTAAAGAACAGATAGGTAGAAGCAATCAAGCAAAAAATAAGAATTGAGACAAGGAGGTAGTGAAATTGTGAAAGAGTAAATGAAGATATTTTTGACATATCCCGATAAATGTGCTGTCTGTGATGATCATAAATTTACGGAAAATAAACAAGCTCATAGTTGCACTTTAGAAAACTAGATTCTAAATTATGTTATTTTGTTTCTAAAAGATCAGTGGAAAGGAAGAAAAATGTTATCGAAGTGGTCTAAAAATTATCTACAGTAAGCTAGAGAAAAAAATTAGCTCATCGTTGCAAGCATGACGCACCTATAGCAAGTTTTGCTGTAGATAGCAAGGTTAGCAACACTCGGGACTGTTTCATCTCACATTAGATGAGAATCAATATTTCAAAAATGAGATACTTGGTAATTTTTTTTGCCCAGTTGCACCTGCCTATCAAACCTTTAAGCTTGGCTTCTACCTTTTGTTTACTCACAATTGGAAAGTCAACTTTCTTTCGGGAGACAATAACATCTTTAAAACTGCTTTTTTAAATACTCAAAACTCTCAAAGTTTTTTCAAAAGTCGCAGTTTGTGCAAAAAGTTCGTTTTTAAGGTAAAAGTAATGATCTACTTCAAAGGTAACAAGCCATTTAGAGACCAAAAGTTACATTTCTTATTTGTTATTGCAAAGACTAATAGTTTTTACTTATAATGACTCAATAACCCCTTAGCTAAATTTGATCAATCTGAATTTCCCCTTTTCAGCGAAGTTTATCAGTGAAAACTTTTTTTGATTATCACTTGTAGTAAGCAATGTTTTACCACTGATCTCAAGTGAAAACCAAACACAAAAGGTCTTCATTTGTCACAAAAATTATTGGGTCAAATTAACTCCGTAAAAAACCCAAACACAATATGACCGAAAGAGCCGTTTCAAACTCGACAAATAACCCAGCTGGGGATTGACCAGGTGGATCAATTGCATTAAAATTTTAGGTAGGTTAAACATATTGGCTTGTTGTTTTTTTAAATTTTAATGCTTATTTTTCTGTAGAGAAACACGGTGTTTATTTTATATTTTAAAATGACCAATAGTATTGACGAAACCATTAATTCTTTGGTTCCGTCAATACCATCTGTCATTTTAATATTAATTTAATTTCCATAAGATTTGTCATTTTAAAGTTGTGCACAACTAAGAATATACTGTGCTTGTAATGATTTACTTACTGTATATCGGATCTTCAAAACATTTTGCTAAAACTTTTGCGTGGTCCCAAGTAATCGTGCCTTGCAAGCCGTAGATCTAAATTAAGCATCAAATTAAAACAACAATAGACTATTATTGCATCAGATATTATACGAGAAAGAAAACCGAAAAATTTTCTGATAACTGAACCAATCTGCCATAATATTATCGAGGAATTGCAAAAAAAAATGTTTTTTTAAATAACTTTTTATGTTGCAGATAGAGCTATCACATGTATTAATTGTTCATAGGAAGTTGACTCTTACGCACATTTTGATACCACTTTGATTACTTTACAATAAATGGATTTTGAGATACACGAAATACATTGAATATGCTAAAATTGAAACTTCAAATTTGTCGGACCACGTTTATATGGTATCATATTGAGCCAAAGTATCGAGTTTTGACCAAAAACCACACCACTTGAGCAACGTTCCCTCTAAGAGCTTGCTTAGTGTGCGCGGAATGAAAGTCCGTGTGAGCAGTGGTGAATATTTAAATTTAGGGTCCCGAAGTAAGGATTTTTAAAAATTAATTTTCAGTAAAAAAGAAAAAGAGTTTTGATCTCGCCTTGCACTTTTTTCTCCTGATCATGGTGTTCTCTAAAAAAAAAGTTCTTCACCTATAATCGATCTCTGATTTTCCTATTTTGCTCCCAAAAATAAGGTGTTCTCTAAAAAAAAGGTCTTCACCTAGAATCGATCTCTACATATACCACTTTTTTTTTTAGAAAACACTTTGAATTTGGGAGCAAAATAAGGAAATCAGAGATCGATTCTAGGTGAAGACCTTTTTTTTTTTTTTTTTAGAGAACACCTTGTTTTAGGAGCAAAATAGGAAAATCAGAGATGAAACCGAAGTGAAGACCTTTTTTTAGAGATCACCATGTGCGCGGAATGAAAGGCCGTGTGAGCAGTGGTGGATATTCAAATTTAGGGTCCCGAGGTAAGGATTTTTAAAAATTGATTTTCCGTAAAAAAGAAAAAAAGTTTTGATCTCGTCTTGCACTTTTTTCTCCTGATTATGGTGTTCTCTAAAAAAAAAAAGTTCTTTACCTTTAATTGATCTCTGATTTTTCTATTTTGCTCCCAAAAATAAGGTGTTCTCTAAAAAAAAAAAAGGTCTTCACCTAGAATCGATCTCTACATATCTCACTTTTCTTTTTTTAGAAAACACCTTGAATTTGGGAGCAATAGGGAAATCAGAAATCGATTAGAGAACACCTTGTTTTTAGGAGCAAAATAGGAACATCAAAGATGAAACCGAAGAGAAGACTGTTTTTAGAAATCACCATGCTTTTTGGAGAAAAAAATAAAAGACGAGATGAAAGCTCTTTTTCTTTTTTAGACGACATCAATTTTTGAAAATCCTTGCCTTGGCCCCTCAATTTGAATATTCACCACTGTGTGGAGCTTGCTTCTGATTGAGAGCACGTATTTAGCTTGTCTTGCTAATACTTATGCAGTGCGCGGCGGAACGAAAGTACTGCACGGGGGTTCTAGGCTAGCTGCGCGGCCGCGCAGCTTAGAGGGAATTATACACTTGAGGCAACAAGCATTTTAATTTTCAAAATAGTGAAAATATTCAATACCCTAAGCTAGAGTAATAGAAATTAAATTATTGAAGTATTACGATGTCATAGAAGAAAATATTCAACTCAAAATTTATTTAGTAAATATGAAACTCTGTTTGCGTACATTTGTCGATTTAATTTGGAGTGAAGTTTTTAATAAGTAAAAGCTTTGTAGATTTTAGAATGAAATTCTGATTTATATTTACGCCATATCACAAAATTTTTCACAATAAATCTCATATTAGAACATTTTTCACATGATAAAATATGATTTTTAACGATAATATCTTGTAGCCCAGTGGTTACCAAACTTTTGTGCAAAAAGCCACGTAAAGAATTGTAAATGGACATTGCAATTTCAACTAACGGTAAGCTACTCTCTCCTAGAAAATATTAAAACTGGTTTTCATAAATGCTATGAAGAAAGCTAAAAAGATTTTTATTTTTGATGCAGTTCTCAAAAAATGGTAGTTTTTTTTAACACCTGTAAAGATCTTTTTTGCTTTTCACCAAGGTTTAAATAGAGAGAAACTTTTTTTTGTATTTTTGAAAATCTATTGTCAGCAAAAATCCGACCCGCAATAAACTCTTTCGAGCCTCGTTGATATTTGGTATAAACTTCAATTACGTCATAATGCGTATTATCAGATTAATTCATTCGCAAAAACGTGGTCAGTTCAGTTTAACTGGTTTTAGTTATCTGAAAATGTTGAATAAATGAAAGCTTATAGAGCTGAGTGGTATTTAGCTGAGAGTAGAGTTAGATTTGTTTTGTAATTCAAGTAATGTGATTGTGGTAAGTTACCGTTATCTTTATTTCTTTGATTTATTTGAACAGTTAAATTAATATGTTTCTATTGTACATACACAGAATTACTCTTAACGTTTTCAAGAATTAATATTTGTATAAGCCAGTAGTATTCGACTAACTTTGTGGCGATTAACTAATGTCGATGGTCTATGTTTCTCTTATAAATATTCATTAGTGAAGTTGTTTAAAGAGGTGCCTCACATCAGACGTTTAAGGGCTCGTGGCACTTGTTCAAATAGAATTAGGTTAGATGTGTTACAAGAAAACGTATCGCACCATTCTCATCACTACACACAGTTTTGTATGACAATATTTTTACAACTTTTGCAACGTCCGTGGCGCAAACTTACTGAAAGGCGAACAAAAAAAAGTCTTCATCTTGTATTGTTTGATTTTTGTTTGATTACTTGGAAGTGTAATCCAAACATATCTTTGCTTTGCTTTTTTACACTATTCAAATTAAATTCTTGGCAGGCCGGATTTAGCTCGGAGACTGTAGTTTGCCACCACTGACTTAAATCTAACTGATCATCACATTATTCACTTATTCTGGACCAGCAATTACTGGTCGAACACATATTCAGTGGTGGATATTGGGTGAGGCGAATGAGGCAGTCGCCTTAGGCCCTCCCTTTTTTGGGGGCCCCCTTGAAATTAGCACATACAGTTTCAATCCGCTGCAGATGTTTGTTTAGAGTGTATAGAACGATTCTGAGTGAAGACTTTTTTTTTTTTAAGAGAACACCCTGATTTTGCGACAAAAATAGGGAAATCTGAGAGCAAATGGAAGTGAAGACATTTTTTTTCTTTTTTTTAGAGGACACCATGAGTTTTGGAGAAAAATATGCAAGCCAAAATCAAAGCTCTTTTTTTTAGGCAACATCAATTTTTGAAAATTCTTGCCACGGGCCCCTAAATTGGAATATCCACCACTGCACATATTATGCACCTTTCTAGCGTCACAAAGTAGAAAACATATAATTGTGTTTCAAAAAAAAAAACTTAAGTATTTTGAAAAAAGTAGAACAAGTAGCCATAAGCAGTAATGGCTTTAATACTGTAGAGTAGAGGCCAAAAATAGCCCCCCCTAAGCCAAATACTGCTCTATTTTTTCATAGTGGTATCATGACGGTGACCCCGTTGTTTTGTATAGGGCTACATTTTAACAATAACATTGTTTTAATAAATGTAGCCAATTTGGTACTGTTGGTACATTGTACAGTGTAGATTACAGTTCCAGTCTATAGTAAGTTATAATCTTGTATTTTCTATTATATTATATGTGGTGTAATTAAGTAAAGTGTTTAGTAAAGTATGCTTTTATATTTGGTTCGAATATAATAATAATTTGATGGAATCTATGCTAAGTTGTTAGGCTAGATTGTACGACCTATCCTATGTAAAAGTTTAGTTCAGCAAAACAAATTTAACCTATTTATTGAGCTAAAATTTTAAATTCATTACGTCTGACGAAGTGAATGAACAGCATAAAGTAGTGTAACGTTATTTTACAGCGTAACAAAAACTTTTCATTCCTTGTCACCTGACGAAGTGAGCAGTAGTTCACAAAAGCTAGTACAACTAAAAAAATTGTAACTTAACAATTTTTTACATTTTCCCGTTTGTTTTCTTCGCTTTCTGCTTTACTTTTTGCACGTTCACTTTCAGTCTGAATCGGCTTTTATCTACCATATTGATGTCACTCTTTTCCAACAACTCGGGCCCGTTCCCAGAACACAAGACGTGGTTGAAGGCACATCGGGGCAAATCGAAGAGCAAAGAACCAGGTGATGACAAAAAAAAAGTCTTCATTCGTATAATAACTTCATTTATTTCTACCTTTCTTGTTCTTCACTTGGTTTTATGGTCCCGATTTCACTTTTTTGTCAAAAATCTCTGGGTTATATTTATTCAGGCCCAGCCAAGTAGTAAAAATTATTGACAATTTATTTATATGCTAGTAAAAATTAGAGGAGCACAAAAAAATTTGAGGGACATGACTCCCTATTTCCGCTCATAGAGACGGGCCTGTTGACAGCTTTATCCTATTTATATTTATATTCTTATAATTACTCTTTGTTTTGAAGCTACAAATTGTAAATCCAGACTTATAATGCAAGTAATTACTAAAAATTTTTTTCTACAATGTGCATTTACTTATTTTTGTATTACCGGTACCAAACGACACATACTGTCAGGATTACCGTCTGAACTGACCAACGTCAATTGTTTTGCCTTTTTACATAATAAAGACCTTTTTTGATTTTTGCTTGATTTTAAATGAATTTATTTTCTTCTTTTGGCGTTTTCCTTTAATCAGGGGTTGCCACAGCGTGTGATGTTCCTTTACAGCGTCCTGTTTTCAATGTCCTTCTCCCTTGCACCAACTTCCCTTATATCCCCCTTTAATACAACAAGAAATCTTCTCTTCGGCCTCCCACTTTTCCGGGTAACTCCATTTCCATCACCCTTCTTCTTACATACTTCTGGCCTCTCCTCATGACATGTCCATACCACCTCAGCCTGCCCTTCCTCATCTTCATTTCTAATCTTATCTTTTTTTGTCTCTCCAATAGCAAACCTCAACATTTTCATCCCTGCAACTTCCATCTCTTCTGCATGTTTCTTTGTGACTGCCACCGTCTCAAGTCCATACACCATTGCTGGTTTCACCACCGAACTGTGCACTTTTTTACTTTAGCTGGTAACCTCCTGTCGCAGATTACTCCCGATACATTTCTCCATTTGTACCATCCTTCCTGCACTCTCTTCTTTACCTCCCTTTCACAACTACTACTTTCTTGCACCGTTGATCTCAAATACTTAAATTCCTTTATTCTTGGCACTTTTGTGTCCTCCAACTTTATTGTTCGTCGTTATTTTCTCCATTTACACACAGATATTCGGTCTTTGACCTACTTACTTTCATCCCTATTCTTTCCAACGCATACCTCCAGTAGTCTAGTGTTTACTCCACTTCTTCCCTGGTCTCTTCGCAAATCACAATATCATCAACAAACAGCATTGTTCACGGTGGTTCTCTCCTTACTTGATCTGTTAGCCTATTCATAATCACAGCAAACAGAAACGGACTTAACCCTGATCCCTGGTGCAGTCCGACCTTACCCTTAAAATTTTCTGTAGTTCCTACTGCACACCTCACCACTGTTTCGCTTTCCTTGTACATATCCTGTACAAGTCGCACATATTTTTCCTGTATTCCTGATTTTCTCATACAATACCACATCTCTTCCCGCGGAACCCTGTCGTAAGCTTTCTCAAGATCCACGAATACACAATTTAGCTCTCTTTGACCTTCCCTGTGTCTTATATTGTTATTAAACATATAAAAAATATAAAAGTATACTTTATTAAACACTTTACTTAATTAAACACATATAATATCTTGTATTGCTGTTCACTGATCTGTACTCTATCCCTTAGCCTTCTTCTTCTCCTTTCGGCCTTTCCCGTTAGTCAGGGGTGGCCACAGCGTATCATTATTCTCCACATCTTTCTGTCTTCAATGTCCATCTCCTTCGCACCAACTTCCTTCACATCTTCTTTTACCACATCTAAAAATCTTCTCTTTGGTCTCCCTTTTTTCCTCTTTCCTGGTAACTCCACTCTATCCCTTAGCCTGGCTTTAATAATTCTTTCCCATATCTTTATGGTATGGCTTATCAGCTTTATTCCATTATAGCTTCCACAGCACTGTGCGTCCTATTTGTTTTTATAGATTAGGATAAGCACACTCCTTTTTCATGCTTCTGGCATTCGTTCACCCACTAACAGTTTGTTGAACAGTCTGGTCAAAAACTCTATTCCCATCTCTCTCGTGCACTTCCAAACTTCTACTGGCAACTTGTCTGGCCCAACAACTTTGCCTTTTTTCATCTTTCTCAGTGCATTCTTTACTTCTTCTCTACTGACATAATTTACCTCTTTGTTAACAACTTCTACTTCCTCTGTCCTTGGCTCTCTGTCATTTTCTTCGTTTATTAGTTTCTCAAAGTACTTCTTCCATCTGTTTAACACTGCCTCCGAACTTATCATCACATTACCGTTTTCATCCTTCATAATCCTCACGTACTGTACATCTTTCCCCGCTCTGTCTCTCTGCCAAGCCAATCTGTACAATTCCTTTTCACCTTTTGTTTCCAATTAGCATATAAATTGTCATACGCACGTCCCTTTGCCATCACAACTGCCTTCTTTGCTTTACTTTTCTTTGTAGATCTATTTAGTATTTTCATCTCTTATTTTATCCAATGCTTTCTTTGCCTTTTTCTTTTCTTTTATGCACTCATGAACTTTCTCATTGAACCACCATGTCTCCCTGTCTCCATTTCGTTTCCTAAATATCACTCCCAGTACAGTTTCAGCTGTTTTTCTTAACAGTCCCGCTGTTTTGTTCCACTCATCAAGTAACGCTTTCTTGTCTCCCAAAATCCTGGTCACCTCTTGTCTAAACGCTTCCTGACTTGCTTCTTGACTTCTTAATTTGCAACACATTCATTTACCATTACCTTACAATTGCACATTTCCTTCAGGTTTCTCCTTCTGCAGATCACATAATCTACTTGTATTTTTCCGCCACTTTTACACGTCTCCCTGTGTTTGTCTTGAAATAAGTTTTGAAAAACGCCAAATCTATCCTCTTGGCAAAATCCACAACCATTGACTCTTCCTAATTTCTTGTTCCCGCAGCTTACCTCCCCATTATAATTTCATCCTTTATGTTTCCTTTGCCCACATGTCCATTTAGGTCCCCACTTAGCATTATCACCTTCTGTTTTGATACATTTTTTATCAATCCATCCAGATCTTGCCAAAAATCATTTTTCTCCCCCATGCTGTTGCCAACCTATTGAGCATAAGCATTTACTATGTTTAGTATCAATCCTTTTTACCTGCAATTTCATAGCCATTAGTCTGTCTGACACTCTCTTCACCTCCAAGACACTTTTAAACAGCTCTTCCCTCACCACTATCTCTATCCCATTTTTTTACCATCAGCTCCATTGTAGAATAGTTTGCAGCCCCTCCAATGTTCCTCACTCTACTTTCTCTCCACTTTGTTTTCTGTAGGCACAGTGTATCTACATTCCTTCGCTCCATCATGTCTGCCAGCTCTCTCCCCTTTCCAGTCATTGTTTCTATATTTAAGTACCAATTCTTATTATTGTTTCTATATTTAAGTTCGTCTCCCTTTCCACATTTCCCACTGTCTCTTCACTCGCCTTCCTCCTCTCTTTCTCTTGTTTTCACTAAGCCCAACAGTAGCATAATTTCCACAGGTGCCCTGGCGTGCGACACCTGAGGCGGTCGTTGGTAACCTGGGCCTCGACCGATCTGGTATGGATTTATCATCACAGCATATCATAATGTTTTGACAAAAAAGTTTTACGCCGGATGCTTTTCCTGCCGCAACCCTTCCCATTTATCCGGGCTTGAGACCGGCATCAGGAAACACTGAAATGTGCCTCGGATGGTTGGTTTGTTTGCGTTTTATGCGTCTAACTAACGATTAAATCTAAGTCTAAAGAAAGTCTAAAGGAAGCTAATATAAAATAAGTAAAGTGAAAGTAAAAAACTAGTAAAAAATAAGAACAAATAAACGCTTAAGTCTAAAAGAAGCACGTTTCTAAAAAATAAGCACATTAGAATTTTTGGAAATAATGTTAAGGAAAATAATTTCAAATTGTTGAAGTTAAGCAGAAAATGGCAACCCTGCACACTGTATTTCATATTTTAATTATCTCTGCTATTGTTCTGTTAAAACCTTTAAGGCCGTGATTCTCAACCTTTTCGCACCTGTGGCACACTTTAGGATCATTTCGAAATTCGCGGCACACTTAGACCAGAGTGCTGGTTTTTGTCCCTAAAAGTAGTGTTCTTTAAAAAAAAAGTTGTGAAGTAAAGAACTAATGTTTTAAAAAGTTTCGCGGCACACATTTTGAGAACCACTGCATTAAAGGATATAAGAATTTGATTGTAAAATAAAACGGTTTAACAATAATGTTACAAATATCAAAAAATTAAAATTATAATGCCTTCGCTAAAGTACAGGGTGTCCATAAAGTGTCTTTACAATTAAAAAAAATTATTACCAAGTGAAATGATGAGATATCGCAATGAGGTTTGTTTTATGTTAATCAGTATTTCATAAAATTTTTATTTACACATTTGATACACTTCTAAACATTTATTAAAAATATCATTACTCTATTTAATACACTTCTATATGGCCACCATTAGTTGCACGAAGTACATCTAGACAATACTCAATTTCCTGCCATGTTCGTTGTAGCATAGTCTCATCAATGGTTGCAATGGCATTGGAAATTTTTTGTTTTAGGTCAGTCATGTCCCATACTTTTGTTCGATACACAATATCCTTTACGTAACCCCAAAGAAAGAAGTCCAGGGGAGTGATGTCTAGTGAATGTGGTGGCCATGGATCGGTCCATCCCTTCCAATCCATCGGTCGGGAAAAGTTTCATTGAGGAACTTACGAGCATGCAGTCCCCAGTGTGGTGGTGCACCATCTTGCTGGAATATGATGGTTGGTTGAAAGTCAATCAGTTGTGGTGCGACATATTCGGTCAAAAGGTCAAGGTAAACATCTGCAGTAATTGATGACTCGTTAAAAAAAATGGCCCAATTATTCGATTACACATGATTCCACACCGAACATTCAGTTTTGGACTATCTCGCTGAAGTTCTCTACTCGCATGGGGGTTTTCCGATCCCCGAATTCTTACATTGTGTTTGTTTAACTTTCCTGAGACATGAAAAGTTGCCTCATCACAAAAACAAACTCGCTTGAGGAATGCTTCATCCTCAGAAATTCGTTGCAGCATGTTCACTGCAAATTATTTTCGTCTTGTCATGTCGTTTGGCTGAAGTGCCTGTAACATTTGCACTTTGTAAGCATACAATCTTAAATTCTTGTGTAGGAATTCGTGCGCTGTTGAACGTGGTAGTTCCAATTGTCTGGCAGCAGTACGGATGGACTTCATAAGAGAACGTTGAAAGGCTTGCCTTACACGCTCGATGTTTTCTTTAGATGTTCTTGGTCGCCCACTCCTCCTTGTATCGAACACTGTCCCTGTCTCCATAAATTTTTTGTGCCATAAAAGAATTGAAGGACGTGATGGTGGGTCTCTTCCATACTTCTGTAGTTTCACTGGGTCTGAATATCTGATTTTGTCTCAATGAACCAGGATACACATTGCGCTTTTTCTTGAGGAGCAGTCATTTTATGGGGGTTCAGTTCATATAACTCAATCATTAAACGTAAGAAATTAAAAAATTTTATCTAAAACAATAAATTTTAGTGTCAATAACAACTTTATGAAATACTGATTAACATAAAACAACCCTCATTGCGATATCTCATCATTTCACTTTGTAATAATTTTTTTAAATTGTAAAAAGACTTTATGGACACCCTGTACTTTTGTTACGTTATAATCACAATCATGGTACACGTATGTAGAACTATCTCTTAAAGGGTTAAAGCCCGTTTTCACTACAAGCGTTGGCGGCATTATGATTTATTGATGCCGGCAGCGTGCTTGAGTGGTTAGAGCGCCGTGATTGTTATCGACATGGTCTCGGTTTAAAACCTACTCTCGATATTCTGTTGTGTCCTTGGGAAAGACACTTTACGACACTTTCCCTGCTTGGTGGTCTTGGTAGGCAATTCTATACTAAAGTCATATCTTTATTAAATTTCAGGCGGACAGCAATATCTTGGCATCTCCGGAAGCAGGTCGGGGTAATTACTTTACTAGCGCCTCCGTCGCTTTCCTGTGAGTCAAGAGAATAAATATAGAAGTAAAATGAATTAAAAAATATTTGTTGTTTATCTAGTGTTTTTTTCCACCCTTAAGCGTTGAGAGAATTTAATACAATCAATAAACAAAAAAATAATAATTTAGTCAACCCTCGTAGGAGAAAAGATCTTAAGGCTTCACTCAATGTTCGGGTCATTTTGTTGAAAATTATTTTTAAAAATTGTGGTTTTGTTAAGCTAGTAATTTTAAAAAATAAATGGAATGGAATCAATGTTGTAGCATACATGCTTTTATGTTATTTCAACAATCCTGTAGTGTTGTTGCAAACATAATTGTGTTTTTTCTTTTTAACAAGCTCATCAAATTCCGTTTGTACCCAATCAAGCAATCAAAATTTAAAAAATACCGTCTTTAGCCACATCTTAAAAGCTTTATTTATAATCCCGTAGTTTAAAAAATGTTAAAAACAAGTGACGATCGATCTTTGTGCAAAGGCACAATTAAGTGCACACGTTGCTCAGCGAAGAGCACATTTACATCGAAAAACCATTACAAAAGTTTAAGTATTTGCCATTACAAAACTCAGCGAAATTAAAGTTACTGTAGTTAGTAGCAAGATAACTGTTTGCAAATCACGATATTTGTATGTTCTAACAACTGACAATTAGAACACTGTAACATTTTTAGGCTCATTCAGATGACGTAGAAACCCTCAAGGCTCCAATTCGTGGAGAATCTAAACGTGGTCGCTCTCGGGCAATCGAGAAACAAGGAGCTCAGTATAAACTTTCTCGGCAAAGCAGTATACTAAGTCATTTCGGACCGTTTGATTAAGCGAAAGCTGCTACCTTGTTTTAAAGGTAAATTGGTGTTAAAATAATGATGTAAATAGTAATGTTTGAGCTATCCTGGTGATACTGTAGAGTTACAGAGTCCCTAGCGTAGCCTACCGCGTGTAATAATAGTATGACATTATTAATGTTTTGATCTGGGCCGTTTAAATGAATTTATTTTATTTAAGGTTTATGGTCTGTGACATGATCCCTGCTAAGCTGGTGGAGTCCAAGTATTTTCTGAATTTCTAAAGTGCCTTAATCCAAAATTTAACCTACCATCACGTCAAACATACGCGATGATAAAAACATCTTTGATGAGTTATCTTATTTTATTTGTAAGGCTTATTTCACTCCTCTGTAAAGTAAATTATTTAGCTACGTACTAAATAGTAATTAATATAACTGCTTAAATATAGTAGCCTACTTGTGCTATAGGCCAATATTATATTGTTTTACAGCTAGTAAAAAAGTAACAAAGCAAATCTTTCAATAGAATATTTGCTCTGTCTGATAAAATGTGTTTTTCACGCAATAAATAACGATACGACGCATTATTACTTCGATTAACTTTTTAATACGTAGTAACTAAAGTTACAATTTTTTAAAGCATTTAGGCCTACTAATTTTGTGCATAAATGTCTAGCCGATTGCTGGTCAGCGCACCACCGATCTTTCCTGGGAATAACCGTTATAAAGAGCTTTCCGGGGCATATACGTTTGATGTGCTAGCCGATACAATGCAGCAATTCTACAGAGTATTTGACATTGAAAGCAAGGTAATACTAGCAATAAATTATTGTTTTGTGTGCTCTTCAGTCTATTTTTTTTTATGTGTATATGCCACAAGTATGTTGTGCGATCGAGGGCACATCAGAAATGTATTTATATTCAGAAAATGTAATGCCGTTTTGTAACGGTAACTTTACATGCTATTACAAGTAAAATTTTTTGATTGCCATGCGCATGCTTGTAGCAATCTTTTGGCAAGATTTGACAGAGTTCATTTGCTTTTCCTTCACACGAGTCGAGATTATCGTGATATGTTGCGTTTACATGCTTAAATCTGTTTGTATGCTATCCCCGGTTTACCAAATTTGCAAAAATTTTTGTTGAAACTCAGGGCAAATATATTATCGTAAGCAGCTATGTTGAATGCCAATGTCTTTTCAGGTTGTAAACACTACTACCGACAATGGCCCAAACTTCGTTTAAGGTTTTCGGGAATTCGGCAAGCAACAAGAGAATAACAATGAAGACGACACATATGTCCCATCCATTCCAGTACAAGTCATTAACGTAAGGGATGAATTGCATAAAATAAATAATTGTGAAGTATCTTTGCCAAATCATTATCGATGCTGCGCTCATACATTGAACCTGTTGACTACTAGCGACGTTATGCCCAGATGGTAGGTGCTTTCTCGCAGCCTGGGCCGTGAGTAAGTTTGTTCATTGGTGTTAAAGATGACAGACCGAAACCAAACCTACCAAAATGGAAGGGTATCCACCCATTCCGATGTTCAGCGTGCGTCTGCTAATCGGCAAACGTCTTTTACAGGACGGGGTAATGCCAGGATAAAACTGTCCTTTTCAGGGCACATTGCCAACAACATCCACTATTCTTCAGCTAAACATCGAAGGCCTCACTGCAAGCAAGATGAACGTTCTTCATCACCTCGCTATGCAGTCTGAGGCACTCGTCATCCTACTGCAGGAGACCCACTGCACTGATGCAGAGAAGTTGGTACTTCCAAACTACCAACTAGCTGGGTCTTCTTTAAGCAGGAAGCATGGCCTTGCCACGTTTGTCCACGAGCGACTGAGATACACGCTTTTGGACCAATCTCCATCGACATCGGAGATCGAGTGGTTGTGCGTGGACGTTGATGGCTATAAAATAGTCAACGTCTACAAACCACCGCCAACGCGATTGCGAACCCTGGATCTCCCAGTGTTTCCTCACCCCTGTCTTTACGCTGTCGATTTTAACTGTCGTCATGCTGACTGGGGTTACGATGACAACAGTCCGGACGGTGAGTGCTTGGCTGACTGGGCGAGTATTAATTGTCTTGCCTTCCTATATAATGCCAAGGACGCTGCCAGTTATTATTCCGGCCGGTGGAACACTGGCACCAATCCAGATCTAGTTTTCGCTAGCGTAGGTCCAAACAGTCGCTTACCGGATAGACGTGTCCTTGAGAAGTTCCCCAAGTCACAACATCGACCTTCGCTTATTACACCACCAAGGTTTGCTATGGCAGTTCCAAGCATGCCTGTTAAGCGATGGAACTTCCACAAGGCCAAATGGAGTCACTACATTGCTTTGACGAATAAATTCGCAAAGACTTTGTTGCCGCCTGATTCACTTGATGTGAATCCGGCTTACCAGGACTTCTGTAACACCATTAAGAAAGCACCCAAAAAGACTATCCCATGCGTGTATCGAAATAACTATAATCCGTGTTGGGATGCAGAGTGTAAGTCCTTCAATAAAACCTTCCTGCAGACTCCTCAGGGAGACGAATCAAGTTTGGCTGCTACAGCTCTGCTTTCCAAGCTTGACAGAAAGCGGAGGGATCGATGGTACGAGGCAGTTCGGAGCATTGACTTCTTACACTCTAGTCGAAAAGCATGGAGTATTTTGAACAACCTTACTGGTAGGTCACGACACTCTCCTCGTCACTGTCTCGTTTCGGCCAATACTATTGCATCTCAGCTGGTTAGAAATCGGAAATACGAGGCTGTTGACCGCAAGTCATCTCGACTTGTCTCTGAGGAAGTGTTTGACTTTTGGAGGACCACAACACCAGACGCAGTAAATATCTCTGACAGTTTTTCACAGAGAAAATTTGCTGCTGCCCTCCAACATTTAAAACTAGGTAAAGCTCCGGGACCTGATTCCATTTGCCCAGAGCTTATACTCCATGCTGGAGCTGCTTTGAAGTCCTGGTTACGTGACTTCCTTACTTCCTGTTTGCGCCGACTCAAAATCCCCAAGATCTGGAGAAGAGCGCTTGTGGTCGCAATCCCAAAACCAGCAAAGCCCGTGGGGGACCCAAAGAGTTATCGACCGATATCTCTGCTCTGTGTCCTACAAGATCCTCGATAGGCTTATCTACGCCCACGTTTAGCCATTAATTGATCCACTGCTCCCTAAAGAGCAGGCTGGGTTCCGACACAGGAAGTCAACTGTAGATCAAGTTGTTCTGCTAACCCAGAATGTCGAGGATTCTTTTGAGGCCAAAAAGAAGGCCGGTGCCGCATTTGTCGATCTGACAGCTGCTTATGACACTGTCTGGCACCGTGGCCTTACCTGCAAGCTGCTGAGACTTCTTTCGGATAAGCACATGGTCAGAATGATTATGGAGCTTGTCCAAAATTGAAGTTTCACCCTTACCACCGGTGACAGCAAGCAAAGCTGGCTACGCCGTTTTAAAAACGGCGTTCCTCAAGGATCGGTCTTGGCTCCCCTCCTATTTAACATCTATACGTACGATCTTCCTTCCATGATTTCCAGAAAGTTTGTTTATGCTGATGATTTAATATTGTTGCACTCTTCTGGAAACTGGAAGGACTTGGAGGGGAGTTTAAGCCAAGATATGTCTACACTTTCAGGGTATCTCCATACTTGGAGGTTAAAGCTCAGTCACACTAAGACGGTGACGGCAGCCTTTCACTTAAATAATTGAGAGGCCAAACGTGAGCTAAAAGTCTACAATAACGGTAGACTTTTACCGTTCTGTTCAAACCCTACTTATCTTGGGGTAAAACTGGACAGATCTAGTTGAATTGTGCAAATAACTATACTCGCGTGTGACACTGCTGAGGCGACTCGTGGGCTCGCGATGGGGTGCTGGTGCTAAAACACTACACATAGCCACCTTATCTCTAGTCTACTCAACAGCTGAGTACTGTGCGCCAGTCTGGTGTCGCAGTGCTTATACTCGCCTCATTGACAGTGTCATGAACAATGCTTTGCGCATAGTCACTGGATGCCTGCGTCCCACTCCAACAGACCACCTACCTGTACTCTCAGACATCCAGCCAGCTGAGCTTCGCCGACTGGGAGCGACACTCTCCTTGGCTTACTGTGGATCTCTGGACCCCGATCATATCTTGTATGGTCTTTTAAGTGAGTCCTCAGATACTCGCCAAGTGAGACTAAGATCCAGACGCCCGTTTGTGCCAGCTGCGCGGAATCTTTTGAACAACCTTGCCAGACTTGGCATCCGCGCTTCTGAATGGACAAATCACAAATGGAAAACGGAGTACTGTGAAAATGCTTCCAGGCTCCGTGCTTTTGTGCCCGAGACCATTGCCAGGCCTGTTGGGATGGGCTTACCCCGAGCAGTTTGGGTTAAGTTCAACCGCCTGCGGACTGGTGTTGGGCGATTGCATTTGTCCATGCACAAATGAGGTCTCGCTCCTTCACCGTATTGCGAGTGTGGCGCCTCAGAGCAAACCGCAGACCATGTTCTAACAGCGTGCCCTATACATCGGGCACCACATGGAGCACGAGGTCTGACAGTTTTGGATGACGAAACTCGATGCTGGCTTAACAACATCACTGCCAGCATCTGATTCAGGCAGTGCAGCAGTCTGGGGTAGTAAAAGGATAAACCCTCGGCCCCAATCCTGTTTGTGTCTGACCTTGAGTGTATACCCTTCAAACGACGACGACGAGCGACGTCTGCACTAACGACAAGCCACCTCAACGTGGTGGTGCGGTCCCCTTCCCTGCACTGGGGAGGGTCGAAATGGCTTGTCAATTCCCCGAGGGTCTCATCCTCGGGCGATTCTCCCTTGGACAACTCTTCTCGTTTTTTATCCCTGCTGTCCAATGCGCGGTCACATATGGACAGCATTTTTAAACCCTATTGACCGCCCCCCTATTTCTACTTTCTTTCGGACAACTCTTCTTAGTCCCTCCTTCCACCCCAACCTCTTCTTTACTTATCCCACTTATCGCTAATTCTCATCCTTATGCTTCTCGTCAGTGCCGACATTCATCCCAACCCTAGCCCTATAGACTCCTGCTCTGTCTGCTCCCGTACAGTCACCTGGGGAAACAGATCAGTACGATGTACCAACTGTTCTCTCTGGGTGCACCTCTCCTGCTCTGGTCTTTCTCCTGCTGATTTTCGTAAAATCTCCCCGAGACACTCTTGGACTTGCCCAATGTGTCCATCCTCCTCCCAACCCCTTCCCTCCCTCTTACACCCTAATCCTGTTTCTTAATCCATTCACACTCCAAATCTCCCATCCTCACTCACAAACACCCACAAAACCATATCTTCTAAAATGAACTCTACCCCAAAACAACCACGAATAACCCCACTGATCCTTCTAATCACCCCCAACTAATGTTTACTTACCCTCCCTCAGCATCATCTATACCTCCTCCTCAAACCCAACATACCATCTCTCCACTTAACAATCCTCTTTCCATCCTTCCTCTCCCTCTCGAAGCAACCTTCGAATCCTACAGTTGAATGCTAATGGGATTCGCCCTCGTCGTACTGAACTCATACAATTCTTGTCTCATAGTCAGTACGATCTCATCTTCGTGCAAGAGTCACACCTCTCCTCTGACTCCACTTTCTGCATACCCGGCTACAAAACCCTCCAAATGAACCGTTCTATGACAAGGAGATGAACCACCAACTCTACGGGAAACCTAGGAAGTGTTGTACTCATACTTATCAAAAACGGTCTAACCTACATTTCACTCTCCACACAATCCCTCTCCTCCCTCGATCCCAGTTCCGATTACTTAGCTATCACAGTTAAAATAAAAAGAGCCTCACCTATGCATCTTTTCAACGTCTATGTCCTTCCTATCCCCTCTTCTTTCGACTCTCGCCCAAAATCCTTCTTACCCTTTTTCTTACCATCATCCTCTACTACTTACATCTTTGGCGACTTTAACAGCCATCATTCATCCTGGGACTCCCACTCACCGGAAGACCATTCAGGCAAAGATCTGTCCGACTGGCCCCTTTCTTCTGATTTTTTACCCATCAACAACCCCGAACATTATACTCTACTACACCGTGCCACCGGAAACCGCTCCTACCCTGATCTCTCTCTAATCCATGCCCAAATAGCCTCTAAATGCACATGGCAGACCCTTCCGGACCTCGGTTCAGATCATCTTCCTATCTCTATCACTATTCCTACTTCCTCCTTAATTAACTCTATCCACCGCACCCTCATTTAACTACAATAAAGCTCACTGGGACGATTACCTTACTTATATTGATACCCACTGCCCTCCCCCTCTAACTTTACAACACTCTCTCTTTCTGAAGCCACCCACACCTTTACCAAACTCCTCAATGATGCTGCCACTTCTGCCATTTCTTTTGGCAGCATCAATCGTCCTGCTAAAGCCTGGTGGTCTTCTGAAGTCGCAGATGCCGTCGCAAAACGCCGAAAGGCATTTGCAAAGGCACACTGTTTCGAAGAAGACCGCCAGAACTATATCTCTATTAATAGATATACCTCCACTGTGATATCTAAGGCTAAAGCTAAGTCATGGCAGAAAACTTGCTCTAGCCTTTCTCCTAAAACTCGTCCCAGTGAAGTCTTTTCTCTACTTCGTTCCATCTCTGGCTCCCCCTCCCCAACTCCTTCTGACCTTCCCAACTTTCCAAACTGCCATACCCCTGTAGATTGTGCCAATCATATCTCTTCACATCTACAGTCCCATTTCTTTACTCAAACCCCAAACGTTTTTGAAGCACCGAGAAAGCTGAGATGAATCATATCAGAACCGCAAATTGCAACACCCTGCATTCCACTTTCTGTTCACCATTCTCCTTTCTTGAACTCTTCACAGCCATCTCTCAACTCTCAACCTCAACCTCTTCAGGCCCTGATCAAATTACCTACCCTCTTCTATCCCACCTACCACAATCTGCGTTACATTTTCTTTTATACATCTTCAACCTCTCTTGGTCAACACACCTTCCCATCTACCTGGAAAGAATCAATAATCATCCCCATCCTCAAACCGGGAAAACCCTCAAACCGGGAAAACCGGGAAAACCCTTAACAATTTTTATTCCTTTAATTGCTAGCTAGGGTATGCAATATGTTAGTTTAATTGTTAGCTCCCCAGAAATTAAGTTCGTCGTCGTTTGGAAGGACATCCACTCCAGGTCAGACACAAACAGGACTGGGGCCGAGGGTTTATCCTTTTACTACTCCAGACTGCTGCACTGCCTGAATCAGATGCTGGCAGTGGTGTTATTAAGCCAGCATCGAGTTTCGTCATCCAAAGCCGTCAGACCTCGTGCTCCATGTGGTGCCCGATGTATAGGGCACGCTGTTAGAACATGGTCTGCGGTTTGCTCTGAGGCGACACACTCGCAATTCGGTGAAGGAGTGAGACCCCATTTGTGCATGGACGAATGGAATCGCCCAACACCAGTCCGCAGGCGGTTGAGCTTAACCCAAGCTGCTTGGAATAAGCTCATCCCAACAGGCCTGGCACCGGCCCCAGGCACAAAAGCACGGAGCCTGGCAGCATTTTCACAGTACTCCGTTTTCCATTTGTGATTTGTCCATTCAGAGTACTCCGTTTTCCATTTGTGATTTGTCCATTCAGAAGCGCGGATGCCAAGTCTGGCAAGGTTGTCCTAAAGATTCCGCGCAGCTGGCACAAACGGGCGTCTGGATCTTAGTCTCACTTGGCGAGTATCTGAGGACCCGGACTTCAAAGTATATCCAGCATGGAGTATAAGCTCGAGCAGATGGAATCATTTTGTAAATTAACACAAGTTTTTGTAAGCTATTGATTATTTCTTGAGAAGTAGCAATATTTACTTTTTTTAAAGTTTTTTATATGTGACATGACTGAAATTTAGAGCTCGGGTTGGACTGCGCTTATGATTTAAAAAAGAACATTGCGCTTCATATGATACGAAAATCATGTCGCGCGTTGCCCACCTGCGCTTAATATATCATTCCTAGATAGTTTTTAAAGCGCATTGCGCTTATTGCACTGCACTAAACATAATTAAAAAAACACATTGCGCTGCGCTTCACTAATTTTAATTGCGCTTTGCTAATTTAAGGAAAAATGCCTCCCACGTTTGCCTATGTTTGATATCTGTACGTTTTAGTTTGTAACGTGTTTCTTTATTTTCAGACTCAAGTTTTTAAGTTTAATTAAAGGCTCATTTCAGCAAACTGATTAGATTTTTATAGCAACAAGCACTCTCAATCAAGAAAATTTGCGTGTACAGAAGAAATTCACTGGAAAATTTTGAGAAGGTAAAAAAATGTTTCATTTTTAAAAATTTGACCCCAGTGTTAGTCCGCAAATAGTTTTGATAAGCCAAAATAGCTCTTGGCTTAAAAAGGTTAAACACTCCCGTCGAAAGTGAAGAACCTTTTTTTCCTATTTGTTGAGTTCACTTTGCATTAAGAAAGATGTTCACTTTCAAACGTAATAGTGAAGACCATTTTTGGTCTTTGCCAAATTTTCTTGTAAAAATTTTATCTAAAACGCTAAAATTTGCCTTTGTGTAAAGTGTCTTTTTTTATATCTTTGCTTTCTTGTCTAAATCAAAATTTACAAACTGTTTTTGCATTTGATTTTGGTTTTGGTTGGGGCAAATCTAATACCATGCTTTATTCTTGCTAGTTTCAAAGAAACTATCTGCCTTTTGTACCCCGTGTTTTGAAAGTATTCCACGAAAATACTTTTACCCCTCAAGTTTTTAACATAAACTGAATATTTAACTGAATAAATTTAACATAAATTTAACTGAATATTTTAACCATTTAACGTTTGCAATTTTTTTTACCACAATAGATGATAAACAGAATTAATCCAAAGAAAATCAAAATATTACTTTAATGCTATTATTAAAGTCTTTTATCAGAAATCTATTACCCTTTTTCCAGTAAAGTTACATTGACAATATTATTTAACTGATCAAATTGCGATGCATAAATTTATTAATAAAATCGGTCAAATTTCAATTAATATAGAAAAGAAAAGTTAAAAATTTAAAACCAATTCTATCATTACAAAAAATCAATTTTGACCTTAAAGGTCATCATCAGTTTGATGGTGACCTTTATAGGTCGAAATCGATTTTTCTTAATGATACAGTTGGTTTTAAATTTTTAATGCTATTAGTGCGAAGTTTGCTTGTGAACTTGTTCAACAAAGCCTTTTACATTCAGCTTCGTCTTGATCACAGCACAGCGACTATCACTGCCTAGGCATATATCAAAGCGATTTACTATTTTCATTGTGGCGAGCAGGGGCGCCGCAAGCGGGGAAAGGGGCAAATTTACTCTGTTGAAAAAGGAAAGGTACAGGTGGGAAGATACAGAAGTATTAGATTAGATTTGCTCCTAAATTCTTATCGGTAAAAGTATCGCATCGAGTGAAGATAAAACTTTTGCGCTGGTTCTTGTTCATACCTTAAATTTGAGACGAAAAACCAGTTTTTTGAATGCATTAAAAGTGATGATTTTTTTTTTATACATCAACATGATTTTGCGACAAAAATTGAAAATTTGGACGTTGATTGAAAGTAATAACCCTTTTTCGTTTTTTTAAAAAGCGCTTTGTTTTTTCGCTGATAACGGTTACGATTACAAAA
This sequence comes from Diplosoma virens, assembly GCA_963680785.1. Lineage (NCBI taxonomy): Eukaryota > Metazoa > Chordata > Ascidiacea > Aplousobranchia > Didemnidae > Diplosoma > Diplosoma virens. The sequence goes on along the minus strand of OY796881.1, from coordinate 73,538,720 downwards.
AGTGTATTTTAAAGAAAAATTAACAAATAATAATAATGGCTTGTAACAATCACAAAGGATGAATCTATGATGAACATTATTGTGAACAGTTTGCTTCAATTTGTTAAGTTCATTTTAAAGCGTTTTTGAAAAGAGCGTTTGATTACATAGTTCAGGCGTAAGAAACCAAAAACTTTCAAAAATAAAATCTTATGAATTTAATTGTACTGCTGAGTATCGCAAAAATATGGCTAAAGAAAATTTGTTCCTTTATAAAATTAAATTCTTTTTCTATTTTATCTTAATATCTAATTTAATATCTTGTTAAATTTCATGAAGAAAATTCCACTGATGTCATGTCTTGGAAGAAGCCAAAATAAGAAATAGTTTCTTTCAAAATAGACTCGATGTTCATGCAGCAATCACCCGATCGGCCGACAATCAAGCGACCTGCAGAAATAACTTTCCGATCCCAATGGGCCAATCCAGCTCTGATGGTAATGTAAACACGTTTTATTAAGATAGTGACTATTGTTTCGACTTTCTTATCAACGACAAGCCACCTCAACGTGGTGGTGCAGCCACCTCACCTCATCGCTGCACCAACGACAAGCCACCTCAACGTGGTGGTGCAGTCCCCTTCCCTGCACTGGGGAGGGTCGAAATGGCTTGTCAATTCCCCGAGGGTCTCATCCTCGGGCGATTCTCCCCTGGACAACTCTTCTCATTTTTTATCCCTGCTGTCCAATGCGCGGTCACATGTGGACAGCACTCTTAAACCCAATTGACCGCCCCCCTACCCCTTCTATTCTCTCTCGGACATCTCTTCCTCGTCCCTCGTTCCACCCCAAACCTCTTCATTACTCATCCCACTCACCGCTGATTCTTATCTCTATGCTTCTTCTTATCAGCGGTGACATTCACCCCAACCCTGGCCCTATAGACCCCTGCTCTGTCTGCTCCCGTAGAGTCACCTGGGGAAACAGATCAATACAATGTACCGGCTGTTCTCTTTGGGTACACCTCTCCTGCTCTGGTCTTTCTCCCGCTGACTTTTGCAAAATCTCCCCGGGACACTCTTGGACTTGCCCAATGTGCCCATCCTCTTCTCAACCCCTCCCTCTCACACTCCAATCCTGTATCCTCATTCTTTTCTGTATCTCCATCCTCTCACACTCCAAATCCCCCACCTACACTCGCAAACAACCACAAACCATATCTTCAAAAACTAAACCTTCCCCCAAAACAACCTCGAATAATCCCACCTATCCTCCTAATCACCCCCAACTAATGTTTACTTACCCTCCCTCAGCATTGAATACTCCTTCTCCTCGAACCCAACAAACCACCTCTCCTCTCACACAATCCTCATTTCATCCTTCCTCTTCCTCTCGAAACAACCTCCGAATCCTACAGTGGAATGCTAATGGGATTCGCCCGCGTCGTACTGAACTCCTACACTTTCTCTCTCATAATCAGTACGATCTCATCTTCATACAAGAGTCACACCTCTCCTCTGACTCCACCTTCCGTATACCCGGCTACAAAACCCTCCAAAAGAACCGTTTTATGACGAGGAGAGGAACCACCAACTCTACGGGAAACCTAGGAGGAGGTGTTCTGATACTTGTCAAAAATGATCTATCTTACACTTCACTCTCCACACAATCCCTCTCCTCCCTCGATCCCAGCTCCGATTATTTAGCTATCGCAGTTAAAATAAAAGGAGCCGCTCCCATACATCTTTTCAACGTCTATGTCCCTCCTATCCGCTCCTCTTCCTCCGACTCTCGCTCAAAATCCTTCTCACCCTTTCTACCATCATCTCCTACCACTTACATCTTTGGCGACTTTAACAGCCATCATTCATCCTAGGACTCCCACTCACCGGAAGACCATTCAGGCAAAGATCTGTTTGATTGGCTCCTCTCCTCTGATCTTTTACCTCTTAATAACCCCGAACACCACACCCTACTACACCGTGCCACTGGAAACCGCTCTTCCCCTGTTCTTTCCCTAGTTCCTGCCCGAATAGCCTCTAAATGCACATGGCAGACCCTTCCGGACCTCGGCTCAGATCATCTTCCTATCTCCATCACTATTCCCACTTCCCCTATAATTAACTCTTTCCACCGCCCCCCTTCATTTAACTATAATAAAGCTCGCTGGGATGATTACCTTACTTATATTGATACCCACTGCCCTACTCCCTCTAACTTTACAACACTCTCTCTTTCTGAAGCCACCCACACCTTTACCAAACTCCTCAATGATGCTGCCACTTCTGCCATTCCTTTCGGCAGCATCAACCGCCCTGCTAAAGCCTGGTGGTCTTCTGAAGTCGCAGATGCCGTCGCAAAACGCCGAAAGGCATTTGCAAAGGCACACTGTTCCGAAGAAGACCGCCAGCACTATATTGCCACTTCTAGATATACCTCCACTGTGATATCTAAAGCTAAAGCTAAGTCATGGCAGAAAACTTGCTCTAGCCTTTCTCCTAAAACCCGTCCCAGTGAAGTCTTTTCTCTACTTCGTTCCATCTCTGGCTCCCCCTCCCCAACTACTTCTGACCTTCCCAATTTCCCAAATTGCCATACCCCTGTAGATTGTGCCAACCATCTCTCCTCACACGTACAGTCCCATTTCTCTACCCAAACCCCAAAACCTTTTCGAAGCACCGAGAAAGCCCAAATGAAGGAAATCAGAACTGCACACTGCAACACCCTGCATTCCACTTTCTGTTCACCATTCTCCTCAATTGAACTCTCTACAGCTATCTCTCAACTCTCAACCTCCTCAGGCCCTGATCAAATTACCTACCCTCTTCTATCCCACCTACCACAATCTGCGTTACATTTTCTTCTATACATCTTCAACCTCTCTTGGTCAACACACACCTTCCCGTCTGCTTGGAAACAATCAACAATCATCCCCATTCTCAAATCCGGAAAACCCTCTGACTCACCTTCTTCATATAGACCCATTTCTCTCACTTCATGTACCTCCAAACTCTTCGAAAGAATGGTTTTAGGACGACTAACCTATTTTCTCGAACTACATGACATTCTCTCACCTGTGCAAGCTGATTTTAGACCTGGTAGATCGACTGTAGACCAGGTTCTCCTTCTCTCACAGTCAATCGCAAATTCCTTCCACCAATCTAAGCCAGGCGCACGTACAGTCCTTGCCACTGTGGATTACGCGAAAGCTTTTAACTCAGTTTGGCACTCTGCCCTACTCTCTAAACTCCTCTCATTAGATCTTCCTCTTTGCTTTGTCGAATGAATACGATCCTACCTCTCAGATCGCCGTTGGAAAGTCCGTATCTGTAATTCATACAGTCGTCCTTTCCGTCTCCGAAGAGGAGTTCCCCAAGGTTCGGTTCTAGGACCAGATCTCTTCTCTTTATACATCAATGACCTTCCCACTTTCCTTCCTGCATCTGTTAAGACCTCTCTCTATGCAGATGACCTAGCCATCTGGGCCTTCTCCCCGAGTGTTGAGCGTGCAACCGCTGTAGTACAAGCTGCCCTCAACAGACTGGTGGAATGGTCCTCAAAATGGCGCCTTCCTCTCAACCCCCTCAAATGTAAAACATCCTTCTTCAGCTTAGACCCCTACCAATCACATACACAACCCTCTCTGCACGTTCTTAACACCCCTCTCAAATTCAACCCTCGTCCAACCTTTCTCGGTGTAACCTTCGACCGCACTCTCTCTTTCAAATATCACGTCTTATCCTTATGGAAAAAGTTTCACAGCCGATTCCGTGCTTTTCGCTCCATTGCCTCTGCCTCCTGGGGTCCATCAAAAGAATCGTTATGTACCTTATACAAAGCCTTCATTCGCCCCATCCTCACCTATGCTTCCCCAGGCTGGTTTCCTTCTCATCTCCTACTCACATCACCTCCATAGAGAGGATGCATAGATCTTCCTGTCGAGTAATCACAGGTTGTCTATCGTCCACTCCCATTCCTCTACTTCATATAGAAGCACTTCTACCTACACTACGAGTCACCCTCACTCACCAATCCCTCTCCTTCTTTGAACAAGCCCTCCGTATACCTCCCACCTTTCCCATAGCCTCTCTCGCGAACTCTAACCCCCGTACACGTCTCAAAAAGAGCTCATGGAGATCCTTCTCCAGATCACATAACCTTACCCCTAAACTACATCTCACCCGTGAACCACTAATCCTCTGCCCTCCTAAACCCCCCTGGTCTGCCCCATCTAATTACACAATCTCACTCCACCTCTCATCCCTATGCTCTCGCAAAGACCCTTCTCCCTTCGCAACTCTGCAGCTACCTCCCATCTTTCCACTCTATCTCACAGCGATATCTCTGCCTGGACTGGCGGTTCGGTGCCTGGCGGGCTGGGACAGGGTGGTGCAGGGATACACATCAAGTGTACAAAGTGTGTCACTGCTACCTCGCTTTCCTTCTCGACTGGTCTCTGGGCTACCAGTTATAGTGCTGAAACCTTCGCTCTCCTACATGCTCTTGAGTGATGTAACTCTCACTCCAAGACATGTAATTTCGAATCTATCACCTTCTCAACTCTCTATATTTATCCGACTCTTTATCCGGTTAAATAATTTAACCCCCAAATCCCTATCCAATACCCAATCTCTTCTTAACTCTCTATCTCAATCCAAGGTTGTCCATCTACAATGGATACCTGGCCACTCTTCCCTCCCAGGTAACGACTTAGCTGACTCTCTAGCTAAAGCCGGTGCCTCTCTCGATCCCTCCAGTATATCAGTATCCCTCACACCCCTTATCTCCTCCCAACGACTATCCCTCTACACCATTTGGAGACGCAGTGTCCAATCTGGTTTCTTTCAACACCAAATCCCTACAGTATCTCCCGAGGAGCTTACTCTCCCTCGCTCCGCTCGCTGTGCTCTCTCCCGTTTACGCTGCAACGGGCACAGCACTCTCCTTAACTCTTATCTCCACAGGATTGGTCGAGTCGAGACTCCTTCTTGCAGCAACTGTGGTTCTGAACCACAGGATCTCTCACATCTCGTGCTCGACTGCCCTGTACTAGACCCTCTGCGTCGGGCCATTTTCGGCCACACCCCTTCTCTTCTGGACCTCTGGTCCCGTCCATGGGGAGTCGCCCGACTATTGGGGTTCCGCAGAATTGATCCGCGCCCCCATCCCTAGGAATGGGTCGGGTAAAACCACCACCACCACCACTTTCTTATCAATTAAATGATTTATGTTTATTTAAAAAACAAAAAATTTGTTAAACTGTGAACAAAAGTTGAAAAATTTTCCCAACTTTCTTTAGGGAAACAAACGATGTTGGCATTCGTAAAAATTTTTTTATTGATTAAAAATATTAAAAACCAGATTGAGAATGACAAGCGTTAAACACTTGATGAAAACGAATCGATCGCTTTGACCAGTGCTCAGGTCAGCGATCTATTGGACAAGGGCTTCTTAAACTTTTTTGTTCTGCGACTCCGTTTTAAAAAATAAAATTTTGTGTGACCCCAATTAGTGGTGGATATTTTGATCTCGCACTTTGCAAACAAAAGAGGATTTGATCTCGCACTTTGCAATTTTTCTCCGAAAATCATAATGATCTCTAAAAAAAAAAAGGTCTTCACTTCGAATCGATCTCCTTTTTCCGTATTTTCCTTATAAAATCATGGTGATCTCTAAAAAAAATCTTTACTCAGAATGGAACTGCGATTTATCTATTTTCGTCCCCAACTGCAGGTGTTCTCTAAAAAAAAGGTCCGCACTCAGAATCAAGCTCCAATTTGTCAATTTTTGTCCCCAAATTCTCTGATTTGCCGATTACATGTGCAATAACCATAATTTTTGCCAAAAGTTCCGCGGCACTACTGGGATTAAACTTTTGCGGCACAAAACACAAAATGCCAATTTGTTTCACGACCCCAAAATTATTTTAGGCAACCCCATTTGGGGTCGCGACCCATAGTTTAACAAGCCCTGTATTAGACCCTTCAAAGAACAGTTTTATTTATTTCAATTTTTATTACTATCGGCTGTCAAACTGTAATGCAAACACAATTAAAAAATATCAGGGAGAGAAAAAAAAACAAAACTTTTTGATCATGCAAAAAAAAGAGAAAAATGCGTTTGCAGCATGAAAACTTAGAAAAACTATTATATTGCAAAAGTAAAATTTTTTCTGTCATTTTTGCTACAGTAAAATTACGTTTATATTGTAGAAAAGACGTCTTTTTTGAACAGTTTTTAGTTTTTTATTTCAATCATTCACACTTACTAGAATAATTTTTTTATTTTTTCTACAGAATTCTCACAGACACGTGAAATATTTGATTATTCAAAACTGACTTCGCTGTCTACAAGTCAAAAGATGAAAAAAGTTTACAAAATAATCTTGAATATAAGCAGTTTGGTGTTTAATAGTGAACTGTTTAACTTTTTTATGTATTGCGCCACAGAAATTAAGTTTATTTTACTTTTGTTTTACAAATAATTGCTTCCACTTGAAAATCTAAAACAATTTTTATTCCTTTAATTGTATTTAATTTGATTGAATGAATTGTTTTAGAGAAGTAATTGTTACGTCACAATTAAGCAATCTTTCGAAACAAAACTCGCTTTGTTTCATTTCACGGCAATTGTGACGTTTTCAAAAATTAGTCATTGTGACGTTTACAAAAATAAAACAAAACAAGCAACTTACAAGACTCGCGATAGCAAACATAACCACTTCCTTCACACGTCATATTTCCTAGTGGTTTGTTGCAAGCACAAGGGATGGATCCCCACCCTGATGATGATGAACATTGTTTTGAACAGTTTGCTTCATCGTGAGGACTGAGCCAGGGACATTCTATCACTCCATCGCATTTCCAACCATCATAACATCTGGTACAAAACAATGTCGACGTCATAAAGCCAATGACCGACGTCATAATCCGATACAAAATATAGATTTGCTAGTCAGCAGTAAAGTTGAAATCAGTGTTCCGTGGGTTGAACCGAACAAGTCGATTAGGGGGAACTTTATTATTTGCTTCATCTGCTTTTTATTCATTCGAAAGTAAGATGCGGTAGTGAAAGTAAGATTCGTGTTTTTGTAGCTATTTAATTTTATATAATAAATATTAAGAAAGGAATTATTATTTGGATTAACTCTAAAAAAAAGTGAAAGCAGCAGCAAGAAGTAACAAATCTTTAAACGAAGTAAATTTGCTCAAAGAAGAACCTCCCCGGTTCGTGATTTAACAAGAATAAACTTAAACGAGCTAACTTTCAAAGATCTAAGTTTGCAAGAACAAGCATTCAGCAATTCCTATGATTTTTGCATTATTGACTCAAATCAGTTTAGTAACCATAAAAATTAGAAATCTGAATAAATAATAACAATAAATAATAAGAATAATTAATAACAATTCTAACAATAAAAACAATTCTAACAAAATTGATTTGTTATCATAAAAATTAGGTTTATCATAAAAATTAAAATTTACTCAAATCAGTTTAGCAACCATAAAAATTTCAGCCATATTTGCTTATTATTACGTCATAAAAGAAAAAATAATTTTTTTGTCCCACTATTTAAAGGGAGGCAGTTGACTAGAACAGGGCTCTTCAAACTGGGGGTCCCAGTGACATTTAATAACTCTATTATAGTGGACAACAAGCAACATTATTAATTAATGCAAAGAAAATAAATGTCGTAAATTATAAAATTTGTTTGATCGAATTTGCTTTGTTTTGCAAATAAAAGATTATGAATTTATTTTGCTTCTAAGATTTAGGGATAGTGGTTTACTATCGCACTTCGTTTTATTTGTTGAGGATTTGTTTTTTTTTATTAGCATTTAATTAAAACATGTCGTAATGGTGTAAAGCGGACATTAGCTGTTGGGGCAAAACGGTCATACTAGTATCCTAGCTAGTACTGGTAGTAAAGTTGTCTGTAGACGTATCATGGTTGTATTATACTGCAATAAAATTTGGTAAAGGTTGATATAATTAACTTTAGAGTGAGGTTAACTGGTTAATGATGATTTTGAGTTCGTTAGTAATTAATCAGCTAACTGTTTTTTAACTTGCAGAAAAGTATAGTAATTATATACCTATCTCAAGTGTGCTAAAGCCTGATAAAATTGACATTTCATTGCAATGGTTTGAAATTATAAAAGAACTACAAAACGCTTCGTCAGCTTTAACTTACAAGGACAATGATGTTAAAAAATGTTGTGAAGCAAGTTAGTTGGAAAAGTTCTAGCAGATTGAACATCTTTTGAAACAGTAATATATATTTAGTAATTTTCTGGAGCTGTGGTCACCAAAGTACGGCTTGCGATTCGGATCGAAAATCTGTCAGGCTCGTCGAAATCTGACGCAAAGAAACTAAAATATAGAAAAGTATAAACCAGTGGTCACCAAGCTACAGCTGATCAAATGATTCAAAAATGAAACACTTTTTCAAAAAATAAAATCTTTTTTACTCAGTGTCTAGAAAAGTTTCATTAAAGATTATTTATTGATTTTTTTATCTTGCTTCGTTTGCTTTGAACCAAATAATTGAATAAAATTTGTAAAATTTTTGTCTTGTCTTTTTTCTCTCCAGACACGCTTGTGTCTTGAAACAAGAGAAAAAAAATACTGCGTCAGCAATCTCTCAATTATTATTATTTTAAAATTTATTTCATCTCTATATTTATCCTCCTGACTTGTAGGAAAGCGACGGAGGCGCTAATACATAGGGCAAGCAATTACCCCAACCTGCTTCCGGAGATGCCTAGATATTGCTGTCCGCTTTAAATTTATAGAGATATGACTTTAGTATAGAACTGCTTGCTAAGACCACCAAGCTTATCATGGAAGTTTAATGAATAGACTACAGTTAAACTATTGCAAAAACAGCAATTTACATTAATTTAAAGCAGGGGTTTCCAAAGTACGGCCCGCGGAGCTCTCTTTAAAAAACATATACAGTCACTTTGAACCACAGATGGATAGAATTATGTCGGAAGTGTCCCAGTTTCATGTTTCTAATACTAATCAAGATTGATAAATAACTGGTTAAATATATATGTGTATGCAGTGACGGATATTCAAAGTTAGGAACCCGAGGCAAGGATTCCCAAAAATTGGTGTTCTCTAAATAAAAAAAGGTCATTAATCTCGTATTTCTCTTTTTTTTCCCAAAATCATCGTGATCTCTAAAAAAAAGGGTCTTCACTTTGAATCGATCTCGTATTTCTGTATTTTTCTCCCAAAATCATAGTGATCTCTAAAAAAAAAAAGTCTTCACTTCGAATCGATTTCGTATTTCCCACTTTTCGTCCCATGACCTTCTAAAGACAAGGCCTTATATTAGTAGGCCATGTTCGACTTCATAATGACCTCTAAAAAACATTCTCAGTAAAATAAAATTATATGCGGTATTTTCAAGGAGACCCGAGGTATAGACGTGGCCATCTATATAGACAAAACTCTTTAGAGTTTTGTCTATATAGATGGCCACGTCTATAGCGACATTTCAGGCTATTTTAAAATTTTGTGCCACAAAAAATCTTTTTAAAAACAAAAATGTTTGAAAATTTACAAAAATAAACAAGAAATGAGTTTTTTGGAAGTAAAATTAGATGCAATTGAATTGTGAAAAATTTTGACTTTATTTTGACTTATGAACTGACTGAATTCATTAAAAAGACTCAATAACAACCCAAACGGAACATAAATGTGTAAGTTTTATGATGTGACAAAGCTCCAAAAATTTTTCACTTTATTGACTTCAGCCGGCACTACTTATTCTAATAAGAGTAATCATCTATCAATGAAATCTGACACTGAGTTTCAATGCTATCTATTATTTGCGCTTTTCCAAAAGTTCGATAACTTCTGTTATAGAAAAAATTACAAGAACCCAAAATGAGCACGGAATATTTTTTCAAAACTATTAAAAAATCTGAAACTGGTACCGTAAAACGGGGTGACAAATACCAACGGGGATGACTAATACCATTGGTCAAAAAATGATTTTCTCGACTTTCGAAGTTAAAATTAAGATTCATTTTATTTTCAAATCTATGTTTTTTAAATTTTAAAATTGAATGTAATTCTTTTAGATTACTTTGTAAAAAAATAGAGTTTCGGTAATTCTTTTGCATCTGACTACAATAGATTAAAAACAACCGGCTCAAATTTGAAAAATTTTTAAAAAATTTGACCCTTCGAAACTTTGATATGTATGTCAAATATTGTTTCAAATTTTTACATTTAATTCTGCGTTAATTCGTAGCTTTAATTATAACAAAAGTGAGGTAGTTTTTAGATATTGTGAATGAGCCCTCTTAGGGGTCATTTATGGGGTGGGTTTTGTCACCCCGGACTGCATGAGCAAAAATGGGGTGACAAAAACCACCAATAAATTGAAGTAATTTTCTTCTCTTTATCATATTTATACAATATTTTTTAAGTTTACCGAGCTTCATTACCCTGGTATTGCTTGCGCTCTCATCATGCCAAGATTGTATAAAACAAAACCTGATGCTCGGCTATACCTAGCAGGGCAACCTTATGCCAGGGTTGTGGAGTCGGAGTCGAAGAGTCGGTAGTTTGAGGGTGAGGTGGAGTCGGAGGGTTTTTAGTTACTGGAGTCGGAAGCCAGTTAAAGAAGATCTCATAGATGCCACATTTTTTTTAGAGTTAATATGTGAATTGTAAACGATATTTTTCAAAGTTATGAATTTTGGTGTCAAAAATATTTTCAGATGTCTTCTAAAAATGAAGTAGGAGAAGAAACTTTCCGAGGTGTGGAGTCGGAGTCTAAAAATTTATATTACTTGGAGTTGGAGACGGAGCCGAAAAGTTTTGTTTATTTGGTGTCGGAAATTATTTTACCGACTCCACAACCCTGCCTGATACCCTGCAAAAAGTATAAGAAGAACTTAAAATTATTTGAGCTTAACTTAGGTCAAGGCAAAAGATTTTCTTAAAGCTTTTGTCTCCCTGTAGCGAGGTTTACAAATACCAAAAATAGTGAAAACATTGACTGGTTTTTGTCACCCCATGCCGGGGTGAAAAAAACCACCAGGGTTTATGACCCTACATGTCATGAAAATGCGATCACAAAATTAAAAAGTTTTTTAATTCAACAACATTCATCCTTCCCCCTAATCTAAAACTAATAACAGTACAATTTACGCAAAGTTAAAGAAACTATGAACTAAAATAGCCATATAAAAGTTTAAAAATTTTTCTACGTAATTTTATGCTGTCAGCATCAAATTTAACATACAATTTAGGGAGAGAGTATACTTTTTTTAACCATATTTAACACTTTCAATAGAAACAATCCTACAGTCAGGTAGAAATAACAATTTCAAAACTTGCTCATAAAATTTATAGACAATTTAGTACACTATCACGTTCTCCAGCAACATTTTCGAGTTTGCAATTCTTTTCAAGAAACAGTAAAAGCTAGTCTTCGGTAGTTTAAATGGTCGGCGTCAAAGATAAGTTAATTGGGTAAATAAGGACAGTTTCAGGAGCTTTTTTTAAATAAAGTTTGCATGGCTGCGCAGCCGCGCAGCTAGCCTAGAACCCCCGCGCAGTACTTTCGTTTTGCCGCGCACTGCATAAATATTGGCAAGACAAGCTAAATACGTATTTTGAAGTAGAAGCAAGCTCACATAGTGGTGGATATTCAAATAGCTTTCATCTTATCTTTCAGTTTTTACTCCAAAAATCATGGTGATTGCTAAAAAAGGGGCCTTAACTTCGATTTCATCTCCGATTTCCTTATTTTGTTCCCGAAATCAAGGTGTTCTCTAAAAAAAAAGGTCTTCACCTAGAATCGATTTCTTTATTCCCCAATTTTTGTCCCGATTTTTCGAAATTTCGTGCTATTATCGAGGTTAAGTCTTTTTTTTTGTGAACACCTTGATTTTGGGAGAGAAAACTGAAATACGAGATCAAAACTCTTTTTTTTTTACTGAACATCAGTTTCTAAAAATCCTTGCCTAGGGTCACTAAATTTGAATATCCACCACTGCTCACACGGCCTTTTGTTCCGCGCACACAAAGCAAGCTCTTAGAGGGAACGTTGGGGGATAAATATGAAGATAAAATAAGTAAAAAAAAGTAATAATAATATACTAGAGATTGCTAACGCAGCATTTTTTCTCTCTCGTTTCCAGACGCAAACACGTCCGGAGAGAAAAAAGACAAGATAAAAATTATATATTTCAGCGAAAGAAAAGGAATCATTAATACAATTAGTTGAGTAGAGTTCTAATACGGGTTGTAATAAGGCGGCAAGAAATTTAGCGAGTTCACGTTGGCGGCAAGAAATTCGGCAAGAGATGTGCCTTGCCGTCCTATTCTTTCGATGATTGGATCTGCCCAACATGAACTCGCTAAATTTCTTGCCACCTTATTACAACCCGTATTAGAACTCTACTCAATTAATTGTATTAATGATTCCTTTTTTTTCGCTGAAATGATACAACAATTCAAAGTAAATTCTAATGATTCAATTCTTTGTTCATTTGATATTTGTAGCTTATTTACTAACGTACCTTTAGCGGAAACCATTGAAATTTGTACTAAAACACTTTACGACGGTCACCTCCCTACTCCAGTTATTCCTAAACATGTTTTTATTGAACTGATGAAAACTGCAACTACTTCTGTTGAATTTAGCTTTAACAACATTATGTACAGGCAAATTGATGGAGTTGCTATGGGTAGTCCCCTTGGTCCCGCTCTAGCAAATATATTCGTTGACTATTATGAATCAAAACTTTTCAATGAAATTTCAAAACCTACCGTATACTGTCGGTACGTTGATGACACTTTTTCCCTTTTTCACAAAGAAACTGAATTCCAAAAATTTTTAAATTGTCTTAACTCGCTTCACCCCTCCTTAAAATTTACCAATGAAATTGAAACCAATAATTCTCTGCCTTTTTTGGATGTACTTGTTACGAAATCTGATAATAAATTCATCACTTCAGTCTATCGAAAGCCCACTTTCACAGGTCAATATATTCACTGGAATTCCTTTGGACCAAAACAACGTAAAACAAATCTCATTGATACTTTAACACATCGAGCCTTAAAAATCTGCTCTAAATCCACATTAAAACGTGAACTAGATAATATTCGCTCTATTCTTGTACAAAATGGTTATCCAAAATTCCTTATTGATTCGAGAATTTCTAAAAAACTTTTACGTTTCCAACAAAACACTAAAGAAGGCCCCAAAAAATGTCTTGTCTATGTAAAACTACCTTGGATTGGCGAAAATTCCCTGAAATTTGAAAGAAAAATAAAATTATCTATTAATAATTGTTTTGGAGCGGTCCAACCACGAGTGGTCTTTTCCACCAGACGAATTTTACCTGCTATACATAAAGACGTTCTTCCCACTTTTCAACAAAGTAACGTCGTATACGAATACGTGTGCCACTGTGATAGTCGGTACGTAGGTCGAACGTCTCAACGTTTGCAGGACAGAATCCGCCAGCATGTGCCGAAGTCTATTCGGAATAGAACCAGTAAAGAACGTAAACAACCAGAACGTCCAGGTAAACTAGCTAATTCAATACCGCACTGTGACTCAGCGATTGGAAACCATTTGTTATATAACCAAAAATGTGCATCTCACTATAAGGACAATCAATTTTTTATTCTCTCTAAAGCACGATCCGATTTCCACTTATCAGTCTTGGAATCAATTTTCATCACTCTTCGAAAACCTAATTTGTGTAGACAGAAAGAGTTTGTTTACAAACATAAATTGTTAGCATAATTGTAAAAATTTTCTTTTTAGTTCCAAATTTTAACACAAAGCTTGCATAATTTTGTTCCTTTTTTTTGCCAAAAAATTTCTTACGCTGACGAAACGTGATTTTATTTATGAATACTTTTCAATTATTATGATAACTATTATTAACCTTAATTTTTAGCCAATCAGAATCAGCTTTAAAACTTTTGAAATACTACATTCAGTTCTGCAATTCATTCTAGCGAAACCTCCTGAAGAGAGCTAGACGAAAACGTTCGAGTTTTCAAAGCAGCCTTTTTTAAGGCTACTTAATTAACAAAAGAGCTTTAAATGAAGCATTTGTTGTTAAAAGCTATTTTAAAGTTTTGTACCAACAAAAAACTTTTTAAAATATATTTATTTTTGTTCAAACAGATTTTAAGGAGGACGACGAAGATGATTGTCATTCATTATGTTTCAAAGAAGACGATGCACATGATGAGATCAAAGAATGTCAAAAATATTTTTTCACGTTTCTCAAAGAATTTTTTCGAGACCAAGACCGGCAAATTTCGTGACCCACGGTTTGAGACCACGAGCAGAACCAATCGAGACCAAGACCAAGACCGATATCGAGCTCGCAAAATTTTAATGCAAAATTGCATTTTTATAAACAAATGTTTACTTTATTTCTTAAGCATGTTAAAATAGAACCTTGCTCTATATTTTTACGTCATTACACAAGCCGTGAAAATACCTTCAATTAGAGCAGAAAAAGTTGTTTAAAAAGACAGGCACAAAACATGATTAACAAATTCAAAAAGAGTAAAATATTCATTATCCTAAATTTTATCATTTGAAAAAAAAATCTATAAAAGAACGATCATGATTGTACTCTAGAGCAGTGCTTGTCAACCGGGTGTATCGCACGCCCTAGGGCGCATCGCGCTGGTGTATTGTACGTCCTGGTACGCCAGAAACGGAAAATCAATCTAATTTGTACTCTCGTTCACAGAGCTTTTATGATTTGTTCTAAAAGCAAACTGAACCAAGAGCTTGGCAAAATTCGTTCAATTCTTTTGGAAAATGGCTACCCGGAACGTGTAATCAATTCGGCTTTCAAGCGAAAACTTCAACAAATAAATTCTAACCCGGTCCACACAGTAAAAAAGTGCCCTGTCTACCTACACATCCCATGGATTGGAAACGTCTCGATGAGGTTTGAAAAGCAGATTACGTCTGCTGTGAAACGCTGCTTTTTCTCCGTCGAACCACGTGTTATTTTCAACACCCGACAGCTCCTTCCAGCGATTAAGAAAGACGTGTTACCTTCCCATCATCACAGCAATGTTATTTACCAGTTTTTGTGCCACTGCGATAGTCGGTACGTTGGTCGCACGTCTCAACGGCTAGAAGAGCGAATTAAACAACACGTTCCTAAATCCATCACCAATCCTCGTACCTCGGCCAACCGACAAAGTCTTTCCCGCTCTTGCAAGAACAACATTCGCCCACAACAATTTCACGAATCCGCCATTGGTCAACATCTTCTTGATAACGCCCAATGTGCCCTCCATTACAGCAACGAAAAATTTTCTATTCTCGCTCGAGGTCGCTCTTCCTTTCACCTTTCTGCTCTTGAAGCGACTTTCATTAAATCTCTCAATCCCCTTCTGTGTAAGCAAAAAGAATTCGTATACTCTTTGAAAATTTCTTAATCTTTTCTCTCATTGGTTGACTCTTTCAGCCAATAAGAACTCTACTTTCTTCCTTTATAAATTAGTTCGGTTTCAATTCTGCTTCATTCTGACGATTTCCCCTGAAGAGTGTCAGATGAAAAGCTTTGGGAAGAAAAATCTTTTACTTCAAGCAATAAACAGATTGCTGAACAAATTTTTTCTTTTTACCAAAAATGACCAAATTAGATCTTTCATCCAGTTTGTGATAGAACAATTTCAACTAATTTTTACCAGCAAGAAGCAGAAAAAATATTCATTGGAATTACTCATGTCGTACGTTATCTTTGCTACAAGTGCAAAAGCATATTACTTGAGAAGCAAGTCATTATGCTGCCTTTGAAAAAAAATTTGAAAAAATTACAATGAATTTAGATAAAAGAATCGGACTAGATGACGAAAGATATTTACAAATGCGATACTCACAACTAAATGTATTTGATCGGAATATAATTGTTATGATTGAATCTTTCTAAACGTATTGTAATTTATCTTTCTAAATTTAAATTTACCTTTCTCAACGTATTGAAGCTACTGGGGGTCATATCTTAGGTCTGACAGATAACTTTGTGCTTCATGGTCTAGTCCAGTGATGGCAAGACTTTTCAGTTTGTGTGTCAAAAAAATTTTTTTTGTATTTTTTTCTCATCGCGTGTCACTTCTAAATAACAGTTTTTTAATTTTAGTTATATTTATATTTTTTATTATTATTGTAAACTAAAGTGCTATCATCAATTAACATGACATAGGAGTTAATTATTATCACAACGCATTATAATGCTTGTATTCAGTGACGGATATTCAAAGTTAGAAGCCCGAGGCCAGGATTCCCAAAAATTGGTGTTCTGTAAAAAAAAGGTCTTTGATCTCGTATTTCTCTTTTTTTCCCAAAATCATCGTGTCTCAAAAAAAAGGTCTTCACTTCGAATCAAGCAGCTCGTATTTTCCAACTTAATAATGATCTCTAAAAAAACATCTGCAGCAAAATGAAAATATATGCGGTATTTTCAAGGGGGGCCCGAGGCAACTGCCTCACTCGCCTCGCCCAATATCCACCACTGCTCGTATTAAGGACCACCGAAAACTTCCTTTTAACTTTTCACTAACGTGTCAGACAAGATCTCTTCGCGTGTCACTAGTGACTGGTTATTTCTTAAAAACGTTATTTCTTAAGAACGACCAGTGATAGAAAATATGGCACGCGTGTCACTAGTGACACGCGTGCCATAGTTTTTCCATCACTGGTCTAGTCATTTTTGAACGGATACTAAGACATGGTCAGTATTTATCCGGCCAAAAATTTGAAACCTAAAACTCAAAAACAATGCTTTAATAAAATTATGTATCTATTGTATCAAAAGATTTATTGCATCTAAATTATTTTCAATAATCTTTATTTAGTTTGGATTTTTAAGTTAGTAGTCTGTGAAATATTTTGATAAAGTGAGCTGCGTCACTCAGTCACTGTAGTTAAATGCATATTAGCGTGTAACTTTGTTTGACCAATAACGTGCGGTGACCGCTGAGACTAATCATGCAATTGCCATGCCAAAACCAGGTCATAAAATTCTGTATATTCAAGACCAATTGTCGTCCTAGATTCAAGGTGATCTCTAAAAAAAAAAAAAAAAGTTATTGCCTGAAATCATTCCGGGTAATGCACTTTTTGTCTAAGAAATGCAGTGATCTCTAAAAAAAAAGGTCATCACTTCTAACCAGTCTCCAATTTCTTACTTTTTGTCCTAAATTAACGATATTCTCTAAAATAATACCAAAAAATAGATCTTTGTCTCTCATCGGCCTCAGATTTCATCCGAAACAAGTAATATTTCTCACCGAATTCAACGACATTCACCTCATCGCGTAAAAGTTCGTCATGCAATTCCTAAAATTTGGTCATGCAATGCATGACTTGCATGCCCTGACCGCACGCCATTGCCTAACACAAAACCTAACCCTAACCCTCACTAGATCTTTTAAAAGTTAGATCGCATTCTTAACTAGAAGTTAGTCAACAGACTTTTTTAAAGATGATAGACCGCATGTTTAACCAGCACAACACATTCAATCCGAAGTGAAGATTTTTTTTATTTTTCACTTTTATGCGAAGTCGAATTATTTGAATATTACAATAAAAAAGCGTTGTGATAAAGTGTAAACTATTTATAGCCAGGAAAAGATGGAAAAGATCATTTCTAAACTTTTCATTGGACACACTTGTCAGGAGATAAATGTCTGAATGAAGGAAAAAAAATTCAATTGATTGTCAAATAAAAATGAACGAAGATCTGGTGTGGGCTGGAAAAAGAACAATTGTATTGCCCATGGCTAATACGCAATTGTATTATTGCTTCATTTCAAACTCTGTCAATTAATGGTTTTCCTGACACTGACGCTGAAAATTTTCACTGATAGACTACTATCTGAGCTGAGTACAAAGTTACTGAACCAAGTAATAGCATCAACAAAGGCTTTTGTAAACTTAACGCCTGATAATAATCTACATGTCTTTAGGTTTTTTGTGATATCACCGTTTACTTTGTGCATTACTTGATTGCATCTCATTATTGATAAAAACTGACTGACTGTCGGGAGAAATTTGCACAAAAAGCAAATAAGCTAAAAATTTCATGTAAACAAAACTTTTGAAGATGCAATTGTACCCATGCGGCCTGTTAACAGTGTAAAACTATGCGGCTTGATAAAGGTTAAATTAAATTAGCTTTCATTTTTTAAGTTTTAAAAAAAAGTTTTTATAGAACTTAATGGCTCTGCTTTTTGTATAAAATTTATGGGAATATGTGTTGATTTCTATATTGTTTCAACTGATTTAACAATTACTTTTAATATTTTCCCAAAACTAAGTTTTCTATAAAGCTTAAGTGGCAACGCGAGAAAGCAATATAAAACTTCTCCGAAAAAGCACAAGTTGGAACTGAAAATCAGAAATACAAGATTGAAATGATTGCAAAAATTTTGTTTCTTAACAAACGTTTGAGCTTCAAGTACAACATCAAATTCATTTTAAAGTATTTTTTACACTTGATTTCAACGATCTAATTTGTTTGTTGTTAAATAATTTTTTGCAAACGAAAAAACACAATTCTTACGTGTTTACATCTTTCCTACTCAGGCAATCCCATTTTTCATCATTTGTAGAATTAAGTGAAATACATTGATAAAGATTGTCACGAACATTTCCACCTTCAATGCGAAGACTGCATTGAAACTCATCCTCGGAACAAGAACATTCTATTTCATCGGAACCATCTTCGCAATCTTTAACTCCGTCGCACATGTATTTTGTGGGAATGCATTTTGCCGATCTATTGCTGATAAATTTATAAGAACCATAATGAATTAAGAAATTTTAAAGTATTATAAAAGATTTAATTGTTAAACTGTATTTAGAACTCATTTCTATATTTATTGATACAATTCATAATATTATCTATCTTGAGAAAGTTATTTAAAAATATATTTTTTAAGCTATGTTTGCTTTTGGTCTCTAAATTTGTTGACATAATAATTTAAAAATAAATTGATTTGGCCCTGTTGATTGATTTAATTGTATTCTTTTCATTTTAAAACAGGAAAATTGTGAACCTAAAAAACCGAAATATTCCCAAGAACAAACATGAAGAAACTAAAAAAAACTTTGAATATAAATAACATATGTATGTAAATAACATTATGATGTCACAGACGGCTAAAACGTTTCCACATTTTTATTATCAACATGCCAAAAAAGAATATTTTTCAACCTTCAGTAAAATCAACGCTTGCTTCATTTAGAGCCACAGTGGACAATTGGTGATCCTGAATAATATTTCATGTGGCTGTAATCATTCACTCATTCAACTAATTTAACTGAATAAGATTCTCTCTTTATCGCAGCCTTGTTTTGAAATGAGGCAATACAACAAATAGGACTACAAATTGTGGAATATAGTTTTCAAGCAAACAAAAACGTTTTCATGGGAAAAAAACAGAAGATAAAAAAAGAATTAACTTGCGATTAAAAGTCAGTAAGCCATGTTCAATATTTTTTTTGCAGTTATTTTGTGTCTTCACCTGGTTTTTTAGGCTTTAGTCAAAACTAATTTTGTAAAGTGACTGGCAACAACCAAAAGGTTGTGCGTCATTGGTTTAGAGAATGATCTTTGCATTAAAATCACTGGTAGCGATGAAATACGTTTATGACAATAATGAAAAATAATGTTGAATAACGTAGTTTAGTTTATTTCGTAAGTTATTTTAACTTTTGTAGTAGGCTCTACATAGTTATTTTAATTGTCCGCATTGTCTGCAGCGTGGTCAAGTGGTCAAGAGCAAGCTTGTGGAGTCTAAAGGATTTTTTCCGATTCCAACTCAGAATCTAAAGCGTTTAAAAAACAACTCCGACTTTACTCTAAAATATGCGACTCCGGGAACTCCGACTTCAAACCCAAAAACTTTAAAAGCCTAATTTAGCGTAAACAGAACCTTCAAAAACAAAAACGACCCGACTCCGCCTAATCTTAAAAACCGACTCCAACTCCGCTAAAGTTTAAAAACAACACGGACTCCGATTTCTCCTTAAATGCAACTCTGGCGACTCCGACTCCACAACCCTGGTTAAGAGCGCTATGATTGTGATCGACGTGGTTCCGGTTCGAAACCTACTCGTGTCATTCTGTTGTGTCCTCAGGAAAGACATTTTATGGCAACTTTCCCTGCTTAGCGATCCAATCAACCAGTTCTAAATTTTATTCATATCTTCATAAGACTAAAAAACAAAATGAAAAATTTTAACCGGACAGCAATATCTTGGTATCTCCAGAAGCAGGTTGGGATAATTGCTTGCCCTATGTATAGCGCCTCCGTCGCTTTCCTACGAGTTAAAAAGATAAATATAGAGATGAAATGAAATGAAAAAAATCAATGTATTTTTAAAGTTAAAATTTGATTATTTCTAATAAGCGAGATCTAAACAAAAAAGTAGTTACGGAATTTTGAGGCTTTCCATTAAGAAGGATCTATTTTTTAATTTTTTCAAGACTAGTTAAAGGCCTCTTTAAAAAAAGTTATTTTTATTGATCAAATAAACTTTGTAGGAAACTCAACTTCTACAAATCGTTCTTACTGCTTCAAAGGTGTTGATTTTATAAATTGTAATATAAAGTTTTATTTCTTTGCTACATTTTGTGTTTCATTTTTTGCTGGCAAGTTTTCAAATCTTTAGTTTTCAATTGTTATTTCCTTCTTTCATTTGTGTTGGTCGGTCGTAAAATTCAATTTGTGGCGT
Source organism: Diplosoma virens (assembly GCA_963680785.1). Taxonomy (NCBI): domain Eukaryota; kingdom Metazoa; phylum Chordata; class Ascidiacea; order Aplousobranchia; family Didemnidae; genus Diplosoma; species Diplosoma virens. The sequence continues at coordinate 73,517,978 of OY796881.1, read as the reverse complement.
CTTTATTGCTTAGATCAGGGGTCGGCAACCTTTTTCGCACAGCGGACCGGTTTAAGTCGGAAAACTTTTCGCGGACCGGCCTTAAAATAAACATAAATATTTAGCAATTAAATTTTATTTCAGCTCATAAGATATTACAACAGTGATTCAATGAGAACCTTCAGCTTGTTTTGCCTCAACAAGACGCTTCCACCTTGGAAATATGGAACTCAATGACACACGAAATGTGTCCCTCACGTCCAGTCTGTTTCGCGGTTTCGTCTTTGTTGCTGCCATCACAAAAAATCCAGACTCGCATATGTAGGACGTCGGAAACGGTAGCAATGTTTTTAATGCTTTTATGGCAAGGTCGGGGTATTCTAGTAAGACCTTCATCCAAAACATTGGCAGAGTCATTGCATCAAAAAGACGTTTCAGGCTACCATCATTTGCAATGTCCAGCAGCTGGTCTTGTCGTACTGGTAAGTTTGATCCACCTGGCTTGAAAATAAATGGATTACGGATCCATTTCTTTGCAGCTCGAGGGTCTTTAGCGCTTGAAAAATAGCGCTTAAACACGCGTGTGACTGGTTACAAGGTCGAAGAACTCTTGTTCAGGCTCGCTGCCTTTCAAAGTCTCTGCTAACGTTTGAAACATGTCAAATACTCTTTTGTTTACTCGCTGCTCCCATGATTTAAGTTTGTCTTTAAATGCAGCCACTTTATCTGCCAACTTGAATACAGTTGTCATTTTGCCGTGCAGTGAGAGATTAAGTTCATTAAGCAGATTGAAAATGTCACATAAGTAGGCAAGTTTGAGAACCCATTTTTCATCACTAAATTTGTTAGAAAGGTCTGAGTTTTTCTCCAGTAGAAACCTTTGCAGTGGTTCACGTAATTCAAACACTCTGTTTAATGATTTTCCACGGGAAAGCCACCTTACTTCTGTGTGCAAAAAAAGACATTTGTGTTCTGCAACCATATCTTCGCATATCTGCTCAAACAGCCAGGTGTTAAGTGCATGAGCTTTAATAAGGTTGATCATTTTAACTACATCACCAAATATACTGTGAAGCTCAGGTGATAGTTTTCGGCTCGCCAGCATTTCCCTGTGAATGACACAATGAGTGGCTTCGCACTCTGGTGCGACCTCCTTAATGCGAACAGTCAAACCAGACAGATGGCCAATCATGGCTGAAGCTCCATCCGTGCACACACTGATGCAAAAAGACCAATTCAGTTTTTCTGAGAAATATTCATTGAGAGACTTGAATAGTTCAGAGGCAGTGGTGTTTTTTGGCAATAACAAAGCACACAGTATGTCCTCATGAATATCCTCTTCATGGAGATATCGATAACTAGCAGCACAGCTTTGTTTTCAATATCTGTAAACTCATCACATTGAATTGCAAACCACGGTGACTTTACAATCTGCTTTAACAATTGAGTTTCAATGTCTTCCACCATATCATCAATTCGTCTTGCAACAGTGCGAGCCGAAAGAGGAACCTGCGCTATCTTTTTAGCTGCCGATTCTCCTAAAACTTCACGGCAAATATCAGTACACGCAAGTAGAATCAATTCTACTCCAATAGTAAATGGTTTCTTAGTCTTAGCAATGCGGTAAGACACCAAATACGATGCTCTTACTTCATCGGAATTTGTTGACAAAGCAGTCTTCAATGATCGTTTTTCGCCTTCGTAATCACGCTTCCTTCTTTCAAAAAACTCCAAAGGCTTATCTTTTAATTCAGGGTGCTTTGTTTTCATGTGCCGAAGTAGTTTTGAAGGTTTCATTGCATCGTTTGATAATTTGCTGTTGCAAATTAGGCAGAGCGGACAAGGTGCTGCGGAATCACTAGTTGAAATAAATCCGTACTTTAAGTACGACTCGTTATATTGGCGATTGAAAGAGGCTTTCCGTTTTTTCGATGTTGTAGATCCCTCGTCCTCGACGTCAGACTCTTGAAATCGTCCTGACCTTTTTCCAAAAAATCTCAGCAAAGATGTTTGTTTTTCACTCATTATTTTCAGACTCAAAGTATAAGTGTTAAAACTTATAAACTGTAATATTTTAGCTTTCAAATTTTAGTAGGAATAATTTATTTTTACTGTAACTGCAGTTTGCTATAATTTCTAACTGCTTAGACCTAATTTCTAACGTTATTTTCTTGCTTAACTCCCTCATCAACCTAACACTGCTAACACAGCAAAACCACAACTGCTAGTTGCATCACATATAACAAAGGTATTTGTTAATTTTATTGTCTTTTTGCCTTGTTCGTCATATGCAACAATGCTAGAATAAACACTATTCAAAGCCGACATTAGAAAACGCTTTTAAGCACCGAAATAATCGAAACTTACGCATAAATGTCCTATTTTACGTCCATTTACGTCCCAGCGCACCCAAAGTGATAAAATCAAGCAGTCAAATCTCACAAAACGTCCGAAAGCAATTGGGTATTAAACTCTAACGTTACAAAAATTTTTAAAGCAGTTAATCTGGAAAAGTACGCGGCCCGGCAACGAACTCCTCACGGACCGGCACTGGGCCGCGGCCCGGTGGTTGCCGACCACTGGCTTAGATAATTAGCGCACAATCTTATTCAAAAACTGGCGGTTGTTTAAAATTCTAATGATTTTACTTTAAAAAAATAATACTACAATCATCCAATAAAAACTCGCTTGTTTAAATTCTGTAACTGAATAATAATCAGACTTTCTGACTCAGGGGCCAGACGTAGAATGAAACTTGAGAGTCTGGATGGAATTGTGGAACAGAGCGAAAACAAACTTGGGAAGATCATCCGTGAACGGTCAATATAAAGTTTTGTTTTGTCCAGTAAAGTTGTTGTGGTTAACTTTATGTGATTTGCAACTATACCAAGATTTATCAATGCTTGAAAAAATGCTTTTTGCTCAATCAGGTTTGCCTCAATATTTAATTTCTGATCAAAGTTTATTTTCGAATTTATAAATTAATTAATTAATCTTCCGCAAAGATTAGGACGCATCATTATAAAAGTGATGATTTTACTTGCACTGCTATCTGTTAGAAATAGCAGATCATCATTTCTTTATTGAACCATATATATGAGTGATGAGAAACTTGAGATCAGTTTTAGTTTTGATTATTTGTGGCCTTGATCTTAAAATTGTGATGGTGGTTTCGAGGTCATGTGATCTCGGTCTGGCATTTTAAAAATTGGTCTCGAAACTGGAATTTTAAAAAATTTTTTTACTTGATGTGATAATAAATTTTTTCAAATTGATTTATAATGAAACTCAATTGACCAGCTTTGTTTTAATTTTCAGTTGCAAAGGAACCTGTGTCCGAACTTCTTTAATTTCATAATTTTGCTGCTTTCTCACGTCTAATCTGTTAAAGATTTTTATTGTGATTTGCTCCATCTGTGCATGAACTGGACACCTGCAGAGGTCAATATTTTGTGTTTGAACCCGTCTGTACTCGTCGGTATTTTCGTATATGCCGATTCTACCCGACTCATAACTCTTCATTTTTGCATACCTTCATAATCAATGATTAAAAGTTTTAGTACAATACAACAGCCTGGGGTAGTAAAAGGATGAACTATTGGCTCTTGTTTGTGTCTGACCGAAGGTGTCCCTTAAAACGATGACAACGACGACGACAAAAGTATGAAAATATAAAAATCAACTTTTTATACAAAATAATGCAAACTCAAAATTAAAAATTTGCACAGTATGGTACATTCATTTTTTTAAAAATTGTTTTGGCTCGTCTGTACTCGCCAGCTTGGGCCAGCAACCGAATGAAATAATAAGTAAAAAATCAAAGTTTCGCTCTGACATCAGCCAAAACAAAAAAATGTACAAAATTGTAGTTCCTCTTTAAGTGCTGCCGTTAAATAAGCAATTAAGATTTAAGTTAATTAAACCAGTTAAATTAAAACTAAATAATGCAAAAGAACTAGACCTACATTAACAAGATAGATTGTGTATGTTTTAATTTGAATAAAGCGGTAGGCAGAGCGGACATGGATTTATAAAGTTTAACTGCAGCAGTTAACTTATGGTTACTATGAAGCTTAAAAAGAAATTAAAATTTTTGTTTTGGATTTTGATTTAAATATATGACGTCATAAACAATATGTTTTGTATTAAAAATGATTAACTTTGCTTAAAAAAATCTTTAAAGTTATTTAATAACTTGGAGCTGAATGTTTCTAAACATCGAGTTTTAAAACTTTTTCAAATAAAATTTATTTCTGACTCCAATAGTAATATCCGTTATGTTAAGGATAAAATTCCCGAGAAATTTCTTGAGAAAGACACAAGTTTAAGAAATCAGCCACAAATTTACAGGAATAACACCGATGCTTCCTTTTTTTACAGGCTGCTATATCTACAAATAGTTTAACAGTTTTTTAACTACTGTGTTTTTGGGTACCACATAAACGCAAAATAAATTTCATTTATTCTCATTACTTTTTGCTTTAAAGTTAAGTCAAAATAAAGTTATAAGTGATTCATCAGGTAACTTCGTTTTATAAGCGTAAAAACTACTTTTCTTTATAAATCTATAAATTTTGCACTGGTAGACTAAAATTTATTTAAGTTAGGTTTCGCTGATAAAGTAGTAGAATAAGCTTTGTAGGCCTTGCTTTTATGTATATATTAAACTTACCAACATTAACATTACTATATTTATTAAACTTACTATATTTGTGAGAGAGAGAAAGAGAGAAAAAAGATTGTTTTGGTCAAGGATAATAAGGCACTTAAAAAAAACAAAAAAAGTAATTAAATTTGGGCAGGGCCAGGCAGCATCAATGTTGAAGGCCTTGAGACCAAATTTTTGTGGTCTCGTTATTGGTTGTAATCTCGGAGTGATGCGGTCTTGGTGTTGAGTTTTCGAAATTAGATTCAATACTGGACATTTTTTGATATTTTTGTAACTTGCTGTGATTGTGATTATTTTAGCAATTTCATTAAGAATTACAATCAATTAATCAGTATTTTTTTAAATTTGAAGTGATAAAAAGCTAAGAGTCTAAATTTTTTTAATTTCTTAGTTTCGCAGTTTTGGCAAGTTTAATCCGATAAGTTTTTTTACTGTGAACTGGACAGACCATCTGCGAGAAGCTTATTTAATTACAAAACAACTTTATTTTTATTGTTCCTTTTGACAACAAAAAAACTGGTAATGTAATGTAATGTTTTAAGAATCAAATAGAAAAACCTTATGTTTTTTTTCATTTTTTTATTTTTTCAACTTATGTTTTTCCACTTGATTCTTAGGAAAACATCGGAGGCGCTATATGAAGCGATTAACGCAACCTGCTTTCTGAGATACCAAGATAGTGCTGCCCAGGAAATTTTTCATTTTGGTTTTTTATCTTTTTTTATTTTGAATTATGACTAAAATTCGCTAAGAACGTCCAGCAGAAAAATGTGCCATAAAATGTCTTTTCCAAAAGCACAACAGAATATGCGACTAGGTTTTAACCCGAGAATGTATCACTTGCATCAATTATAATGCGAAGACATGTAGCCTATTATAACGTCATAAAGCAATTCAACAAGGAAAAGTATTGTGATAGTCACGAGCCAAAATTTAAAATTTTGTTTATAAATGTGAAATGCATGCGTTTACATAAAAATAACCCATTGATTTTTTAAAACACATTGTCGGCAGCGTTGTCGAGTGGTTAAAGCGCCAGGCTCGTAACCAATACGGTCTCAGTTCAAAACCCACTCGCGCCATTCTGTTGTGTCCTTGGGAATGACACTTTACGGCACATTCCCCTGCTTGGTGATCTTGGTAAGCAGTTCTAAATTTAAATCATATCTCTATTAAATTTCAAGCGGACAGCAGTATCTTGGTATCTCCGGAAGCAGGTCGGGGTAATCGCTTACCCTATGTATTAGCGCCTCCGTCGCTTTCCTGCAAGTGAGGAGGATAAATATAGAAATAAAATAAAAAAACACTTTATGCGGTGTTCAGTCTTGTAATAAAGATTGCTATGACTCGATTCAACTGTTATTAATTGCGAGTTTTTTAAAAAAGTCTTGACGTTAAGGGTTAGGGTTAGCCTAACCCTAAGCCCTCTAATCCCACAAGTACAGTAAAAATAGCGTATGTCTACTTAAAAATCATCCAATAATTACAACGCCAAGGCACTTTGTCTACACTGCTTCAATGTCTCAGCCTGTACTCGAGACACAAAGGTCCGAGTCCAGTCCGAGACGAGACTTTGTGGTTGCAATACTGAGACTTCGAAACACGTATCTCGCGACACCTCTCGAGACATCAGCTTTTTATTAATCATCTTTTACATCCGAGCCACTTTTAAGTCCCATTAAATTTATCCTGTTGTTAATACAAAAAAAACTTGGCAAATATTGAAGGGGTTGAAATGCTTGGAAAGATTAAGAATGATTACTCAAGAAATTATTGATTATATTATTCTGTTACTAAACAGTTACTAAATTACTTTTTTTCAATTATACGTGTTTCATGTCAACATTTTTCTTTTAAATGTTACGTAATTAATAAAAAAATATTTGCTTGGTTTCTTAAAAATGCTTTATTTTGGCCACAGCAAATATTGATTATTTTAATTATATTTCTTAAGATAACTGTGTGGTTCTTGGAAAACAGGTTTTTCTGGAATGCAGCCCTTGTTTGAAAAACATTCCTTCATGAGTTTGTAAAAGTTGGTTAGAAAGAAATTAAAATGTTTGTATTGAATCTTGATTTGTATTATGACGTCATAGACAATAAGTTTTATATTTAAAAGATTAAATGTGATAGAGAAGTGATTAAAGTCAAGTTAAAACTTATTTTAAGTAAAGTTAGGTTTAGATTTGAGTAGTAATAACCTTATGCTTAGAATGAAATTGCTGAGAAACTTATTTACGGAGATACAACACAATTCGAATCGGACAATAAAGTTTGTGAATTTGGCATATTAACAATCGCTTATCGCATAACGCCGTCAAATCACGTGACCAAAAAAAGTCAATTTAGCCTCGTTTTACTTGCTTTAAGAGAAAACAGACTTTAAAAAATGAACTTCTTTTGATTTTTAATATCGAACTCACCAAAACTGTTGCGGTTTTCGTCTCAAAAAAATTATTCTGTCTCAGTGTTTTTCTTTAAACATAAGGTCTAGACCAGGGGTAGGCAACGTTTTCTTTCCAGTGTGCCAAGTTGTAAAATTCAATGTCAAAATATACGTTTGCGTGCCGATGAAAAATTGCGTTATAATCAGACCTGATTAGGGTTACCAACTTTTTGTTTCGCCATTCCGGGACACCTTAAATACAGGGGCGTCAAACCTTTTTAAGCCGAGGGCCATTTTGGCTCATTAAAAATATTGGCGGGCCAAGCAAATGAGACAGCCCAAAATCGTAGTGATCACTAAAAAAAAAAAAAAGGTCTTCACTTAAAATCAGTTTCCGATTCCCCAGTTTTCGTTTCAAAACATTTTAAAACGTGTTTTTGAAAAATGTTCACGACGCCGTGTGCCGTATAAAATCACCTCGCGTGCCATGATTGGCACGCGTGCCGGGGGTTGCCGACCTCTGGTCTAGACCACTGTTTCCCAACTTTCTTTTGTCCACGTCCTACTTAATCACTTCTAAAATCTAGATAAACCACTTCCAAGTGATGATGTAATACACCATATATACGTTTGTAGTTTTGATTACCAAAGAAAAATATTAGGATTATGGAGCAATGTCACCCAGACTTAATATGAAGACTTTGTTCTTTACTTTTGTCTTCATCTGATTTTGTAGTCAAATAGAAAGCAGAAACAATTGTTTGCTTTATAAATCTGTTTAACATTGCTCTATTTATGTCCAAAAAATCTAGTGAAAACCAAAAGAAAAAAGATCTTGACATTAAATCTGTGCGGCAGTCAAGTGTAATTGGTAAACCGAAGACAGAATGATGAATAAATTAAATGTGTGATTGCTTCATTTGTATTTATTTGAATGCGACGCTAATAGATTACAAGAACAAAGATTCTGATTACCAAAACACTTAAAAACCAATTAGCCCTCTATGGGCCGTACGCCCCACGTTGGGAACCACTAATCTAGAGTAAATCACAAGACTGAACCACTGGCCTAAACTAAACATCAAAAAATAGTAAGTTTTTGAGTCTAGATGCTCCACAAAAAGTGTCACAAAATACAATACAAAAAGAACAAATACAGTAATTGGAGTATTTTAAGCAGGATTATAATTATAATAAAATGATATTTGAAATGCAGGGTTGATAAAATAAGTGATTCAAAATCGATGAAAATTAACAGTCAAAATGACTAACTTTTAAAATTACATTGATTTAAATTTTTATTTACACTCAGTTTCGAAGCAATCAGCAGTTCTCATACAAGTAGCCATTCTAAATAAGGAGGCAAGACTGCACCATAAACATTGTTGTTACTAAATTCTTAGAATGAATCTGGTCCACAATGATATGAACGTAATTTATCAACTCTTTCTATAGGTGCTCTAGCAGAAGAAAGTAATTTAAAGTCTTTTTTTCAGGGCCATAACAGCAAGACAAGACTGTTATCGATTACTATTATCATTAAAACAAGGCTCCTAGCATTTAGTCACCCTGTTAAATTTACTAAGCAAAATTAATTATCTGGTAAAAATTCCACTAAGTTAACAGCAATCAGTAAAAAAGTTTGTTAAAAATATTCCCGGAATTTGATGTTTAACTAACGGATAAATTTGAAAAAATTTTTACAACTATATTTTGGGAAAATTAAATTGAACAAAAAACAAAATTATCAAAGGAAGTTAAGCGTAATTGTTCTTTGTCAATTTAACTATGATAGAATTTCTCTTTTCATAGTGATAGAGATGCTTGTGTAATTAAAATGTAACCTTAGATTACTATTAAAAAAATAAAAATTTATTGTATTTGGAATAATTATTTAATAATTATATAATTAAAAACGATTATGATTATTAAAAACAAATTATATTTTTGTAAAATTTTTTCGGTCTCAATCTCGGTCTCGATTGTTTCTAGTCTTGGTCTCAAATCTTTGAGAAGTTGCACTTTGAGAAGCCCTAATATTTTTTTATTTTTTTAATACTTATATTTATCCTCCTGACTCGCAGGAAAGCGATCCAGGCGCTAATACAAAGGGTAAGCAATTACCCCGACCTGCTTCCGAAAATGCCAAGATATTGCTGTCCGCTTGTAATTTAATGGATATGTATATCTTTCAACTATATCTAGTGAGTTTGTCATTTACTTTGTTCATACACGGATATATACTTTTTTTATGCATTTTGGTAAAAGTTCTTATGCCCAGAAGAACTTATAAACATTATCAAGCACATTTAATAGGATGGAAAAATTACTCTATATTTTTTGACAGCTACCTTATCAAGACAAATAAATAATTTAAATTTTTTGCATTAATATATAAAAATCAATCTTGGCCTTAGACTCAGTAGGCAATTATTTTGCTTTTGCTTCTTGCTTTTCCCTTGATTACGCCACACGTCTCGTCTTCTGATCACTCCACCTTACTACTTTATGACGTAACAATGGTGCAACGACACTTGACCTTTTCTAGTTTTTGATTGTCAATAAATATTATTGTAAAAAAACAATTTGGCTTTTGTGCTTTTGAAATTGTTACTGGAAAATAACCCAATACAAAATATTTTACTTATAGTGCTAAGCACACGATAGGTCGCAAAATGGCACTATACAAAAACATCAGTTAACATCAGCTTTTATTTCATTATTACGATGAAATAATGACTGAACGAATTTGTACACAATAAATGAGCGACACTTTAAATTCAAGTGAACTATATAATTAGTTTAGTAATATATTTTCAGTGGTGGGCACGGTACTTTTACTCGGCACTTTTGAATAATCCAATTTAATAGTTATAACTATTAACTTCTCTGTCATACATTGAATTTCAATTGACATTCAAAAATAGTGTAATTCAAAAATAAAAATAAAAAAAAATTTCAAAAATAGTTTTTTTATTACTATTAAATTGGATTATTCAAAAGTACCAAGTAAAAGTACCGCGGTACTTTGTGCCCACCACTGTATATTTTGGCATATAAAATAAACATTACAATTGTGGCTGAAATCGTCACACATCAAGTTAAATATATAAACAACATATGTATATTTTTTATATTGCAATATCTTATCTGTGTTTCTTCTGTAACTTCTCTTCTAATTCGTGAACTATAGGGAAGCTATCCGAGCTTTCCCCAACCATACCGCTGGCTTTTACACACGTCCTATGGTTTTATACTATATATATTAAGGTTGAAATTTCGATATATTAAATTATCTCAGGCTTCCACATGCCAACGATCACAATTATTTACTCGACGATGCAGCCAGACAATACAGCCAAACGGTGCAATCACAAAACGAAATTTTCCCAAGTTTCGCTTGCGATCTACAAACTCACTCTTCAAAACTACAACATTGAACCAAATCACCAAACCACTGGATCACTAAACGACTGAAAGAATATAAATTTACCAAGATCTCAATTTATAGTGTGCTCGCCATGTGTAAGTGAACCAATCAAATATCATTAGAATCACTGCACGAAATCCGCCGATAAGTACGACAATTTTCACAGGGAGCACCGCCGTAAAACAGAGACCGCAAACAATCGAATTAATTAAGGGACTTTCGAAAGACTTCTATACAGTTAATTAATTTTTTTGAATTACATTGAGAGTTCTATGTTAGTTTTTATGATTTTAAAAACAACTAAGGAGCGTCTGAAAAGCAACCTTGATAATTCTGGAAAAGCACGATAAAAAAATTAAGAATGAGATGTAGTCCTATAATATAATAAAAAGTAGTCTAGTTTAAATAATCAGGTTGCCATTATAAATAAACTTTTATGTATGAGTCAAAAATTTATAATACTTTAAAAAATAGAAAATATTGTATAGGGCTCCACCAAAAAATGCAAATATAATTTAATTTAGTAAAAACCTAACGCAATCGTGTTCATTCAACATCGAGCTACATAACGTAACTTGTCTCCATTCTTTAGAATTAGACTATTTTTTTGTAATGAACTCAATTTTAATAATAATCAATTATTAAAATTGAGTTCGTTTTGAGCTGGCTTAATTCAATTATATCAGTGAGCTTCAGTGTCCCTCTAACAAAACTGTATACTGCGCAAAAACTTTTTTTTGCAAGCATAAATGATTAGAACAGTGCTTTTCAATCTTTTTTGTGGCGACCCAAACGCTAAACGAAAATAAAAAAAAAGATTTAATGATCCAATCGTTTTTAAAGACTTTATTGCAAGCATAAAAAATGAACTAAATACAAGAAATTAAACTTTCTGTCTCAGATTTCTCAATTTTGCCCCTAAAAGTACTGATATCTAAAAAAAAAGAAATAAAAAAAGTGCTCATTTTAAATCTGTCTCGGATATCTTGATTTCCGTACCTGAAAAGTAGAGATATCTAAATCAATAAAACCACTATCGAATCACAACAAAAAGATTTAATTTTTACACAGCTACAGTCGTCGGCGACCCAATCAAAACCGCATTAGCTGTATAAAGACAAAATAAACATTATTTCAATTTTAATTTTGGCATGTTTTAGTGCGCGACACCGAAATTTTACTGCGAAAAGAGGCTCGTGGCACTGCGCCTTACCCACATTGTGTACCTTGGAGAAAACACTGATGAGCTTAACTCGCTTATGTTGGTATTTAATATTTGCGTTTACGATCAGACGAAAAAGCTTATGCCACTGCAAGGTGCTCCAAAAAGCATAATAGGTCTACTTTACTTTTTAAAGTACTTTTGAAAAAGCTTTATAGTAATCGTGCTTATAGTAATCTTATTTTCGCATTACAAAAACCTCCCCATAAAAATTTTTTGCCTACGCCACAGGTCGTACCCGAATTTTAATTGATGACCTTATTTTTGGTTCTTCAAATAGCTTTCCGGAAAAAATTTGAAGTTTCAAAAACGAATAAAGACTTTTTTAGTAATGTGCTCGTCATGGGCAAGTTCTTATGATCTTAAAAATGTTTTTGGACAAAGACTGAGAAACTGTTTGAACTGTCTAAAACTCAGTGAATAAAGATAGCAAAATTTTTATTTTATAGAAAATTTTTGGATCTTCAGTTTAAAAACAGTGTCTTGAAGTAAAAGATTTTTCTTCCCAAAGAAAAGAATTCTTTTCTCTCATTGGTTGACTCTTTCAGCCAATGAGAACTCTACTTTCTTCCTTTATAAATTAGATCGGTTTCAATTCTGCTTCATTCTGACGATTTCCCTTGAAGAGTGTCAGATGAAAAGCTTTGGGAAGAAAAATCTTTTACTTCAAGCAATCTTCAAATTCTGTACCACCAAATGTTTATTCAAAATTTATTCAAAAACCAAATGTTTATTCATAGTCCTAGGTTTTGACTTACTCAAAAACAAGTTTCTCTTGTATAAACTTTAAAGCCGAAAATAATATTGGCATCTCCGGAAGCAGGTCAGGGTAATTGCTTGCCCTATGTATAACGCCTCCGTCGCTTTCCTGCGAGTCACGAAGATAAATATAAAGATGAAATAAATGCATAATAAACCAAACCTTGGAAAGTTTCTGAGAAACTATTTTGAATTTTGTTAAGTGCTCCGTAATAAAACAAAAAGAAAATTTAAAAACAGGTAGCATATGGCGAGTGCCTCATTTGCCTAATTTAGTGTTTCCCAAACTTGTTTGTCCGCAAACCAAGCAAGTTTATTAAAGATACCATGCAGTTTTTAATAGGGATATATCATAAAACTAATATTAATGATTTTTTACCAAAGTAAATAATTATTAAGAAAAAAATAGATCTACAAAAATTCAATTTGGATTTTGAAGAGATAGTTTATTCAAACCAGGGATTTCCAACCTTTTTTTAATTCACGGATCCTTTTTTGCTTAATATTGATTGAAATATAATTTGGTGGACCCCCATACAAAAAAGTGTAAAAATTTTTCTAGAAACGAAAATTGAAGACCTTTTTACAGTCTTCACTTCTCTGAGGGCTAGCATATACAAAATTCCTGGCTCAAATTAAGTTAAAGACTAATAAAAAACAGTCATTAAAATAATAAACTTGTAAAACTACTCCGAAATTTTCTTTCAAATTAGAGTGAAGTTCTTTTGTCGGTCTTTGACAATTAAAGACACGAACTTTTGGCATGGTAGTGGTCAGAGTATTGAGGACCAAAAATTAGGTTGCCTTCACTTTAGTTGGTAAAAGAATTTGGGGAGTAAATGTCAATTGTATTGATTTGGTGACCTTTGTTTCGGTCTTTGATGCACAGGTTGTTTTGTTCACTAAGTTGTCTTTTTTATTCTATGGGGATTTTTTAGGTTTAGGGATTTGGGGTTAGAGTTAGAGTTATGATTAGGGGTTAAGGTTAGAGAGCGTTAGGGTAATAAATGTACTTGTTAACTACTGTACTCTGTACTTGGCAACTTATACCGTGATAAATCAACAACAATCAACAAACAAAATGAACTATCAACATGTGTAATATTGTGGTGGATTACACCCTGGATTATACTCATTATTATTATATCTTTATTTTTTAACTACTGACTCCCTGACTCACAGGAAATTATCGGTGCCACTATACAAAGAGCAACTGTCAAGCTATTGCATTGACCTGCTTTTGGAGATGCCAAGATATTGCTGTCCGGTTAAAATTCTTTTTTTAATATTTTTTATCTTTACGATCGAAATTTAGCGCTGTTTACTAAGGCCACCAAGCAGGATAAAGTGCCATAAAGTGTTTTTCGCAAGGACACAACAGAATGGCGAGAGTAGGCTTTGAACTGCGACGGCTTTAATTACGTTTGCTGTCAATCACAGCGCTATTAACCACTCAAACACGCTGCCGACAAATGTAAAATAAGATGAAGATCATTTTTTTGCTTTTCACTTTTTTGTAACCCTAATTCTCTTTTAATTAAATAAATTCTTCACTTTATTTTAACAGTTTTTAAGCTGTTTTAGTGCTACTATGAAGCTTGAACGATTATTCTTCGTGGAGGATTTTTAAGCCCAACCCTTCCCCTTTCCGCGCATGCGCCTATGGATTCATTGATCACAACTTTTTTACCGGTTATTAATCGGGTCCTAGGCAGCGTGGTCGAGTGTTTAGAGCGTGGTGATCATGATCGAAAAGGCCGCGTTTGAAAACCTACTCGAGCAATTTTGTTATATCCATGGAAGAGACACTTTGCGGCACTTTCTCCTGCTCGGCGGTCTTGGCAAGCAGTTGAAATTTTAGTCGTATCTCTATAAAATTAAAAACTAAACTAAAAATTTTAACCGGACAGTAATATCTTGGCATCTCCGTAAGAGGGTTGGGTTAATTGCTTGTCCTAAGTATAGCGCCTCCGACGCTTATTCTGCAAGGCAGGAAAATGAAAATACAAATGACAACAAAAAAATAAACAAACTATAGTGTTGGGCAAAACTTTGTGACGCAGAGGACCACCATCTCTTTACTTTTATAAACAATCGCAGGCCATAATGAATAAATATATAAATAGAGTGTTCAAATTATTGCATACATTAATTTCATTACAGCAAAAACTTGTTTGCTTCATTTAGAAAAAGATACTTAGTATCAAATAAAAAATTTTTTTTGGAGGAAGGGTTTTGATCATTAAAATTAAAGACCAAAACAAGTTTTATCACTGTAATTTTGTACCGATTGCGGCCCAGAAGATACTTGCAATGAAGTAGTAAAAAGCTAAGACTCGAGCTTCTTAATTTTCTATTTTATTTTAAGCATGCTTAAATTGCTAATAAGACGAAGTAGAAAAGGAGGAAAATAACTAAAAACTACTTTGATTAACCTACCCAAAGATAGACTAACAATAAACATGGGTAATACAGAAAAAAACCAGCAAGTTGTTAAGCAGCTTTTACTCGTTTGTATAATTCGTTATTATTTCTAATCTTTTTTCGGTAATTAATTAGACTAATTCTATTCTACGTAAACCTAACATAGCCAACAAATACAACAAATACAACACAACAACACAGTTAACCGAGCTAATCAAATATTTGAATGAAGTTTTGGTTCTGAGTATATTCCACTACGGTAAATTCCACAACGGCACAATCCAGCAAGTTAAATTCCACCACGGTAATCTACTGTATATTCCATCAGGGTATAATCCACCATGATATTACACATATTGATGGTTCATTTTGCTTGCTGATTGTTGTTGATTTATCACGGTATAAGTTGCCAAGTACAGAGTACAGTAGTTGACAAGTACATTTATTACCCTAACGCTCTCTAACCTTTGTAGAAGTTAATTCTAACTGCTACCTAAAAATTATTGCCAATCTGTATACAGTTGTATTAAACGAATTTATTGCAGAAAAAATGTAGAAAGGTTATGAAGGAATTACTGAAGATGTAAATTAGAGTATCAGCAAAGTTCGTGGCACAAACGCGATATCAATACAATAAAGAGACAACCGAATGACAACCAATATGACATTCGATATAACTACCGTTGTAACAACCGATACAGGGCAGTTGGCTACTGAAACAAGAGAAAAATCTCTATAAAAATCCAGCCGCCAACTGTGTGAAAATTATTATTTATCAAAACCAAAAAAAAATGTAACTTAACTTGAATACAAAAATAAATGACAATTATTACCTTGTATGAAGCGGGCGACTCAGTTATGAAACCAAAAAGTAGAAGCCAATACTGCTGCAATTTAAAACCTTGCTACTAGCAGCAACACGTCATCCGAAAAGAATGAAACAAGAAATTTTGGGCTATTTACGGCATTCCAAGCTGATGCACGAACGCTACGCTGTATAATAATTAATTTTAATGCGGAAAAAGTGAAATTAACGTTCTCTAACCTTAACCCCTAATCCTAACTCTAACTCTAAACCCAACCGCCTAAACCTAAAAAATCCCCGTCGTAGAATATACAGTGTTGGATTTTACCTATGATGGAATATACTGATGTGGAATTTATTGGTCAAACAAGTTTCAACTATTTTCGTAGTGAGCGTGAGCGTGGTTTTTAAAGCGGGTCGTTTTATGATGCAATCACACTTGAATAAAGCTCTTTTCAACGTGATAAAGATGCTTGTTTAATTAAAATGTAATTTTAGATTACTATTAAAAGAATAAAAATTTATTGTTTTTGTAATAATTAAAAACCAATCATAATTTTGTAAAATTTTTCGGTCTCGATCTCGGTCTCGGTCTGGACGTTTGTGGTCTCGACTACATCACTGTTCGATAAAGTCTGTTTTTTTAATTTTGTTAATTCACTTTAGGTTACTATTTCCATTTCTCGTTATTTCATGGTTCTTCATGCACAAGCGTGGTTTTCCAAGGGAAAAATTAACGTAAAATTAGCCTACACATGATGGGTTGGCACAAAAATTTATTTTTTGAAATGGGGTGGCAGAACAAAAAACTTTGAGAAGCCCTGATATTTTTTTTATTTTTTTTATCCTTATATTTATCCTCCTGACTCGCAGGAAAGCGACCGAGGCACTAATACAAAGGGTAAGCAATTACCCCAACCTGCTTCCGGAGATGCCAAGATATTGCTGTCCGCTTGTAATTTAATAGATATGTATATCTTTCAACTATTTCTAGTGAGTTTGTCATTTACTTTGTTCATACACGGATATATACTTTTTTATGCATTTTGGTAAAAATTCTTATGCCCAGAAGAACTTATATCGTACTATGTCAATTTATATAAACTATTTCAATAATAGAATTAATAAAAATCGTAAATATTAGCTTTTTTTATTGCTTTTAATAACCCTTTTTTGTATTAAGAGGTATCAGAAATGTCATCGATTGCAAGCTTGTAACCTCTACTGAACTAATTAGTTCATTTCCGGTAAAATTGTTATTATTAACACTATCGTTAATTTTTTTTAAACTATCTTATTTAAGTCATACAGGCACCATATAGCTGCCAAAATAATTTTTATATTGCAAAACAATAATTCATGTCGTATAGGGTTAAACCGAATTTAGTTGATGTAATGCAAAAGTATTAAATGCACAAATTCCCTCTCCAATATCATAAACTTCCTCTATTTTTTTTATCCTTTTATTTAAAGTATCTTTCCCAAGAACACCACAGAATGGCTCAAGTGGGTTTTGAACCGAGATTGTGTTGATCGTTAGCACGGCGCTTTAACCACTTGACCACGCTGGACTCCTCCCTCTCTAAAATCATGAAATTCCTTCCTGAAGACACTCACATTTCAAAACCTGTCCCACCATTCTGTTGTGTCTTTAAAAAAAACCTACGGCACTCCCCCTACTTGGCGGTCTTAGCATGCAGTTTTAAACTTTGGTCATATCTTTATAAAAACTAATTAACCAAACTAAAAAATTTTTGACATCTCTGGAAGCAGATCGGGGTAATTGGTTGCTCTATTTATAGCGCCTTCGTCGCCTTCCTGCAAGTCAGGGAGATAAATATAAGATGATATAAAAAGATAATAAGTGCCAAGAAGCCTCGACCTTTGAAAATTCGAGAGAAACAATTTCGAATATTGTTAAGTGCTGCGAAATAAAAAAAAGAAAATAAAAAAGCAGATGGCCAATGGCGACTGCCTCAATCGTTTAACCTACTGTTTCCCACACTTGTTTGCACAAACTTTGAATAATTTTTTTGAATTGAATTTGACTTTGAACAAACATTGAATTAAACACAAACTATATTTATTTCCCCACACTTGTTTGCACAATCTATGCACAAACACAGCAATACATTAAGAGTCACAATCGACAACATTTTTTGTGTTATTTACATTGTGGTCAGCAGGCTAGTTATGTTTTTTCTAATCATAGACACCAAAAGATTTTTGGGGAGAGAGGAAGCATTTTTTACACGGTACTTTTTAAGTTGAAAAAGTATTCTCCACAAACGCAAATTTTTGCTAATTGGAAAGACTTTTTTCTTGAAAATTAGGTAAAGACAAAAAAAGTTCTTTATTGGTATAATTCGGCCGTGGTGTTTCATTCACTTGGCCCCCGAATATTTTTGATAAGCCAAAATGTTTCGTGGGTCAAAAAAGTTGAACACCCCTGTCTTAATTGAAGATTTTTTTATTGGTGTTCGCTTTGCATTAACAAAGATTTTTAAGTAAAAGCATTTTTTTTGTGTTCAACAAGTTTTCTTGTTTAAATTTTTTCCGATACGCTAAAATTTGCGTTTGTTAAAGGCGCTTTTTCAAAGAAAAAACTGACTTTTTTAAATGTTATCTTCCATATTAAATTTGTCACTGTTATTTGCAATGTGACATTTCAAAAAAACCTTTGGTGACCACCTGGTTGTCTAAATCAAAATTTTATAAACTTTATAAAAATTTACTGTTGTTCGAGATTATATAATCATAGATACGGATCTGACGCAACGCATTTGTCCACCAAAATCAGAAAGTCACTATTTTCTTTCTAGTCTGCAGAGTTTTAAAAATGTTTTTGGAAAAGGGAACAATTTTTGCTTTTTCCCGTGTTTTTCCTTTTTCCGGTTTTGGAACCCCTGTTTGTAATATTGCTTTATAAGCGCTTACTATTCAATAGCTGCCATAGGTTTGCGGACTATCAAATTGACATCAACATTTTCAAAACTTCAGTGACTTGAATTAAAATTACTACGTAAACTTTATTTTTCACTGCACGAAATTAAAATTAAAAGCCGAAATTCTTTCTACAGCATTAAATGTAAACTTGTTGAAATTCTGTATTGAATTTATAAAAAGTCAAATTTACATTTTGACCGGGAGAAAAGTTGACAGAGACGAGCACTGGTTCGCGGACCGGCAATTTAGAAACACTGATCTAACTCATCACATTATATTTTGTTCATCAAAACTTATTTACAGTAGCTACACAACTTTGTAGCGGCATTTTGACTCGATCTTAAAAACCAGTATTATTAAATCATACAGTAAATGTTGTATGAGAGAGATTTCAAGTTGGTCGAAGCTTACTTAAATCAGAGCTTTTCAACCATTTTAACATTGTGCCCCATTTTGTGGCTCATTTTTTACTGAGAATTTGTCATACGACCCACAATAAGATATGGTGAAAAAAACAAAAAGAACACGAGAAATTTACTTTTTATGCAGAACTTGAGCTTGCTTGTTTGGAGATCAAGTCGAGGTTTGATAGGAAACAAACTTACATACAAAGTAACATTCAGATTATCAGTTTTAAGATTGTCTTGTTCATTGTAATTCTTGTTGAGAAACCCGTCACACATATTACGTATTATCACCAAAATATTTTCTTGTATGACATCATAATAATTCTATAATTTAATTTATTCAATTTAGGAATTTAGTCGCTTCAAGACAGAATATATGAGGGTTGGGGGTGTGGATGATGGAGAAGAGTTGAAGTTGCAAGAAGAAAAGGTAAAGAAAGCCAAAAACTTCAAATACCTGGGGTCAACAGTTAGTAATGATGGAAGATGTGAAGAAGAAGTAAGGAGAAGGATCCAAACAGGATGGATGAGTTGGAGGAAGGTATCTGGAGTTCTGTGCGACAGGAAGTTATCAGCAAAGGTTAAGGGTAAAATATACAAGAGTGTTGTTAGACCAGCCATGCTTTATGGAATGGAAACGGTGGCAGTGACTGAACGGCAAATGGGAAAAATGGAAGTTGCAGAGTTGAAAATGGTGAGATGGGCACTGGGAGTGACAAGAAAGGACAAGATAAGAAACGAATATGTGAGAGGGACTGCAAAAATTGCAAAGCTGGGAGAAAAACTTCGGAATGTGAGGCTACGTTGGTATGGACACGTAAAAAGGAGAGAAGAAGACTACGTGGGGAAAAGGATGATGGAGATGGCAGTGCCAGGCAGAAGGAAAAGAGGAAGGCCAAGGAGAAGGTGGATAGATTTGGTGAGAGAAGACATGGAAAGGGTTGGAGCTAGGGAAGGAGATGAAGTAGACCGAGTGAAATGGAGATTACTATCGCGCTGTGGCGACCCCGAGTAGGGAGAAGCCGAAAAAAGAAGAAGAAGTCGCTTTAATTTGAAATTAGACAAGCTAGTTTCGAGTATATTCTGTGTTATTAAAAATAATCATGTGTGTATGCTTTGAGATTTAAAATTTAAAAAAATGACTGCAGTTGAAGTTAACGTTTCTAACCCAATGAGGACTTGAGTTAGAGCAAAACGTTCGTTTTTTTTTGTAATTTGAAATCAAGGCTTCAAAGCTCGCAACAAAATATTAAAATTAGTTGCTCAAAACGTTGGTTTTTTTATTGTAATTTGAAATTAAGGCTTCAAAGCCCGCAACAAAATATTAAAAGTAGTTGCTCTACTTATCTTAGCAACTTTGCTGAACTTGCTGTCGGCAGCGTGGTCGAGTGATTAAGGCGCCGTGCTTATGATCAACATGGTCTTGGTTCAAAACCCACTCGCGCCATCCTATTGTCTCGTTGGGAAAGACACTTTACGGCACATTCCCCTGCTTGGTGATCCTGGCAAGCAGTTCTAAATTAAGTCATATCTCTATTAATTACAAGCGGACAGCAACATCTTGGCACCTCCGGAAGCAGGTCGGGGTAATTGCCTACCCTATGTATTAGCGCCTCCGTCGCTTTCCTGCGAGTCAGGAGGATAAATATAGAGATAAGATAAATAAATAAAATAAAACTTCTAGGTAGAGTTATTTCAAAGTTTTTTGAAAGCAAAAATCCTAAACACACTCGTAAAAATCTACGCTCAAAGTTAACAAACAGCTTTTAGATAAATAGAAAATCAACTACAGCATGATCTATTTTCTATAGGAAGAATAGAAGTCTTTAATAGTAATATCTATTCTTGAATTGAACCAGGCTATAGCAGTTGCATGCTCAACGATAGAGATATAAAAAGGACGAAGAAATCTGCTTATTTTTTGAATCTTTACAAAGTCTCGGCAGCGTGATCGAATGGTTAAAGCGGTAGGCTCGTGACCAACACGGTCTCTGTTCAAAACTCACTGGTGTTCTTGGAAAAGACACTTTACGGCACTTTTCCCTGCTTGGTGGTCCTGGCAAGCAGTTCTAAATTACAGCCATATCTCTATTAAATTACAAGCGGACAGCAATATCTTGGCATCTCCAGAAGCAGGTCTGGGTAATTGCCTACCCTATGTATTAGCGCCTCCGTCGCTTTCCTGCGAGTCAGGAGGATATATATATAAATAAAGAGAGATAAAATAAAATAATTCTATGTTTAAGCTTGGATTAGCAAGCATAACAAAATATTGAGTATAGTCATAATTGACAACATTCTTTTTGTTATTTACATTATGGTCAGCAGGTAAGTAGTCTTCTTTGAAATTAAGGGCTCCTGAAAAATTTTTAGCTAGAGAAAAACAATTAAAAAGAAACCACAGCAAACATAAAATTTATCGTAATGAAAAAAATATTTAGTAGAAAATTCTTAAAACAAAAAAAGTTCTTCATTCGTAAAATTTAACCGCAATGTTTTATTCAATTGGCTCGCGAATATTTTTGATAAGCCAAAATGGTTTCGGTTCAAAAAAATTAAACGTCGCTGTCGTAAGTGAAATTTTTTTATTGGTTTTCAATTTGCATTAAAGAAGATTTTTAATTTGTAACTCAAGTGAAGAATTTTTTTTGTTTTGAGGAGATTTTTGTGGCAAAAATTCTATCAAATGCGCTAAAATTAGTGTTTTTTGGGGGTGCTTTTCAACAAAAAAAGTGAGTTTTTATAATGCTGTCCTCTACATTAAATTTGTCACTGATATTTGCTACGTGGCTCTTTAGAAAAAAACGTTTGGTGACTTTTGGTTTAAATCGAAATTTATAAATTTGTTTGATTTAATTTTGATCGAGATTATATGACCATAGAAACGAATTTAACTCAATGCTTCTGCTGGGCGAATTTCTAAGGACCTTCTCCCCGGTTTACTGTGTTTTAAAAAAATACTGATAAGAGGACAATTGTTTCCCCGCTTCGGGTTCTGGCACCCCCAATCGTAACATTGCTTTTTCATGGTCGAGTGTTTAAGGGCGCTGGGATTGTGATCAACATGGTCTCGGTTCAAACTTTATGGTTTTTAATTACTTTTTTGGGTCTTCAGCTATATTTGAGCAAAAAAATTTAATTTTTAGTAATTATCAATAATTTATATTTAGTGATTTAGTACTAAATTTAGTAATAAATTCATTAATAAATTTAGTAATTTATATTAAGCAAAAATTAAATTTTAGTTTTAACTTATTAAACTTCTTCTTCTTCTTTTGGCTTCTCTCTACTCGGGGTCACAGAGCGCGACAGAATTCTCCATTTCACTCGATCTACTTTGTCTCCTTCCCTAGCTCCAACCCTTTCCATGTCTTCTCTCACCAAATCTATCCACCTTCTCCTTGGCCTTCCTCTTTTCCTTCTGCCTGGCACCGCCATCTCCATTATCCCTTTTCCCCACGTAGTCTTCTTCTCTCCTTTTTACGTATCCATACCAACGTAGCCTTGCATTTCGAAGTTTTTCTCCCAGCTTTGCAATTTTCGCAGTCTCTCTCACGTATTCGTTTCTTATCTTGTCCTTTCTTGTCACTCCCATTGCCCATCTCATTATTTTCAACTCTGCAACTTCCATTTTTCCCACCTGTCTTTCCGTCACTACCAGGCTGCTGTACTGCCATACCAGGTTTTACTATACATGCTTTTACTATACCAGGCTGCTGTACTGCCCAGATTAGATGCTTGCAATGATGGTGTTGTGCCAACATTCAGTTTCTTCATTCAAAACCGTTAGACTTCGTGCTACATGCTGTTCCCGACGTATGAGGCACGCTGTTAAAGTGTAGTCTGCCGTTTGTTCATTGGCGCTGCACTTGCAATTTGGTGAAGGAGCAAGACCCCATCTGCGCATGGACAAATGGAATCGCTCAACACTAGTCCGCACGCGATTAAGCTTAATTCCCACGTATAATTCACGTGTGTAGCACAAATCAATTACTGTTTTAGCTTATAACGAGTAAGAGCTGCTGGTAAATATGAGTTTACATTGCTGCTCATATGTTTCTATGGCATTATGTGATAGGCGTTTCTTGATATGGCAAATTCAGAAACATTTAAACAAAATAGTCGGCAGCGTGGCCGAGTGTTTAAGAAACAGTCCAATTGATGGCGAACGTGATGGACAGAGTCGGTTCAAAACCTACTTGCGCCATCCTGTTGTGTCTTAAAAATGATAGTTTGAGGCGCTTTCTTTTGTTTGACGGTCTCTGCAAGCACCTTTAAGTTTTAGTCATATCTCCAGATAAAAAACTAAAAAATAAATTTTGGGTATAAGTTCGGGGTTATGTTTGCCCTGTAAATAGCGCCTCCGACGCTTTCCTACAAGTCAGGGGAAATAAATAGAGGTCAAAAAAAAAAACTGTTTTTCCCAAGTACAAAACAGAACGTCGCGATTAGGTTTTGAATCACGACGCTCTTAACCACTTATCCACGCTACCGACGAATGTAAAAAAAAGTAAAGACTTTTTTGTTGATCTTCACATTTTTTCAAGCCTTAAATCTCTTTTGATTGAAAAAAAATCTTCATTTATTTTAACAATTTTTAAAGTTTCTTAGTGCTGTTATGAACCTCTGATCATCTCTCTTCATTGAGTGTTTAACCCGCAACCTTCTTTTTCGTTCATAGGTCTATAGATTCATAGATCACAACTTTTAAACATACTAGACCAGGGTCGGGCAAACTCAGAGGGCCACCTATTTATTTTTATAATTAATCGCTGGCCATAATTAATAAACGTAGAAATATGAGGTTCAAATTACTGTAAACATAAATTTTGTTACAACAAAAACTTGTTTGCTTTATTTAGGAAAAAAAACACGTAAGATCAAGATAATGACGTTTTTTGGTTCGTGTTCAACTTCACAATGAAGATAATTCAAAATAATTGTTAAAATTAAAGCGAAAAAAAGTGTCATTACTTTGATTGTTATACCGATAGCAACACACGGGTACACTAGTAGAAAAAAGATGTGGTTTCCGCCGTGTAAAAAGTTGGACACCCTTGATGTAATCTAATTGTTGCGATATAAAAATTGCGTGACCTTAACTGCAAACCTACCATATTGATACCTTATTAAGACGAAAAAGAATTCGTAATCAAAATTTTATTCAGATTTGTCGCGAGCCATGTTCTGAGCATTAGCTGCTATCATAGCTGTACACCCAGTGATGGATATTAATTTTTAAACAAGCTGCATAAAGATGAGAAACAATGTTTAAAAATTAATTCCAAATCCTCTTAATTCTTCAAATATGATGGATATTCAAAATTAGGGGGCTGAGGCAGAATCCCAATCAGGATACGCAAAAATTGGTGTTCTCCAAAAAAAAAGTCTTCAATCACGTATTTTCCTATTTTTTTCGCAAAATCATCCTGATCTATAAAAAAAAGAAAAGAAAGAAAAAGTCTTCACTTCGAATCGATCTCGTATTTCCCACTTTTCGTCCCAACTTTATAGTGATCACTAAATTTCCGGAATAAAATCTCGTAGGGCCCGAGGCAACTGCCTCACTCGCCTCACACAATATCCACCACTGAACACACCAAACAATTTTGGGGGCAATATGTTTTTGACCAATTTTTTGGATAAATATAATTGGCCAAATCATGATCTCTCATCAGATCACGGAGATGCTGACGTCACTCAGATTTAGTTATCCAAAGAACTTTTTTTGAAGACCACTTTAAATGATATTTTAATAAATGAAATTTTAGCAACTTTATTGTCAACATAGCGTTATTATTGTTGGATTCTAGACTCAATTTATTTTAAGAAGTTTTTAAATCGGATGTTTATCTAGAAAATTTTATCTTCCAGCTTAGCGTTAACTTTTTAACAACTATAATAAAAACATATTGTTTATGACGTCATGCATTCAAATCAAGGTTCGAAACAAGCATTTTAATTTCTTTTGAAAGCAACTTTTGGCAGATGCTAAATTTTAATGTATTTGTAGACCAACTGAAACAGACAATATTTAAAAATCTATGTTTCGCTTTTTTTGGCTACTGCTTCATTTAGGCTAAATTAAAATTATACTGTATAATCTATCTTGCTGCTGTAGATCTAGTGTTTTTGTATTATTTCATTCGTTTTTTTGTTAAAACTATTTTATTAACCAATAAAAGCTAGCTTTAAAAAATATTTTCGTCATCGAATTACTTAATTTCTTGAAATCGAATTAATTTAATATGAATGTTTTAATAGTAAGAGTGTGAGTAGGAAAATTCAAAGCATTACCAGACTTGTTTGTTGGCCGAAAGAAAAAATTAAAATAAAGTTTTTTCGCAATCGAATTAGCTTGTTACAGATGGCCCAGATCACAATAATTTTTCAGCGTTTTCACGATCGCTGAAATTAACGTGAGAAAGATGGAAAATTAAGAGGTTCGACTCTTAGCTTTTTACTACTTCAAATTGCAGCAAAGCTGGTCGATTGAGTGTCAGTCTTAAGCAAATTGCAAAATTCGTAACAATAACATCAAGTAATAGAAATATCAAAAAATATCATCTCAAGACAAATTTAAAAAACACGAGACCAGGAACAAGACCGAGCCATCAGCACTTGCATTTTTTTTCCGGACAAACAAGTGCGGGGAAGCAGTAAGTGAAACAATTGAGGCAGTCGCCATTGGCCACCTGCTTTTATGTTTTCTTTCGTTCTATTTCGCAGCACTTAATAAGATTCAAAACAGTTTCTTACGAACTTTCAAAGGTCAGGGCTTCTTGGCACTTGCTATCTTTTTATATCATCTTATATTTATCTCCCTGACTTGCAGGAAAGCGACGGAGACGCTATAAATAGAGCAAGCAATTACCCCGACCTGCTTCCAGAAATGTCAAAAATTTTTTAGTTTGGCTATTTAGTTTTTATAAAGATATGAGCAAAATTTAAAACTGCATGCTAAGACCGCCAAGTAGGAGAAAGTGCCGCAGGTTTTTTTAAAGACGCAACAGAATAACCCGGGTAGGTTTTGAATTGAGGCCATGTCGATCACAATCACGGCGCTTCTAATCACTGGATCACGCTGCCGAAATAAGATTTATATAGACCCGATATATAAAAAATGGACACTATAAAGGAAATAGCATTTTTATAAAGGAAATATAATTTTAATTAACTATAAAATTTTTGCGTTTTAGAACTTTATACTTTAAAAATTTGTTAGTCAATATTTTGCTATCACCATGCCTCCAAAAAAGAAGATAAGATATGATGATTCATATTTAAAATTTGGTTTTACAATGATAAAAGCTGATGGAGAAGGAGTGCCGCGAAAAATTTTGAAAAAAATTATCTTGGGACGTCCGATTTTGCGGATTTTGCACGTGAAATAAGTAAGGTTCGGAGCAAAGACCGTTTTTATTTAGAGACAACTAATTTTGGGAAGGAAATCGACAAGAGAGAACGTGAATTTAGTTGAAGATCCTTTCTTTTTAGAGAACAGCTTAATGTTGGCGCGAAAATGAGGAAATCAGAGCGGAAAATTGTGGTGAAAGCATTTTTCCTTTTTTTTTTTTATTTTATAGGAAAAACCTGAATTTTCAGATAAAAAGCAGGAATTTGGTACATAAAAATTGATGAAGACCTATTTTTTTTAGAGATTATGTAATTTTGGGACGAAAATCAAGAATCCTAATTCAAGTGCGCCGCGACTTCGGAAGATACCAATTATGTGCCGCGGCCAGACCAACGGTAGTTTTAGAAAACAACCAATTTTAGTGACAAAAGCTAGAAATCTAAGTCCAATTATAAGTGAAGACCTTTTTTTTGAAGATCACCTGATTTTGGGAACAAAATTTAATAAAAACAGTTTAAAGGTGAAGCGATGTTTGAGGAATTTCAAAAATGTGCCGCAAAGGAAAAGCTTGAGAAACACTGCCTTAATTTATTAATCAAGAATGTAGATTTCTTCAAATAAAAAGCTGAAACGTTGATCAAGTCCAGACATGATCAATCAGGAATATCTTGGAAAGACACTACGAGTGGTCTGAAAGTCTCTTATGAGGTTTCACAAAAAATAGTTGCCGCTAAAAAACCCCACGACATTGGAAAACAGTTATTATTGCGTGCTGCAAAGATTTTATATCAAATGTGCTGGGAAGTTCTGAACTTCAGAAGCTAAAACACGTCTCTTTGTCAAACAGTACTATTAGCAGGCGAATAACTAAGCTGTCTGATAACATTCTGTCGCAGGTAGTCTCAAAGATTCAAAATTCATTGTTTTACTTTTTTGCGATCCAAATTGACAAAACGACGGATGTAGCAAACTTAGCCCAACCTTGCTTCTTTGTACGTTATGTATAGGAATCTGGAAGGCGAAGTTTTGTTTTGCGAAACCCTCAGCGCCAAAACAACCGCAAGGGAAATATTCGACAAAGTGGATAGATTTTTTGAGGTGCATAGTATCAGGTGGGAACACGTTATTGGCGTGTGCACCGACGGTGCTCCAACGATGCTTGGTTGCCGTTCCGGTTTTTAGACCTTGGTGAAGGAAAAGTTCCCAGATGCGATTAATACACACTGCATTATTCATCGTCAATCACTGATGGTAAAAATTATGCCTGATGAGTTGAAAAGTGTCCTGAACGAAGTGATTACGGCAGTGAATCTCATCAAGGCGAATTCACTCATCTCATGTTATTTGCTGATTTATGTAAAGAAAATAATTCCAAATTTGAAACTCTTTTATTGCACTGCATGTGAGATGGCTTTCAAAGGGAAAAGTATGAAGAGAAGTTTTGTTCTTCGAAAAGAAATACACAAATTTCTGCATAAAGTTACAAATAATGTACGAAATATTCTCGGTCGACCGCTTTCTGATATGCTTCTTACGTAACAGTAACACATAGACACACCGAGGCCGAGTTGCATTTATTATGTAATAGTTCTATCTTCAAATTCCTATGTATGAGCAAAAATGGAGTTATTTGAGAATCTTCCGCAGAAAACTGAGCAGTCCCAGTGAAAGAATAGTAATTTATAATTAATTAATATACGTATTTGGCGGAGAGAGAAAGACCTTTCAGTCTGTAGGCTTAAATTTATTGCTGTACATCAATAGAGGTAACTTTATGCTTAAAATTTCAGGTTCTAGTGGTCACTGTTTAGCCAATTTATCTATTGTTTGAGATAAGTACTAAAATCCAAAAATTTGAAGAATCTTATATGCAGTATGGTTTTAATTCTATTGTGTTTAGCAATTAAGAAAGACCATAGTGTTTACTTTGTAATAATGTATCAGTGGTGGAGTCGAGACACGTTGCTTTTAGACCGAGACGAGACTTTGGAGTATCGACACCGAGACGAGACACGAGACTTTACATAAGTTGCTTTGGTTTAAGCCAGGGTTGTGAAGTCAGAGTCCGAAGTCGGAGTGGTATGTCTTTGGTTGGAGTCGGAACCGAAGTAGTTTTTTAAATATGCTGAAGCCGAAGTCGCATTTTTAGATGTACCCGAGCTGGTATGGGACTCGTATTTTTCTTTGCTCATCCCAACTCCAATTTTTCGTTAATTTCTGGAAGCTATAGTCACGCTTATCATTTGAATGATTCAAAAATAAGCAAGCAAAAATACGGCGAGTACTTGGATAAGTCATTTTCTGGACTTTAATTTGAAGGGCAAACTAAAAACGATTTTGTTTTATATTGACCACCAAATGTGAATTTTTGTTTGCAAAATTAAACTTAAGTTTTGGTTTGGAAATTGTTTTGAAAAATTCAACTAAAGATTAAAAAAAGATTTTTATTTAAAAAATACGTCGAAATGTGCTTAATACCTTTTCGGTTTTGAAAGCCGACTGACGAATAAAAAGAAAGTCTTTATTTAAATTCAGCCCTCCCTAAAATGTCGAGATTTTTCAAGAATTGTGGTCACTTGTTGTAAGCAATCGCTTGTAATCATTTATCATTTTCAATACTTATAATATGCCTTAACTTAACATAAAAAAGTGCTTTGTTCAGCGGTTGAGTGTAACCAGAGTAAGAATAAAATTTTTTCAATTTTAATCCACTTTTAACTGATAAGAAAAGATATTATAAAAAGCTAATTCATTAGATAAGGTGGTGTCGCTTTTTGTTTGCTGGATCCTCCCTGGTTACAAAGTGTGACTTATAACCAGAGTTGTGGATTCAAAAAAATTTCTTCCGTTTTCCGTATATAAAGAAAATCTTTTTTCAACTCCAACTCCGACTCCAACTCCGACTCCAGCTCTCTAAAATTTTACGATTCAAACTTTTACTCTAAAACATTTGAAAAAACGACTTTGACGTCATCTCTAAATGTGGGAATCCAGCGATTCCGATTTCACAACCATGAAGGCCTAATTGTCAAGTGCTTAGAGCGCATTAAAGCTCCGTAATTGTGATCGACATAATATTGGTTTAAAACCTACTCGACCCATTCTGTTGCGTCCTTAGAAAGGACATTTTTATGGCACTTTCCTTGCTTGACGGTCTTGGCAAGCAGTTCTAAATTTCAGTCATATCTCTCTAAATTAAAAAAACAAGCTAAAAAATTTCTATTGGACAGCAATGTTTAGGCTTCCGTTACCAAATCTAGTGCAAGGACGCCAGTTAAACGATAGACTTTTTGCAGTTCCTGAGTGACTACATCGCTTCAACAGAAAAATTCGAAAAGACTTTGTTACTAATGAATTCAACTGATGTGGAAGGAGTTTTTTAACCCCATTAAAAAGCAGCCACAAAAACTCTTTCAAGAAGGTCACCAAAACAACCTTATGCCGTATTGATATGCAGAGTGTGAAATGTTTTATGGAACTTTACTGCAGTGCCTCAAAATAAAACACGACTCCATTTTGGGTGCTATGGCTTCATTGACCAGACTTAATGGAAAATTCAGAGATTGATAGTTTCGATCCGAAACTACTTTTACACTCTCGTCGAAAAGCATGGAGTATGTTAAAATAATCTCATAAATTGGTCACAACAACACAGCCATCGGGGGCACATTCCAGTCTTTTTTGATTCCGGTCCTAAGCCCGGATAAATGGGGAGGGTTGCGGCAGGAAGGGCATTCCGGCGTAAAATTTTTTGCCAAAACATATGATGCGTTGTGATGATGAATCCCTACTGGATCGGTCGAGGCCCGGGTCACCAACGACCGCCTCTGGTGTTGCACGGCAGGGCATCTGTGGAAATTATGCTACTGATGGGATTAGTGAAAACAAGAGGAGAAAGAGAGGAGGAAGGCGAATGAAGAGACAGCGGGAAATGTGGAAAGGGAGACGCACACTCATAAGGGTTGGTACTTTAAATGATAGAACAACGATTGGAAGGGGAGAAAACTGGCAAACATGATGGAGCAAAGGAATGTAGATATACTGTGCCTACAGAAAACAAAGTAGAAAGGAAGTAAAGTGAGGAACATTGGTGGTGGCTGCGAACTATTCTACAATGGAGTTGATGGAAGAAGAAATAAAATAGAGATAGTGGTGAGGGAGGAGCTGGTTAAAAGTGTTTTGGAGGTGAAGAGGGTGTCGGAAAGACTAATGGTCATGAAACTGGAGGTAAAAGGGTTTATACCAAGGGTGGCCAAACTGTGGCTCTTCGGACCCTTGCTTGCGGCTCTTTGAAATTTTTGAAAAATTATATTAAGTTTTCTTTTGTAATTAATAGCAATCAAAGGCGAATATTTTATCGTTTATTCTAGCAAAGTTTCTTTTGAAATATGGTGTTGTATTATAATAATTACTGAATTGTCATTGCCTTTAAATTAAATTATTAATATCAGTGTGAGCATAAACTTGAGAAAACTGTTGTATATATTGCAGTTTAGTTGTATCTAATTGCCATTATACTTTCAGGCATCCGGAGTTCAGGCATTTGGCATACGGACCACCTACCTATACTTTCAGGCATCCAGCCAGATGAACTTCTCCCAATGGGAGCGACACTCTCGTTGGCTTACCGTAAATCTCTGGACCCTGATCAAATTTTGTATGGTCTTTTAATTGGGTCCTCAGATACTCGCCAAGTGGGACTAAGATCCAGACGCCCGTTTGTGCCAGCTGCGCAGAATCTTTTGAATAACCTTGCCAGACTTGGCATCTGCGCTTCTGAATGGACAAATCACAAATGGAAAACGGAGTACTGTGAGGTGCTTCCAGGCTCCGTGCTTTTGTTCTCGGGACCGGTGCCAGGCCTGTTGGGATGGGCTTACCCCGAGCAGCTTGGGTTAAGCTCAACCGCCTGCGGACTGGTGTTGGGCGATTCCATTCGTCCATGCACAAATGGGGTCTTGCTCCTTCACCAAATTGCGAGTGTGGCGCCTCTGAGCAAACCGCAGACCATGTTCTAACAGCGTGCCCTATACATCGGGCACCACATGGAGCACGAGGTTTGACAGTTTTGGATGACGAAACTCGATGCTGGCTTAATAACATCACTGCCAGCATCTGATTCAGGCAGTGCAGCAGCCTGGAGTAGTAAAAGGATAAACCCTCGGCCCCAGTCCTGTTTGTGTCTGACCTGGAGTGGATACCCTTTAAACAACGACGACGTCATCATAAATTGTGTTACCTTTTTTTTGGTTTTGATGAAGACTTTTGAAAGGCCGAAAACGTTTAGCTTTTTTCTAAATAAAATTTTGCTAGTATAAATGATAAAATTTTGGCTTTTAATTGCATTTCTTTACACGTCGATTTTAAAACTTACCTTTCATCCAGAATCATAATTTTTTTTACTGCATTAAATTAAGTGTTTTGTTAATTAAGAATTTTGTTGTGCAAATATCATCGGAAAATAGCAAAAAGAAAAAGTAATAAAAAGAA
The DNA here is from genome assembly GCA_963680785.1 of Diplosoma virens. NCBI lineage: Eukaryota > Metazoa > Chordata > Ascidiacea > Aplousobranchia > Didemnidae > Diplosoma > Diplosoma virens. The sequence goes on along the minus strand of OY796881.1, from coordinate 73,486,104 downwards.
AATAGAACTTTTAAATTAGAATAGGAAAAAAGGGTTTCAATTTACTGATATTGGAGGCAAAACTGTGTGTCTTATCTGTCATGTTTCATTTAATCATTAAAAAATCAACAACTTGAAACGTCATTATGAAGCAAAACACAAAAACTTTGCCATTAATTACCCATGCAATTGGACTTAGGGAGGAACAAGCTTAGGGAGTGATTGCAAGATCTCATGTTTCTTACTGATATAATGAACCATTTAGAAAATTTAAACTTGGCATTTTAAAGCAAAAATCATTTTGTTTCAAACCTTTCCGAAAAAATTTTTAGTTTTCAAAAGTAAGCTTAAAAATCTTTAAAAGGGATTTATTGTTCAAAACATTTCATCGTAACTTGATGAAAATAATTGTATTTCCTTATGTCAAAATAAATGACAAAAAATTGGAAGAATACGAAGGCTAACTGCAAGAACTGCTTTATAATTTCCAGACTAGGATTATTGATTTGCAGAACCTAAAACCTGCTTTTCTTTTCTCGAAAACCCGTTCGAAACTGATGTGGTCACCAGTGTGTGTTCGATTTCCGAACCATTGGTGTCTGAAATACCTGCAGTGGAAATGGAACTATTGGAGCTGCAGGAAGATCTCGCTTGACACTAGGATGCCCGGACTTTTTTTCTACCTAAAATGCCCAGCGGTAGTCGTTTCGACTAGTTGGGCATTAAAGATAATTTGGGTCGCAAGGTGTTCAAACAAAGTTCTTTCAAAGTGACATTTCGTAATCCGATTAAGTTTAGAGATTAATTAAAAGTCACAGAAGGAAGCCTGCCTAGAAACAAAAGCGATAGAAGTGCAAGAATTTGAACAGCTGCAGGTAGTCAAAATGACTACATCGGGCATTCTAGTGTTAAAAAATGACCCATACACCCCTGACTAAATTGAGTTCTGGAAACAAATATCAGAAGCTAAACATCCGCACCTAAAGAAAACAAGCATCCGGGTGATTCCTGTCCTTAGCTCAACATACTGCTGTGAATCATTTTATTCTGTGCCCAAATGCAGACTCATAGTATCACCACGCATCAATAAATATTAATCGTTTACTTTTTTATATGAGTAAATAAATTTATGGTTTAGATTTTTGTGTTGTGGCTTTTTAAAAGTCTGGTTTTATGATATGCAGCTCAAACATGATATAGGTTTGGCCACCACTGGTCTATTTCAATATAGCAAGCGCGTATTGTCCACAGGTTGACAACTGCTTGAAGGAGAAAAATATTTTTTTGGCAAAACCTGGATGGGTTGAAAAAAAGTGTATCAAAAAAGGAGATAATAGTGCTGGGTGCGGATCTAAATGAACATGTGGGCGAAGGAAACATAGGGGATGAGGAAATAATTGGGAGGGACGTTGCTGGAACAAGAAATAAGGAAGGATCGATGGTTATGGATGGAGGATAGATTTGGCGGTTCTCAACACTTATTTTAAAAAGAAAGACGAACACAGGGTGACGTATAAAAGTCGCAGAAAAAGTACCCAAGTAGATTATGTAATGTGCAGAAGGAGAGACCTAAAGGAAATGTGAGATTGTAAAGTAATGGTGAATGAGTGTGTCGCAAAGCAGCACCGTATGGTGGTATGCAAAATGGCTCTCATTGTAAAAAAGAAAAAAGCAGAGAAAGTAAAGCCAAAGATACGATGGTGGAAACTAAAGGAGACAAGCTGTCAAGAAGCGTTTAGACAAGAGGTGACCAGGATTCTGGGAGGCGAGGATGGGTTACCTGATGACTGGTACAAAACAGCAGAAAAGCTAAGAAAACCAGCTGAAACTGTGCTGGAGTGATATTTGGGAAATGAAATGGAGATAGGGAGACATGGTGGTGGAATGAGAAAGTACAGGAGAGAATAAAAGAAATGAAAGAGGCAAAAATAGCATGGGACAAAATAAGAGATGAAAATAGTAAAAAGATCTACAAAGAAAAGAAGAGTAAAGCAAAGGCAATTGTGATGGCGAAGGGACGTCCGTATGAAGATTTGTATGCTAGATTGGAAACAAAAGAAGGCGAAAAGGAGTTGTACAGATTGGCTAGGCAGAGAAACAGAGCAGGGAAAAGATGTACAGCACGTGAGGATTATGAAGGATGAAAACGGTTATGTGATGATAAGTTCGGAGGCAATGTTAAAGAAATGGAAGGAGTACTTTGAGAAACTGATGAACGAGGAAAATGACGGAGTGTCTAAGACAGAGGAAATAGAAATAGCCAACAAAGGGGTAAATTGCGCCAGTAGAGAAGAAGTGAAGAATGCACTAAGAAGGATGAAACAAGGTAAAGCGGTTGGGCTAGACGAGTTGCCAATAGAAGTTTGGAAGTGCATGGGAGAGATGGGGATAGAGTTTTTGACCAGACTGCTTAACAAACTATTAGTGGGTAAAACGATGCCAGAAGAATGGAGAAGAAGTGTGCTTATCCCAATTTATAAAAACAAAGGGGATGCACAGTGCTGTGGAAACTACAGAGGTATAAAGCTGATGAGCCATACAATGAAAATATGGGAAAGAATTATTAAAGCCAGGCTAAGGGATAGTGTAGAGATTAGTAAACAGCAATATGGATTTATACCAGGGAAGGGAACTACCAATGCCATGTTTGCCTTAAGAATGTTGATAGAAAAGTACAGGGAAGGTCAAAGAGAGCTACATTGTGTATTCGTGGACCTAGAGAAAGCTTACGACAGAGTTCCAAGAAAAGAGCTGTGGTACTGTATGAGAAAATCAGGAATGGCAGAAAAGTATGTGCGACTTGTACAGGATATGTACAAGGGAAGCGAAACAGTGGTGAGGTGTGCAGTAGAAACTACAGAAAGTTTCAAGGTCAAGGTCGGACTGCACCAGGGATCAACGTTAAGTCCGTTCCTATTTGCTATGATTATGGATAGGCTAACGGACAAAGTAAGGACATTATCACCGAGAAAGTGCTGTTTGCTGATGATATTGTAATTCGTGAAGAACCCAGGGAAGAAGTGGAGCGGAGACTAGAATGCTAAAGTATGCGTTGGAAAGAACAGAAATAAAAGTAAGTAGGTCAAAGACCGAATATATGTGGGTAAATAAAGGAAATGACGACGAAACAGTAAAGATGAAGGATACAAAAGTGCCAAGAGTAAAGAAATTTAAATATTTGGGATCAACGGTGCAAGAAAGTAGTAGTTGTGAAAGGGAGGTAAAGAGGAGTGTGCAGGCAGGATGAAACGAATGGAGAAAAGTATCGGAAGTAATCTGTGACAGGAGGTTACCAGCTAGAGTAAAAGGAAAAGTGCACAGTTCGGTGGTGAGACCAACAATGGTGTATGGACTTGAGATGTCACAAAAAAACAACCACAAAAAAACAAAGCAGAAGAGATGGAAGTTGCAGGGATAAAAATGTTGAGATTTGCTATTGGAGTGACAAAAAAAGATAAAATTAGAAATGAATATATCATGGGTACAGTTAAGATAAAACGGTTAGGGATGAAGATGAGGGAGGGCAGGCTGAGGTGGTATGGACATGTCATGAGGAGAGGCCAGGAATATGTAGGAAGAACAGTGATGGAAATGGAGTTACCGAAAAAGAGGAAAAGAGGAAAGCCGAAGAGAAAATTTCTGGATGTAGTGAAGGAGGATAAGAGGGAACTTGGTGCGAGGAAAAAGGAAATTAAAAACAGAAGACTGTGGAGGAACATGATACGCTGTGGAAACTTCTAATTAAATGGAAAGACAAAAAAAAGAAGATTGGTCACAACACTCTCTTCGTCGGTACAACACTTTGCTTGTTGTTTAGAAACGAGAGATATGAGGCTGTTGACTGCTAGTCGACTTCTTTTCCAAAAGGTGTTTGACTTTTAGAAGGCATCAACACCAGAATCAGTAAACCATCTCGTTTCGTCACAACCTTGTGGCATTTTTGAAAAAATATCTTCCCGCGTCACGCTGTTGCCCTGTATTCGGTCTACTCGACAGCCGAGCACTTTGCAGCGCACTTGCTTGCCTCATAAATAGCATCTTGACTGACGCTTTAAACATTTAGATGCTTAAATCTTTTATTATTTATTTTATAGAGTTGTGGGTTTCTACCAAGTGCATTACTGCACTGAAAGAAGCGGCACTGTGCATCACACACGCCGATGACCAGATGCTGGAAATATATCCGGTTGTGGACAGACAGCACAAAGAATGCTTTTTGTTGCATTGTGCATTACGCACGCCAAAGCCAAGGTCACTGCCCGACCATGGTTTTGAGTTTTAAACTCTTATCAGGGACAGTCTACTTAGCCAGGTTTTGTCGCAGAGCTGGCCATATATAAAGAGAAAAATCTAGGATTTATGGGCTTCTTTCAAATGTGTTGCTACACTGATAGAAGCGGCAAAACCTGGGTAAGCAGACTGTTTCGGATGAGAGTTTAAAACTCGAAACCATGATCGGGCAGTGAGCTCAGGTTCGGCGTGCGTAATGCACTATGAAACAGATGGTAGTTTTTAGTGCCATCTTTCCTATAGCTCGATATATATTTTTAAAATTTTTATTGTGTAATATGACGAAATTTAAAGCAACAAAGTGCGTAAAGTACCTTTCCACAAGGACACAACAGAATCAAGCGAGTAGGATTTGAACCGTGATTGTGTTAATTGCTTAATGCTTACACACGCAATTTATTATAATGTCATAAAACAGTGATGTCCAATCTTTTTTGGTAATGGGCCAAATCATAAATTAAAGTACGTACATTCAGCGGGCCGCAAAATTACAGGCAGGCCTATATAAAATTTCCTTTTTTTAATTTTAGGTGCCGTAACCAAATGACGAGTTAAAATATAAATTTAAAATTGATTACTAACTAGGAATCTAACTGAAATATAAAACTATTAAAATTATTATGTGATTAGTATTTAAAATGTCCATCCTGGAACTTCTTTAAATCCCAATTACATGAGTTCCTTTCTTCCTGCTTGCACCGACTCAAAATTTCCAAGATCTGGAGAATAAAGCTTGTAGTCGCAATCACAAAGCCTAGGAAGATCGTGGGGGACCCAAAAGGTTATCTCTGCTCTGCTCTGTGTTTTGTATAAGATCCTCGAGAAGCTTATCTACATCCGCATCAAATCAATTAGTGATCCATTGCTCCCTAAAAAGCAGACTGGGTTTTAACACAGAAAGTCAATCTTGGATCAAGTCATTCAATTGACCAAAAACATCAAGGATTTTTTTGTCAAATAAGTCGATTTTACGCCGGCATGACTCTGTCTGGGACCATGGCCTTACATGCAAGTTGTTGAGACTTCTGCCAGGGTAAGCACATAATCAGAATGATCATGGAGCTTGTCCGAAGCCAAAGTTTTGCCCTTACTAATAGGGACAGCAACCCAAACAAGATTTTCTTTTTAAAAAACGGCGTTTCTCAGGGATTTTTTTTTTGCTCATTTCCTTTTCAACCTCTATATATTTACAGTGGTGGCCAAAAGTTTAGCAACACTTGAAAATTTATTAGAAAAAAGCAAAAAACTAATTAAATTTGGCCTAATGGAATACAATTGACTGTTTAAAATATTCAAATATGCATTATTTTATTTGTTTGAAATGATAAAATCATTTACTTGATTAATTATTTATAATTATTAATTTTTTAATTATCTTGAGCAAAATGACACCTGGACAAAAGTATAGCAACATGTTAATTTTTTTTTATTTTTCAAATTTTCATCAACTTTATTAATATTTTGTGCTATAACCGAAATTGTCTATCACAACCCGACATCTCTTTGGCATAAAATCAATGAGTTTTTGACAAAAACTGAGATCAATGGAATTGTAGCACTCAATCAAATTTTTTTGAGATCATTCTTGTTTTTCGAATTTTTTGAGCTCAGCTCGAATTTAATTCTGCGCCAGATGTTCTCGATCGGGTTTAGATCTGGGCTTTGGGCCGGCCAATCCAGAACTTTCATTTTGAGATTCTTGAAAATCTTTAAAATCGATTTGGCAGTGTGGATGGGGGCATTATCCTGTTGAAAAATGCTCTTTCTGCCCATGGTCTTTTTCATGAATGGACTGACAATATTTTTGACAAGCTGTCCATATCTGGAAGCATTCATCCTGCCCTCCAATTTGACCATGGGCCCCATCCCGTGCCAAAAGAAATAACCCCAAATCATGACAGACTTGCTGCCCATTTGCACCGTGGGCCTGGTGCACTTGATGGAGTGTGTCTCCCCCACCATGCGCCGCACATAGACTCTGCCGCTGCTGTGGACTCTGACAAACTTGCTCTCATCGAAAAACAACACATTTTTCCAATCCTCAACCGAAAAATGTGCATGTTGTCTGGCCATGTGTTTGGTCTGGCACATTCTCTGGTCATCAAGTGCACCAGGCCCACGGTGCAAATGGGCAGCAAGTCTGTCATGATTTGGGGTTGTTTCTTTTGGCACGGGATGGGGCCCATGGTCAAATTGAAGGGCAGGATGAATGCTTCCAGATATGGACAGCTTGTCAAAAATACTTGTTACGGCTAATCCGCTAATTTGGTGGTCCCTTTTTTAATTCCAATAAAATTATTTACATCCGGGTCACGTACATAATTTCAATCAGCGTTCGTAACTGGTTGTTTTATTTTTGGAACCACATGCTTGTGACAGGACCAAATGGTAATCGAAGGTAATCAATAATTTAACTTTTGGATTTTATTTGTATAGATTGGTCTACCTTTTTGTTAAATCGCTACTTGAGTAGCCTTTGGTAACTGGAATAATTTGTGTACAGTATATAATTAATTTCTGTGATTTACTGCCTTTTATTTCAAATTATATTTTCTCCCTGGTGGATCAGGTGGCTGGTGTATCTAGGGAGAGCTAGTAGGCTACTTTAGTGCGCATTTACTGCCCGACCTATCGCTTATTCTTATAGAATTCTACGGGCTATTGGCTTGCTCGTATATTGCATTTAACAAAAGGTGGTTTGGTCTAGTATAGGTTAGGCCGTACTGTCTTTAGGCGCCTGTGTTGGGCCCAGTGTATGTTTTGTCTTTGTACTTAATTCTTGTTACTAGTTACTACTAGTTTGTTGTGTTTTCTTCTCTTGTTATCATGCTTGGCTCTTCAGAGCTTAAGCCAGCTTCAGCTGGTGACTTTGATAAACGTGAACTTGATTTGGCTCGTAGGGAGTTAGAACTTGAACGTCGTGAATTAGAACACTTAAGAAAGTACCAATTAGGCTCTTCTCATAAAGTTGAGACAGCTCCTGCATGCTCTAATGCTACTTCCTTGTTTACGTTAAGTGCTACCAATTCTTCTTCTCCTTCTGTAGATCAGAAATTAGTCTCTGACTTATGTGTTAATGAAAATCCCTTTTCTAAGGACATGCATAATCCCTTTTCATCAAACAGTTTTGCCAATCCTTACCAACTGCCATTTCAGCAGTTGGGGCCTGCCCCTAATCCATTCGCTACACTTGAGAACAGGCATAAATGTGGAAGACCCATGTATCATCCACCAGCACCTGCTGCAATGAATGACCAGTCAAGGGTTTCTGAGCTGATAGATGCCCTTAGCATTATGACTAATTCTATTAACCGATCACAAACTAGAACTGTGCGAGGTGATGATCTTTTTTATGGTGACCCTATAGATTATAGACGTTTTATTCGTTACTTTGAAACATACACTATTAGGGGTGTACATGACTCAGCCACTCGGCTAAATTTACTAAGCTCTTCTTGCGCTGGTGAAGCCAAGGAATCCATTGTCAACTGTATTATGTGCGAATCCCCTGATGTGGGGTATTGGAAGGCACGCCATATCCTGGAAGAAAATTTTGGACAAATTGGTAGCATAATAAACGCGTATGTAAAAAAGCTTACAGAGGGTCCTCCTATAAAGAACAATGACTCAGAAGGCATTCTTAAATTTACGAGAGACCTCTATAATTGTGAGCTTACTTGTGGTAGCAGACCAGAGTCTGGTCTCGATTCACAACATGTGGTTGGCAAAGTTTTTGCTCGTCTGCCGAAATCTCTTCAAGAAAAATTCATTACGTCTGTGTCTTTTCAGTTGGAAAACGGACATCCAATCACCTTTTCACAGCTTTCCCAGTTCATGCAAAAACAGTCTCATGTTGAAAGAAGCTTTTTAAACCAAATTGTAAAGAGTAAAGACCCTAACACTACTAATTTCAATTTTTCTAAAAAGTCCTGTAATAAGCCTGCCATTCATTCCACACAAAGTTCAATTGCCCCATCCCCCGTAGTTGAATCTGCTTTTGTAAAAACAAATCAATTTAAAGAAGTAGATAGGAAACGTAAGTCTTGTCCTATGTGTGTTCAAGCCCATCCATTGTGGAAATGTCTTAAGTTCCAAAATGCTACCGAAAAGCAAAAATGGAATACGGTGTGGAAAAGTGGATGTTGCATTAATTGTCTTGGTGACCACTTGGTGCGACATTGTCAATCTCTGCAAAGGTGTAAAATGTGTCAAGACAAACACCACACCTTGTTACATCATAGAGAACACAATCTCAAAGCATCTACCTCTGCTAACAATAAGAATAGTGGTAGTGATAATGGGGCCGGTGTAGATAATCCAGTGAAGGTTTTGCCCAATTGTGTACAAATTGAAAATCATGTTAACCAAGTAAACTCTAATGATCAATTACTAGTTAAGTCCTCAAGTAGTCAAGTTACCCAGGATAGTAAATTAAATGTTAGATTGAAAGTTGTACCAGTCACTGTTTGGTCTTCTTGTAGTGATCGATGCCTTAACACTTATGCCTTTTTAGATGAGGGTTCTAATGCCACTCTTTGCACTGAAAGTTTAGTAAAGGATTTAGGCTTGATAGGACATAAAGTGCAGTATTCTATTTCCACTGTCTGTGAGACCAAACAACAACTTGGGGTAAAGGTCTCATTACGTTTTTGTGGAATAAATGAACTTGCAATTTTTGAGGCTCCTGATGTGCTGGCAGTCCCTCACCTGCCTGACTTAAAGGGCAGCATTCCATCTAATGCAGATACTAAACACTTTGCTCATCTGCATGGCTTGAACTTTCCTGACTTAGGGCACAAAAGAGTTGATATCTTAATTGGTGCAGATGTCATAAAAGCTCACTTACCTGATCAGACCAGGTCAGGTCTTGACAATGAACCTATTGGTATACATACACCACTTGGGTGGAGTATTGTTGGTCCCACTCTTGCGGCCACTGGAACTGTTGGTCCCACTTCTTTGGTTGTCAATTTTGTCAGGGTTGACAATGATACTTTACATAAGCAATTAATGAAAATGTTTAGACATGACTTTCAAACTGATAATGGTGCAACAGGGCTATCTGTTGAAGATAAAGAAGCACTTGCTTCTATGCGTAGCTCTATTAAATTAAACGATGGACATTATACTGTATCCCTCCCAAGGAAGCACAGTAATGTTACTTTACCAAATAACCGGCAAGTGGCTTTAAGGCGTATTTCTCATTTGCAAAAACGTTTCTTAAAGGATTTTAATTTCTATAAGCTGTATGAGGCTAAAATGAAAGAGTATGTGATTAATGGTTATGCTCGTAAAGTTCCAGATGACAATTTGCAACCAGGATCTAAAACGTGGTATCTTCCCCACCATGCAACTGGAAACAAATTTAGGATCGTGTTTGACTGTGGGGCTAGTTTTAAAGGGACTTCCCTTAATGATAATCTGCTTCAGGGGCCCGACTTAACTGGGAACTTGCTTGGAGTTTTTACTCGCTTTAGGGAGGGTCCCATTGCTGTCATTGCTGACATACGTGCCATGTTTCATCAGGTTAAAGTTAGTCCTGAAGACAGGGATAGCTTGCGTTTTCTCTGGTGGGACAATAATGATATTGCCTCTACCCCTAAAGAGTACCAAATGCTGGTCCATTTGTTTGGGGCCACATCCTCTCCAAGCTGCTGTAGTTTTGCTCTTCGTCAGGTTGGCATTGACAACTTGGCTAATGCAGACCCTGATGTTTTAAGTTGCCTTAAGAGAAATTTTTATGTTGACGATTTTCTGAAGTCATTTCATAACGAAGGTGATGCTCTTCGCATTATTGCACAGTTGACAGCCTCCCTTGAAAGGGGAGGATTTCATCTAACAAAGTTTTCATCTTCTCATCCTCAAATTCTTTCTGTGTTACCAGATTCTGATTTGTCCTCAACAATGTTGGACTTAAATCTTGACACAGCTGAAACAAAAGTGCTGGGAATAATTTGGAATCCCACATTAGATAAGCTAGAAGTCAAAGTGAAAGTAAAGTATAAGCCATTAACTCGTCGTGGCATCCTTTCTATGATCAGCCAGCTCTTTGACCCTATTGGTTTCCTGCAACCATTTATTCTTCCTGTTAAATTACTGATGCAAGAGTTATGTCATTTGAACCTTGGTTGGGATGTTGAAATTCCCCTAGATAAGAAAGTGTCTTGGTACAATTGGCTTGATACGCTATGCTCTTTGGAAAAATTCTGTTACCCTCGATGTTCTAGGCCACATTCTAGTAAGGTACTAAAAAACTCCAGCCTTAGAAAGCTTTGTCCCTTTATTGCCCATGGGGTGCTCCGAGTGGGAGGCCGCATACATAAAGCATATATACCTTATGAAATGAAACACCCCATGATCTTGCCCCCTCATCACCATGTCACTAAGTTAATTATCCTGAGTTACCATCTGCGTAACGGTCATAGTGGAGTACTTCACACTCTTTCCGATACTCGAGATAGGTTTTGGATCATTAATGGCAATGCTGCTGTTCGTAGAGTTTTGCACGATTGTTATAAATGCCGTCTATTAAACGCTGCTCCTGGTAAACAAGTAATGTCCCACTTGCCTGAGTTTAGGGTATCTTCTGGGTGCCCGGCCTTCACTTGTGTAGGTTTGGACTATGCAGGTCCTATTTTTTCTAAGGTCGGACGGTCTCTGGCCAAACGCTATTTATGTGTATTTACTTGTATGGCTACTCGCGCGGTACACTTAGAGATTGCTCACTCGCTTGACACCCAGTCATGCCTACAAGCTCTCCAAAGGTTCATTGGCCGCCGCGGTTCGCCTAGGGATGTTTATTCGGATAATGGCAGTAACTTCGTTGGAGCTGCCCGCGAATTAAAAGAAGCTATTTCGAAGTGGAACCAGTCTCTCATCAACAAAACTCTGTGCCAAAAAGGGATTTCGTGGCACTTTAATCCTCCGGCTGCCAGCCACCAAGGCGGTGTCTGGGAGAGAGTTATTCGTTCTGTACGACGCATCTTGACAGCGCTGGCAGGAGAACGTGTACTCACCGATGAATGTTTGTCGACTTTTGTCACTGAGGTCGAACGCATACTCAATGATCGGCCGATCTCGGCAGTCAGCTCTGACTCGCGTGACTTAAAGGCGCTGACGCCGAACTCCCTCCTGTTGGGCAACATTAATCCTGTCGTTCCGCCTAACGTTTTTATCAAAGCTGAAGGTTACCGCAATTCGTGGAAACTGGTCCACTGGCTTGCGGATGAATTCTGGAGAAGATGGCTCAAGTCCTACCTTCCTCAACTGCAACAGCACCAGAAGTGGTTAAAACCACATCGTAACCTCGCTCCCGGCGACCTGGTTTTGGTATGCGACGAACAGTGTAGAAGAGGCCAATGGCCGAAGGCCATCGTAGAAGAGGTCTACCCAGGAGATGACGGATATGTCCGCGTCGCGAAGATCAAGACTGCATCGTCGGCGTTCAAACGTGACGTTCGCAAACTGTGCCTGTTGGAAGGCGCCGAATAATGGACGCCTAATAATTTGTAAATTCCGACACGAAAACAATTTCTGTTGATACGTTGTGTAGTTCTTGTGTATGCAATTGTTTGCCTTTCGTGCTTCGATTAGCCGTTCTTTTTTGAAATAATTACTTAATCGCAATTATTTGGGGCCGGTATGTTACGGCTAATCCGCTAATTTGGTGGTCCCTTTTTTAATTCCAATAAAATTATTTACATCCGGGTCACGTACATAATTTCAATCAGCGTTCGTAACTGGTTGTTTTATTTTTGGAACCACATGCTTGTGACAGGACCAAATGGTAATCGAAGGTAATCAATAATTTAACTTTTGGATTTTATTTGTATAGATTGGTCTACCTTTTTGTTAAATCGCTACTTGAGTAGCCTTTGGTAACTGGAATAATTTGTGTACAGTATATAATTAATTTCTGTGATTTACTGCCTTTTATTTCAAATTATATTTTCTCCCTGGTGGATCAGGTGGCTGGTGTATCTAGGGAGAGCTAGTAGGCTACTTTAGTGCGCATTTACTGCCCGACCTATCGCTTATTCTTATAGAATTCTACGGGCTATTGGCTTGCTCGTATAATACTGTCAGTCCATTCATGAAAAAGACCATGGGCAGAAAGAGCATTTTTCAACAGGATAATGCCCCCATCCACACTGCCAAATCGATTTTAAAGATTTTCAAGAATCTCAAAATGATTCTATTTGAATAAGTTTCAGATGTGCGCTTGATTATTTTTGCTTGGCAAAAAGGCTTGTGTTTAATTATTATTGTTAAGTACTATTTTAATATTGAATAATTTATTGTTTTTGTTGATAATTAACTGAATATCTTCCATCAATTTGCAATGGCTGATGGTAAGTTATCTTTGGGTGGTAAGTTATCTCTAGATGAAGTAATGAAGGAGTTACAGGTAATCAAATCTACTCAAAAAAGGTATGCTGAACAATTTTTGAATGATTCTGCCAATGGTGCTGCTTGCTCTTGTTTTTCAGGTCAGAGCCAGCAACTTCAAGACCTTGAGAATGCCATTGCTCGGGTCGATACCATTGTTGAAGGGCTGGCGAAATCACTTCGAGAAACCCAAAATTCCTTGGATGATCTGGAGCAATATGAACGTCGGAACTGCCTAATACTACATGGATGCCCAGACCAACCAGTTGGAGGGAAGTATCCTGTTTTTGAGTCATATGTGACCAACAAGCTCAATTCTGAGCTTGATTTGGAATATCAAATAAGATCTAATGATATTGACATATGCCATGTTTTACCATCTAGGAAAGGTCGTCCCCCTCCTATCATCATCAAATTTGTGAGAAGATCCGTGCGAAATTTGGTGTTTTACAACAAGAAGAAGCTGAAGAAATCTCAGGAAAAGCTCTCGATAACGGAATCCTTGACCAAAAGAAGATTACTACTTGTAATGGAAGCAAAGAAAGCTTTTGGGTTCAACAATGTTTGGACCAATAATGGTATAGTATATTGTTTTTACAAAGAAAAAAGGCAAGTACTTAAGGACTTTGGAGATATAAATAAATTAATTACTAAGTGAATTTTTGTATTTTTTATTAAACTATTTTTCATTAAATAAATTTATCAATAAATTATCAAGTAACTTATTGTTTATTTACTTATTTTTACTTATTTTTTTAAATTTTAAGTAAGCAAAATGATATAGTAGCCTAAAATGCCATTCTCTGCCAAAAAAAAAAAACAAAAAAGCACTTTCTCTGGAATTTTTATTTGCTTTCTTCTGATTTTTATAATTTTCTGCTTTAATTTTTCATCTCTTATGACCAACAAAAAAGTTAAAAAATGCTTTGTTTGCCTTAAAGTAGTTAAAAAGAACCAAAAAATATTATCATGCTCTACATGTTTGCAGACTATTCATCTTAATTGCATTAAAGATAAATTTTGCATCACCAAAAATATGCTATGGAAGTGCACTTTTTGTTCATTTACATTTCCTTTTAGTTCTTGTTCAAATAAAGAATTTGCTGAATTATTTGATTTTAATATTTCCAACCTTTCTTATTCTGCTAATCATCTAAATAACTTATTCAAAAATTTATCTACATATAATGAACATCCAATAGCTAATGAAGATTCTTGTAATGATAATGAAATTAACTTTTTTCACAATGTAAATGACCAATACTTATCCAGTAAAGATGCTAAATCTCTACTGTTTGACAATTTCAATGAAAACAGTAATTTTTCAGTATTATGTTTAAATATTAGATCATTAAGCAATATTAAAAACTTTTCAAAATTAGAAGGACTATTATCTTCTTTAACTTTAGCACCTAGCCTCATAGCTGTAACTGAAACTTGGTTAAAGCCAAATTATTCAGAGTCAATTATAAATCTTCCTGGTTACTCATTCATTTCTAATCCAAGAATTCAAACTCAGGGAGGTGGTGTTGGATTCTATGTAAAAGAAAATTTAGTTTATTCTACACGACTAGATTTAAATAGAATGGAGGAAAAAATTTTTGAATCTCTATTCATTGATGTTAAATTTAAAAATAAAACTATTACATTTGGATGCATTTACAGGGCTCCATGCAATGATATTATTTCACATTCTTCTTTTTTAGATATTCTAAATAATACTTTAAAATGTATAAAAAAGAGAGATTGTTTTTTATTAGGTGACTTTAATTACAATATACTTGATTGTGAAAAACCTCAGATTACAGATTTTGTAGATCAAATGTTTAGTAATGGATTTGCCCCTCTTATCAATAAACCTACAAGAATTTCAAAAAATAATGCAACTCTTTTGGATCATATATGGAGCAATTCATTGGCAAGCATGAAGATAAACTGTGGTGTTTTAACCCACTGTATATCTGATCACCTTCCTGTCATGATGTGCACTTCCATCAGCAAAATTTCTCATCAAAATGTCCAACAATGTCGCCATTTTACAGATAAAAATGTATATCTATTCTCTAAAGCTCTTTCAGAAAGCGATATTACTCCTATATTATGTGATTCTGACCCAAATTCCAGCTACAAAAAATTACAAAAGCTTTATATGAATAAATTTGAAAATTTCTTTCCTTTAACTAAAATTTCTTGCAAAAAAACAAATAATCAGTGGTTTGATTCTGATCTTCACATACTATTAAACAAAAAAGAAAAACTATATAAAAGATACATTAATAATAAAAACCCACAAACAAGACAGGCATTTACACAAGCCAGAAATTTGTATTTTTCCACTGTTAAAACAAAAAAACAGGAATATTATAATTTAAAATTTAACAATTGTAAAAAAGACATTAAAAGCACTTGGAAATTGATTAATTCTATTATAGGAAAAAAACATAGATCTAATTGCAGAAGCCTCAACATTGATGGAAAAATTGTTCATGATCCTTTAAAAATAGCAAACTATTTCAATAAACATTTTGCTGATGTTCCCAATGAATTAGTGAAATCTTTACCTCCCAAGAAGAAACATTTCTCAGAATATTTAAAATCTTCTACATGCCAATCAATGTTTACTTGGCCAACATGTCCTCAAGAACTTGCTTGCATTCTGAAAAATTCAAAAAACAAATTAAGTGCAGGACCAGATCATATTCCAACCAAAGTTCTTAAATCCTCTCCTCATAATATACTTCTAGCACTTAGCCATGTCTTCAATCTTTCTATGAGTAAAGGTGAATTCATAGATTGCTTTAAACTTGCAACTGTGTGTCCGGTGTTCAAAAAAGGTGATTCCAACAATATTAATAATTATCGACCAGTTAGTTTATTATCAAATATTTCGAAATTACTTGAAAAAGTTATGTATAATAGATTGTACTCATTTTTAGAAAAGCAAAATTTTTTTTACAACTATCAATTTGGTTTTAGAAAAAATCATTCTACTAAACATGCAATTTCAATTTTAGTGGAAAAAATATCTCAGTCATTTGCCTGTAAAAAGGCAACCCTAGGAATTTTTTTGGATTTATCTAAAGCATTTGATACAATTGATCATACAATATTACTTTCCAAACTTAATCATTATGGGATTAGAGGCAATACATTAAAGTGGTTTACTAGTTACTTAACAGGACGTACACAACAAGTAAAATATACAGGAATTCTTTCTACAACTACTCTTGAAGTTACAAGTGGTGTACCTCAGGGCTCTAATCTAGGACCACTTCTCTTCTTGATATATGTCAATGATTTCAAAAATTGTCTGAATGATAGTGATTCTTTGATGTTTGCTGATGATACAAGCATTTTTTTACAAAATAAAGACATCAAGGAGCTATTTGATGCTGGTAATAAAGAACTTCAACTAGTTGACCAGTGGTTGATTTCAAATAGATTATCAGTTAATGTTTCTAAAACTAAATACATTTTATTTAAGACTGTTCAATCCAAATTAATAATAAAAAAGCAAACTCTCACATTGCGACAAAATGAAATTGAACAAGTTAAATGTATTAAATTTCTTGGTGTTTATATACAAGAGCACTTATCATGGTCAAGACATATAAATCACCTAATATCTAAACTACGTAGTGTTCTTGGAACTGTTATTAAAGTAAAGTCACTGTTAAATAAAAGATCTCTTCTTCTACTTTATCACTCTGTTATAAATAGTCAGCTTTCTTACTGTATTTTAAATTGGTGTTTGGCAATAAAACTTTGGTTAAAAGATTACAAGGATTGTGCTATAAATATGTTAAATTATTTTTTAGTTTTAACAGTAGCTCAACTGTTTGTGATGTCATAAAAGAAAATAAATTGTTAACAATAGATCAACTTTTAGCCAAAGAACTAATTGTGTTTATGTTTAAGCAAAAAAATGGTAAAAACCCATCTGCATTTAAAGATGTTTTTACTAAAAACGAATCTAAATACAATACCAGAAACAAGTCTATCTTTATTCCAAAGAAATGTTTTAGCACAGTATGTCAGCAAGCTATTTCACACCGTGGTCCCGCTTATTGGAATTGCATTCCCTTTGACTTAAAAAATAAAAAACAAAGTGTTCGATCTTTTACTCTTGAGGTTTATAAATATCTTTTAAGTAATGGGAATAATACTTAATTGTAATGTTTAGATTCCTAAACGCGATACTGCCCTATGTATTTTTGATTACAGGTTTCTGGAAAGAAGGAAATGGTGTAAAAATTTTTTGAATTCAATCTCTGGAAGAAAAGCTTAATCGATCAAGATATCCAGTCTGCACACAAAGCCTTAAAAAAACTCTTCTTATATTTTGATTTTCTGCATAATTTCAAACTCTAAACAAATTAATTCTTTTTCACCCTTATCTTCGCTCTTTCATTAAAATTTCTTTTTGGCAATGGTATACTGTTCGTTTTAGCAATTAATTTTTTATTTTTAGAATTGTAAAATAAGTTTCAAAACAATTACTAAATGTTATGGACTTTGTTTAATTTTTTTATGTTGCTATTATGCTGGTCTGCAAAAATTTTATCTAATATTTTTTGTAGTGCATGAATTCTGTTGTAAATGTTTTTTTTTTTTTTTTTTGTTGTTTATAATTGTTATATTATTAATATATGTTTTTCCATCAACTTTGACTAGCATAATAGTTTTTTTTTTTTTTTTTTCTTTTTATGTTATGTTATCTCTTTTATCGTTAATATTTGTTTATTATTAGCTGTATAATTCCGTAATTTTTTTTGTATATACTTTCGGCATTATTTACTATTCTATTATAGTCACCAGTTGCATTTAGAAAAGGTTTCCGGACCTGGTGAGGTTTCTTTTTTGGGTGGTTTTTCTTTACTCACCTTGCTCAGTTGAGCTAAATTCCCATCTTGGCTAGCTGTGCCACCCATCATCATTACGCAGCCTAGTCATGCACTGGTTATTTAATTGTTCAGTTTGTTTCATAATATTATTTTTACGTATTTATTTATTTATTTTGTTTTTTTTCTTTTTTCACTTATGTCTTTATATGATTAAGGTGTTGCAGCCATGCTTTATACTATCTTGTACTTTTACTTTGTTTGTCATATGCATGTTTTAACGTCTGACGTTGTGCTGCTTCTTCCTTTTCTTGATCTTTTTAATGTTTATAATTTTCGTGTTAAACTGTTTAATAATGATCGAGAATAAAAAAAAAAAAACACTGACACTGACTGAAAGTTCTGGATTGGCCGGCCCAAAGCCCAGATCTAAACCCGATCGAGAACATCTGGCGCAGAATTAAATTCGAGCTGAGCTCAAAAAATTCGAAAAACAAGAATGATCTCAAAAAAATTTGATTGAGTGCTACAATTCCATTGATCTCAGTTTTTGTCAAAAACTCATTGATTTTATGCCAAAGAGATGTCGGGTTGTGATAGACAATTTCGGTTATAGCACAAAATATTAATAAAGTTGATGAAAATTTGAAAAATAAAAAAAAATTAACATGTTGCTATACTTTTGTCCAGGTGTCATTTTGCTCAAGATAATTAAAAAATTAATAATTATAAATAATTAATCAAGTAAATGATTTTATCATTTCAAACAAATAAAATAATGCATATTTGAATATTTTAAACAGTCAATTGTATTCCATTAGGCCAAATTTAATTAGTTTTTTGCTTTTTTCTAATAAATTTTCAAGTGTTGCTAAACTTTTGGCCACCACTGTACGTATATATCCGTCCTCCACAATTGCCAGAAAGTTTACCTACGCAGAAGATCTAGCATTGTTGTACTCTTCTAAAAACTGAAAGAACCTTTGAGAGAACTTTAAGTAAAAACATGACTACACTTTTAGTGTATCATTAGACTTGGAAGCTGAAGTTTAGTCACACTAAAACGGTGACAGCAGCCGTTAATTTAAACAACCAAAAGGTTAAACTTGAGCTAAATGTTTACGACAGCATCAAAATTTTATCATTTTTTCCAACTCTACTTATTTCGTGGTAAAACCAAAGAGATTGTTTATGTTTTATCACCATCTTGAAGCATTTTACAAAAAACTATATTAGCGCGTCACACTATTAGCGCGTCACACTTGCAGGCTCAGGATGGGGTGCTGATGCTAAACCACTGTGCGCAGCTGCTTTATCTCTGGTCTACTCAACAGCTGAGTATGGAGGACAAGTCTGGTCTCGCAGCGCTCACATTCGCTTTATAGACAGTGTTCTGTGTGACACCTTGCGCATTGTCACTGAATGCCTGCGTTCTACTTCAACGAACCACCTACCAATACTTTTAGGCATCCAACCAGTTGAGCCTTGCTTTCACCGACTTCCACCATCCTAATGAATCTATACAATCCCCTTTTTTAGCACTAGCAGCATGCTGCTACTACTGTAATCTTTATTCCAAATCCGTATTGGTTCAAAATTACTATCTTTAATATCACTATACTCATTAACAACTATCATTTGATATTGTAAAAAAGGTTTGGAAATAGCACATTTAATATTAATTTATTCGCAAAAGAATGTGAATGCTGAAAATGATGCTGGGTGCAAGCGTCTTTATGATAAATCCCTCCCACAAAAGCTTCCATAGATCAGTTTATTCTTATTGGACCTCATTCAATGCAATAAACTGACGTATTCATTTTGTTTCTCTATACGTTACTATGACAGAGGTGACATCGAATTATATGCAGCTATAACAATATAATAGAAAAATTTGAGTTGGCAGTGGGCCGCAGGTTGGATATCCCTATCATAAAACAATATTTATTACAATTAAAAGCATCGTGATATAGCCGCTTTTCGAGATACCAAATTTTGTTATTAAAAATATGAAATGCACGACGTTTAAATGTTGATAAAAACAGTTTTATAATTTCTCGAGCACTTTATATGGTGTCCAGGCGTTTTGATTGCCATGCATAAAGATTAAGGTTGCAGAGTTGGAGGTTTTAAGAAGGAGTTGGAGTCGGACTCTTAAGAGTATAAAAATCGCTAGCAGACAAAACTGACACTAGCTGTGGAAAGCCACTAAATTTTTTCTGTAAAAAGTTGTGTAAGTAAAGTAAGAACTATTTTGTCTTCACTTTAATCTAGCACGTTCTTTTAACAAAGTGAAGTGGAAATCCACTGCTGAGCCACAGCTGTTGCCTTACAACTTTTCTAGTGCGAGTTGTTAAAAAAGTTGAAAAGCACTGTTTGATAGCAATCTCATTGCTTACACTTATATTCTTTTTTTGCTTATTTTTTAACAACAAGCTGCTGGAAGAAATTGATTGATCGATTCTTTTTTTTGTTTATTTTTAATAACAAGCTGATGGAAGAATTCGTCCGAAAAACAAACAACTTTATGCAAATAAGCCTCTTTCCTTTTAAAATTTTACTGAAGCAGTCTATATTTAAAATTTTTAGCAATAAGTCTATTAAAACTACATAAAACACATAAGTCATCTGTAGACCAAGACTCTATGGCATTCTGTCAAAACACAAAAATTTTGCGGTACACTTTAATCCCTTTCACGGCACACAGTTTGGGAAACCCTCTTCTAGAAGATGGAGTCGGCATCCTAGAAATTCTAGAAATCGGATTCAGATCTTAAATCTTTTGTCTCCGTAACCCTGATAAAGATTGCCATAATTCTTTTCTACTGTAATTAATGCAAATTTAAAAAGAACCATAACGTTCGAATGACTAAAAAACGTACAAATAATCTATTTGTTGTATCTTTGCACGAATACACAGGTTTATTAAAAAAACAATAGTAAATATTCACAAAAGTACTTAGCCAAAAAACAACCGTATTGAAATATAATGCTTTTAGTTCATTTGCTGTAGTAGCTTGATAACTCTGAACTGACTGCTAAACCAAAATAAAGGCGCATATTTAACTAGTAACAACTATGCCTGGAGACGCGCGCGTCCAATAATCGTTTGAGCAGAAGGCGCTGATTAAGATTAGAGCGTTTAAGAAAAACACTACGTCATCTATTGCACAATATCACAACACCTCCCCAAATAAACTACGACAAAAAAATATATATACACATTAGCAACAATATTTTTTTGGAGGTCTCTTTGTTCTCGCTGATCGTCGTAGATTGTGTCGCCCGTACTCGTCTCCGGTTGGTAGTCTCGGATTGTTGCGTTGGTTCATCGAAGAAGAACTAGATGCGTGGTCAGTCCCGGCTGGAAGTGTTTCTGTAGACAAAACGCTCGTTGGGATTTCACAGGGATCATCATCTTGATCCGAACCGTATCGAGGTCGAAGTTGATCAAGATGTCTTCTCCAAGTTGGTCCTCGAGGAATGACTCGTACATTGACGCTTCGTGTACCATGGACTTTCGTAACTATCGCAGGCACCCATCGTGGGTCACGATCTCTTCTAGGGCCGAAGTACAGTGCGTAACAAGGGTCTCCTAGTGAGTAATGATGTTCGACTTTCGAAACCACTTCCGAGTCTTCAGCATTTGAATGCTTGCTCGCTTGTCTTGACTGTCTTCCCTGCAGGAGATGCGGAATGGATG
The DNA here is from genome assembly GCA_963680785.1 of Diplosoma virens. Taxonomy (NCBI): domain Eukaryota; kingdom Metazoa; phylum Chordata; class Ascidiacea; order Aplousobranchia; family Didemnidae; genus Diplosoma; species Diplosoma virens. Next base: position 73,464,903 of record OY796881.1, on the reverse strand, counting down.
GAACCAAAGTGTCAATTTTGGTGCGTATTCTTCTTCCATTCAACAATTCGCTTGGTGACAGTCCCGATGCAAAAGGAATCCTTCTATACTGCATTAGAAATTCTTGCAAAGCTTCCTTTGGAGGTAACGAGGATTTTCTCAATGCCTGTTTGAACGATTGTATCAAACGCTCGGCAGCACCGTTTGTTGCTGGATGATAAGGTGCTCCGGTGAGATGTACAATGCCTCGTTGTTTGCACCAAGCTTGGAACTCTTGAGACATGAATGTTGTGGCATTATCGGTCACCAACGTGTGGGGATATCCGAAATGAGCAAATTCTTGTTCAAGTATAGCAGTAGTACTTTTCGAAGACGTTGAGGTTGTTGGATGAATGCAAGGATATTTTGAATAAGCGTCTACAAGGACTAACCAGTTTCTTCCCAGAAAGTTGATCGCATGGTCCAAGTGGAGTCTTGACCATGGTTTTTCTGGCATCATCCACGGATGGATTGAAGGTTTATCCGGCTTATTTTGAAATTGGCCACAGGAAGTGCATTTGCGACATAAATCCTCGATGTCAAAGTCAATTCTAGGCCAATAGACAGTTGACCTGGCAAGTTGTTTCATCCGTTGCATGCCGAAATGTCCAAGGTGTAATAATTTAAGAATATGATTACGTAGGGTTGAAGGAATTATTACCCGTAAGCCGTAAAAAACGCAACCATTCTCTGTTGACAACAAATTTTCCAACTTTTTGAAGTCTTTAAGCTCTTCCGAAAATGCATGCGGCCATCCCTCCTTCCAGGATTGATTTGACGACTGATTGTTCGAACTAAACAAACGCTATCGACATCATCTTCCATCTCCTCCCCATCAAAACTTGTGTCAGCTAAGTGATCAGTTAAGTTGGTGAGTTTCAACTTCATCATCGCCAGACGACCTAGTAAATTTAGATTGGGCACCTTAGTGACAATTACAGGAAAGGTCACGTCAGGTGATTTTCCATCAATACTTGCAGTTGATTGGAATTGTCCCACGACGGGTAGCGGGCTACCTTCAGCAACTTGATATTGAACTGATACAGGTTGTAGAATGGGTTTACCCAGCGTTTGCCACGTCGCTTCACAGCAAAATGTGTCACTGGCTCCGCTATCAATTTCAAACTTAATTCTGTGGTCATTAAGTCTAATAGTTTGATAGATGGGTGAAACAGAACATTGGATTTTGTGCACCAATTTCACCTGTTGTTTCACAAGCTTATTATCTCTTAGTCGAGACATGCATACAGATTGCAGATGACCTGTTTTCTTGCAGAAGCTGCAAATAGCTTTAATGTGGGGACAAGCTTTGCTAAAATGTCCAGAATTTCCACACCTGAAGCAGGCGGTTTTCTTTTCGTGCGTTTTGGAAGTTTTGGACTTTGCGTGATAAACTTTCTGCACCGACGTAGAAGGTTGACCGTGTACGGTTTCCTTTGCTACCTTGGCTGCTTCTTCCACTTCTTGAGCCACTCTAATGGCGTTGCTAAACTTCAGTTCATCGTCCTTGAGCTTGAAGAGTGTCTTCAAAACTGCTTCGTTGTCTACTGAACAGATGAATTTAGTTCGCAAGGCTTCATCTAAAGGATCTTTAATGGATTGAAAATCACATGTAGCTGCATCTTGTCGTATTCTGCTTGCCAGTTCAGGAATAGTTTCGCCAAGTTTGCGTTTCATGTCAGACCAAAACTTGAAACGTTCTCTGACAACAAATCGTTTTGGGTCAAACTGCTCTGCCATAAACGTCTGAATATCATTCATCGTTAGCTCATGTATGCTTTTGACAGGTTGTTGCTGAGCCGCTAAGTTGCTAAGCATTTTGTAAACGGAGTTAGATTGGTTGGTAAGAAAAATTTGTGCTTGCTTGTTGTCGGGAATAGAGTTAGCAGTGACGAATGTTCGGAACCTTGCCAAATAATCAGTCCATAACTCAGATGTGGAATCGAATGGTTGAAAACTTGCCATCGGTGTTGGAACATTTTCTCGCGGGTTGTTCAAGCTGCTTTGTAGAATTTTCAGCTGCTCTTGAAGCATTGTCATTTGTTCTTGATGTTGCTTGTTCTGCTCTTGGTATTGCTTATTCTGCTCGCGATGCTCGTCGCGTAAAACTGCCATTTGCTCTTGGTGTTGCTTGTTCTGCTCTTGGTGTTGCTTATTTAACAACAAAATCAGTTCAGAAATTTCACTCATATCGACAATTCAAGCTTTAATGCAGATTCAACAAATTTTCTTTTTTCTTTCTTGACGCAGTGGAGTTCCTTGAATCCTCGTCGCCACTTTTGCCTGTTGTATCTTTGCACGAATACACAGGTTTATTAAAAAAACAATAGTAAATATTCACAAAAGTACTTAGCCAAAAAACAACCGTATTGAAATATAATGCTTTTAGTTCATTTGCTGTAGTAGCTTGATAACTCTGAACTGACTGCTAAACCAAAAAAAGGCGCATATTTAACTAGTAACAACTATGCCTGGAGACGCGCGCGTCCAATAATTGTTTGAGCAGAAGGCGCTGATTAAGATTAGAGCGTTTAAGAAAAACACTACGTCATCTATTGCACAATATCACAACACTATTTTTACAAAAAATCATGACATACATATTTACAACACCTATAAGCTTTGTCGACATCGCTGCAATGTCTCGACCTGGATTCGAGACACAGTAATCCGAGACCGAGAAGAAACTTTAGGGTTACGAGACCGAGACTTCAAAAAACGTGTTTTGAGGTATCCGCCTCTATAATTTACTACGTAACGATTCAATGAGGCCAGCAAAACTTAGCAGCATTTAAATATGTCTAATCGCAAAACAAAGATAAAGGCAAAACCTATTTTTAAGGACACAGCAAAGCTTTGAATAAGATGAGACAGAATGCTTCAGGACAATTTTTAGAAGAGACTGCAAGATTGTTGAAGCTTCATGTGTAGTGGTTCTTGAAAATGCAAAATAGAAAAAGCCCCACACCATTACAGAAACAGTAATCAAGCCTTATTCTAAATCGTTCTAAAAATAGTTGATAATGCTGGAAAAACATTCCGAAAAAGCTGGCATTAGTTTCACTTTCCAATAACACAACCTTAAGATTAATCAAAGATTTGTCTAATGACATCAAATTCCAGGTCGTAGATCAAATCAAATCAAATCTGCTTCTTTTGGTCTATTTGCAATTCCAATTGACTAATCAACAGACATTGTTTGAAGCTCATTAATCATTCTACTGCATGGCAAGTATACCAGGAAAACTGTGTGCTACAATTCTTGATTGTTAAACAGTCTTATCCAAAACAACAAAAAAACTCTTAACATTCTTACACATTTTGTGTTGACCAATTTGTGCGAGTCAAGATTTTTTACTGCTGCAAATTAAAAGCAATACAAAAATAAACTTGACGTTAAAAATGACGTGCCATGTGCACTCTCTCAGACTGCACCCCGTATTCGACCGCTTTCAAATAAGCAAAAATAAGTATCGCATAAGAAATTTGTTGTCTTTCCTCATTTTTCTAGTGATTCCAGTAGTATGTACTACGATTGGGGGAATGAAAAAATTCAGAATAAACAAGGGAAGGCATGCAACAAAAAAGGTTGAGAACCACTGCTCTAAAGCCTGAACGTAAAATGTGATTTAAAGTGGTTGGGTTAAACGTCGCAAACTGCAATAGTTCATTAAAATTCAATTAAATTTTATTAACTTGCCTTTCGTTCTCACATTTCATCATTATAATAATTAAACAAAATGATTAGAGCAATTTGATGAAAAATAGCGTTGAAAATATTAAACAAACATTTTCAAAAAGTTACAGCGAAAAATAAAAATAATAACTGCTTGACAAACCTAAACAAAAATTAAATTTAACAACAAATTATAAAAGCAAGGAAGAAAAATTTTGCAACATTTTATGACTTCTTCTCTTTTTTCGTTTTGGGGATATGGACGGGACCTGGATGGTCTACTAAATGCCCGGATAGGTTTTCATCAGCCAGGTCACCAGGTTCTTGTTGACATTTAAGGGAGCACGGGCTCCATTTGGATGGCGATAAATGGGGCAAAATGTTATTACGTGCTCTGCTGTCTGCTCCTTTGCGCCACACTCACAGGCTGCTGTAAAAGCCATACACCATTTGTGCGTTTCTGAGCGAAATAGACCAATTTCGGTTTGGAAAATTGGTTCGCCCATCCTGCTACACTAATGCCTGACTGGGCAAGATTGTTTAGCAGTTCTAATGCAGCAAGAACAAATGGGTGTCTTGATTTAAGTTTTCCGCAGCTTTCCACGAAATGGAGACAAGAGCCTTTCATATAAGAAGTGTTCTAGCTCCTGAGCGCGGCAATTTGAATCTTTATTTTTAGTGATTTTTAAAGACTGATGATGGTTTTAATCTTAAATCGGTTTTATTTATTTTATATGATTTAATTTTTAATGAAATTGATTTGAAAAAAATTGCTGTGGTGGCTTTCGTGAGATACACGAATTCTTTTGTTTTTGATTCAGGCAGAGAGGTTTCTTACTTTAATTTCAATTGTAGGTCGATAAAATTTTTCTTTTTTTTAAAATCAAGGAAATCTGCTATACATAATGTGTCAGGAAACAGCAGTTAGACCTATTTTATTTTATTATTTATTTCATTTGTATATTTTTTCTTCAAAGACAAGAAAACTTTGAAGGTGTCATACTTTAGGTCAGCGTGGTCCAACTACGGAACCATTTCACACAATTCAAGTCTTATCGATGATAAGCGGCGGCAACTTTCTTTAACCAGGCATGGAGCTTCTGGGTTGAGATTCAAAATGAAGGCTTTTTTTTTAAAGAACACCATGATGTTAAGAGGAAAATAGGAGAATTGGAGAGCGATTGCAGGTGAAAAACTTTTTTTTTTTTTAAAGAACACTATGATTTTGGGGCTAAAATAGGAAAAATCGGAGACCGATTCCAAGTGAAGACCTTTTTTTTAGAGAATACCATAATTTGGAGCAATTCTAGCTGGCTGAATCCCGCAAGCTTGAACAATTTTGAAAAGTGGCCCGCAAAGTGAAAAAGTTGGACCACCCTGCTTTAGGCAACCGTCAAGCGATTGCTTTGATTTAACTTTGAAGACGCCAAGATATTGTTGTCCGGTTAAAAGTTTTTTATTTGTTTTTTAATTTATATTTAAAAATATGACTGAAATTTAGAAGTGCTTGTCAAAACCGTCAAACGGTGGAAAGTGCCCAAAAGTGTCTTTTTCAAGACGCAACAAAATAACGAGTGTAGGTTTTGAACCGAAGCTGTGTCAATTGCTTAAGTTATTAATACGTGTCTTCTCTACTCGACCACGCTCTCGGCATTTGTGACAAAAGAATGAAATGCTGCTATTTGTCCTTTATAGCAATTGCAGCCCGCGAAAAACTCGAAGAAAAATTTTGGTCCACAATACGTAAAAAGTTGGGCAGCCATGTTCGAAATATTTGTTAAATAAAATAAAAATTTTGACACCAAATTTTGTTATTAAAAATATGAAATGCACGACGTTTAAATCAAAGCTTTATAATTTCTCGAGCACCTTATACGGTGTCCAGGCGTTTTGATTGCCATGCATAAAGATCAAGGTTGCGGAGTTGGAGGTTTTAAGAAGGAGTTGGAGTCGGACTCTTAAGAGTACAAAAACCCGGAGTCGAAATATTCTATCCTACTCCGACTCCTGATGTCCAATTTTTTTAGAGAACACTACATTTTAGGGACAAAAATCAAGAAATTCAAGACAGATTCCAATTAGGGACGAATTTTTTCTATCAACGAACGTCCCGGTTCATCACTTTAAAAATATGGTCAACCTAATTTTAAGCAAATCGTATTTTGCATAATGGTATTGCCCTCATCGGAGAGTCGGTGCAAGGAGTCGGAGTCCTTGAAATTCTAGAACAGCGCTTTTCAAACTTTTTTTCACTACGGCACACTAATAAATTCTGAGTTTGCCTGCGGCAGACTTGCTTCATGAAGGTGAAAGCCTACTTAATACACTCTTCAAGTTTACATACAGAAATTATATTTAATATATAAGAGCAACACCTAATAAAAGGGTGTGCCTACAAAATTGTTTTGATACTGGGTAGAATATCTGACAAACACCCCTCAGTTTCCGCTCCACACTTTCTAATCCCAATGTTTTCTCAGAAAAAAAGAAGAAGCAGATTTATAGTTTATAAATAAGTCGTTGTGAACGACAATAAAATATGTTCAAAAATATCAGAGGACTAAGACCGTTCATTTCTTTGTATTTTAGCTGCAAGGAGCAATTCATGCTTAATTTTAATAATTGTCCTTCTGTTACTAAATCTAAAAATGAATAGCGCCGCGGCCTATTGGTGAGCCACAAAGCACTTATATTGAACTATTTGAATTTGGAAGGTGCAAACAGAAGCTCTTTTATTTTGAATGATTTTTTATCGTCAGTTAAAACTGACACTAGCAGTGGAAAGCCACTTTATTTTTTTTGCAAAAAGTTGTGTAAGTAAAGTAAGAACTTTTTTGTCTTCACTTTGATCTAGCACGTTCTTTTAACAAAGTGAAGTGAAAATGCATTGCTGAGCCACAGCTGTTGCTTTACGACTTTTTTAGTTGATAGCAATCAATTCTGTTTGATAGCAATCTCATTGCTTACACTTATATTCTGTTTTTTGCTTATTTTTAATAACAAGCTGCTGGATAAAATTGGTTGTTTACGTCCAAAAAACAAACAACTTTATGCAAATAAGCCTCTTTCCTTTTACATTTTTACTGAAGCAGTCTATATATAAACTTTTTAGCAATAGATCTACTAAAACTACATAAAACACATAAGTCATCTGTAGACCAAGACTCTATGGCTTTCGGTGAAAACACAAAAATTTCCCGGCACCCTTTAATTCCTTTCACGGCACACAGTTTGGGAAAATATGTTCTAGAAGTTGGAGTTGGCATCCTAGAAATTCTAGAAATCGGATTCAGATCTTAAATCTTTTGTCTCCGTAACCCTGATAAAGATTGCCATAATTATTTTCTACTGTGATTAATGCAAATTTAAAAAGAACCATAACGTTCGAATGACTAAAAAACGTACAAATAATCTATTTACTGTATACTAAAAACCATGACATACATATTTACAACACCTATAAGCTTTGTCAATATCGCTGCAATGTCTCGACCTGGATTCGAGACACAGTAATCCGAGACCGAGATGAGACTTTGGGGTTACGAGGCCGAGACTTCAAAAAACGTGTCTCGAGGTATCCACCTCTGTAATTTACAAAGTAACGATTCAATGAGGCCAGCAAAACTTAGCAGCATTTAAATATGTCTAATCGCAAAACAAAGATAAAGGCAAAACCTATTTTTAAGGACACAGCAAAGCTTTGAATAAGATGAGACAGAATGCTTCAGGACAATTTTTAGAAGAGACTGCAAGATTGTTGAAGCTTCATGTGTTTCATGTTCATCTTTTAAGCTTCATATTCTTGAAAATGCAAAATAGAAAAAGCCCCACACCATTACAGAAACAGTAATCAAGCCTTATTCTAAATCGTTCTAAAAATAGTTGATAATGCTGAAAAAACATTTCGAAAATTGGTCTGAGCACTTCCAGGAGCTCTTCAGCGCTGAGCGAGTTGTCCAGGACTCAGCGCTCCTCCGTATCCCCCAGCTACCAGTCAAAGTGGAACTGGACGAACTGCCTTCTATGGAAGAACTTATTAAAGCCATAGAGCAGATGAATAGTGGAAAGGCAGCAGGAGCTGACGGAATTCCACCTGAGTTTTGGAAAAGTGGAGGCCCAGCGTTGCACAGCAAGCTCCACGAACTCCTCGTCTGTTGTTGGGAGCATGGAAAACTACCAAGAGATCTTCGCGATGCAGTCATTGTTACTTTATACAAGAACAAGGGGGAAAGTCCTACTGATCTAATTACCGGGGATCACTCTGCTCTCCATCACAGGAAAAATCTTTGCTCGAGTGGGTTTCATTACCGGGGGTTTCACTTTCATTACCGGGGGTTTCACTTTCCAATAACACAACCTTAAGATTAATCAAAGATTTGTCTAATGACATCAAATTCCAGGTCGTAAATCACATCAAAATTGCTTCTTTTGGTCTATTTGCAATTCCAATTGATGAATCAACAGACATCGTTTAGAGCTCATTGATCATTTTTATTCTACAGCATGGCAAGTATACCAGGAAAACTGTCTGCTGCAATTCTTGATTGTTGAACGGTCTTACCCAAAACAACAAAAAACTCTAAACATTTTTACACATTTTGTGTTGACCAATCTGTGCGAGTCAAGATTTTTTTACTGCTGCAAATTAAAAGCAATACAAAAATATACCTGATATTAAAAATAACTTACATGTACATGTGCACTCTCTCAGACTGCACCCCGTATTCGACTGCTTTGAAATAAGCAAGGACAAGTATTGCATTAATTTGAAAGTTTAAGAAATTCGTTATCTTTCCCTGTTTTTCTGATGATTCTAGTAGTATGCACTGCGCTTGGGGGAGAATGAAAAAATTCAGAACAAGCAAGGGAAGACATGCAACAAAAAAGGTTGAGAACCACTGCTCTAAAGCCTAAAAGTAAAATGTGTTTGAACTGGTTGGGTTAAACGTCTCAAATCAAAATAATTCATTAAAATCCAATTAAATTTTATTAACTTGCCTTTTGTTCTCACATTCCATCATTATAATAATTAAGCGAAATGATTAAAGTAATTTGATGAAAAATAGCGTTGAAAATATTAAAAAACATTTTCAAAAAGTTACAGCGAAAAATAAAAATAATAACTGCTGGACAAACCTAAGCAAAAATTAAATTTGACACAAATTATAAAAGCAAGGTAGAAAATTTTTGCAACATTTTATGATTTCTTCTCTTTTTTCGTTTTGGGGATATGGACGGGAGCTGGATGGTCTACTAAATGCCCGGACGCAATTTTCAATTTTGTAGCCAAGGAATCGTAATCTACATATTTTCAACCGATCAAAAATCGAAAATTTTTTTTCTTATCATAAAAATTCTATCACTCAGCTCTTGGAGCGATAAAGGAGCACTCCGTGTTAGTTGTCATGGCAAAGCTTTTTTTTTAGCGACTTTTTTGATGATAAACAAATCAATCTGTTTCATACATAGCGTTTCCAAATGTACCAAAAAATAAATATGAATGATTTGCAAATGTACCAAAAAGTAAATATGATTGAACTGTAAAGAACTGAATGAGAATTTTTTGACCAGAGAAAAAAATTTGGATTTTTTATAGATTGAAAATATTTAGATTATACGATTCCTTGGGTACAAAATTGAAAATTGCTGCCCGGACATGTTTCCATCAGCCAGGTCACCAGGTTCTTGTTGACGTTTAAGAGAGCACGGGCTCCATTTGGATGGCGATAAGTGGGACAAGATGTTATTACGTGCTCAGCTGTATGCTCCTTTGCGCCACACCCACAGGTTGCCGTAGAAGCCATACCCATTTGTGCGTTTCTGAGCGAAATAGACTAATATCGGTTCGAAAAATCGTTAGCCCATCGTGCTACACTGATGCCTGACTGGGCAAGGTTGTTCAGCAGCTCTAATGCAGCAGGCACAAATGGGTGTCTTGATTTAAGTTTTCCGCAGCTTTCCACGAAACGGTGACAAGAGCCTTTCATATAGGAGGTGTTCTGGCTCCTGAGCGCGGCAATTTGAATGCTTTATTTTTAGTGATTTTTAAAGACTGATGATGGTTTTAAACTAAAATCGGCTTTATTATTTTAGATGATTTAATTTTTAATGAAATTAATTTGAAAAAAATTGCTGTGGTGGTTTTCGAGAGATACACTAATTTTTTTGTTTTGATTCAGATAGAGAGCTTTCTTACTTTTATTTCAACTGTAGGTTGATAAATTTTTTTTTTTTTTTTCATTTAAAATCAAGGAAATCTGCTGTGCATAATGTGTCAGGAAACAGCAGTTAGACCTATTTTATTTTATTATTTACTTCATCTGTATATTTTTTCTTCAAAGACAGGAAAACTTTGAAGGCGTCATACTTCAGGCCCGTGCTTTTGAAATTTTTTTTCACTACGGCACACTAATAAACTCTGAACTTTCCTGCAGCACACTTACATTATGAAGACGAAAGCTGCGGCACACTTACAATACTAAATACACTCTTCAAGTTTACATACAAAAATTATATTTAATATATACGTTTGACGTTTAATAATAGGTTTGACAAAAATCCTAACTCTTTTTCAAGACGCAACAAAATAACGAGTGTAGGTTTTGAACCGAAGCTGTCTCAATTGCTTGAGTTATTAATACGTGTCTTCTCTACTCGACCACGCTCTCGGCATTTGTGATAAAAAATAAAATGCTGCTATTTGTCCTTTATAGCAATTGCAGCCCGCGAAAAACTCGATGAAAAATTTTGGTCCACAATACGTAAAAAGTTGGGCAGCCATGTTCGAAATATTTGTTAAATAAAATAAAACTGTTAAACCCACTCTGGCTGCTATTCACTATGGTTACATCACAAATCAGTAAGTTTTAGTCCAGCCATCTAGGAGTTTTGCTATGCCCAATAAGCTTTGTCTTTCATTGTCTGATATTAAGTTTTCACCGCCAAATCATGAAATAATGGCTTATTTTGATGATTTGGATTTGAGTTGACTCTATAAATTAATTTAAATTTTACAATCTGTTAGCAAAGTAATGAATTTTTTGCTTTTGCTAAGCTAGACTTTGCTTGTAGTCAGACATGGTAATTATTTAAAAAATTTTTCTGAACATCTTCTACATTGTACCTTGCGTTAGTTTTGTTTTTTAAGTTAGTTTAAATCCAATGTTACATAGCTTAAGTTAAAATCAAAACTAAGTTGACAATGCAACTATTTTGTAACTGTATCTTATGGTAAGCTTATTTTGTTACTTTATTTTACAAATATTAATCATTTATGTTTCTGTCAACATTTTTTGTAGAAATAAATAAAGCAACTACAATTTTTCTTTTAAAAATTTTAGTAGTTTGTTTGGTTTTTGCGCTTATGTGTATTCTTGTAACTTTTTGTATCTCCAATCCTATTGCAGTCAAATTGCACGACATAATGACTTTCAGTTAATTTTTGTTAATATGTTGAGACAATTGTTTAAAGACACGGCAATGTTTTGCTGGTGGTAACAAAATTACAAAATTATAAAAGTTACTCACGTCCGATCCCAATCTGGATCTTCGCATTCGCAGTTAAACTCGCCGGAGCAAAGATCATGGTGGCAATAAACTACAAAAAGAATTTCAAACCATTTCCCAAGTAAAATTAAAACTAAATTTTTCAATCACAAAATATTTGTTCAACAAAAAGTAAGTGATAAAAAAATTGTAATAAAAGTAGCAAAATATTAAAACATATGTAAATGCCATGTAATAAATAATATATTCAGAAAATTCTGAAAATAAAAAGAAAATAAAAACAGCGAAGTCACGAGCACGCAGTGTACGCGGTGCGAGTCGCGATCACGCGGTGCACTCCAGAGCCATCCGCCCATTCCGACCGCATCGTGTCCATGCGCCTCCCTCTGAAGAACAAGCACTATGCAACGCTTTTTAGTGTATATGCTCCGACTCTTCAAGCTGAGCCAGCAGAAAAAGATAAGTTTTACTCAGAACTCCGCAGCCTTCCCCAAGGCACCCCTGCAGACGACAAGCTGTTAGTTCTTGGCGATTTCAATGCTAGAGTGGGCCAAGACGCAGTTACCTGGAAAGGAATACTTGGAAGACACGGTGTTGGAAACTGCAACGACAACGGGCGCTTACTGCTGGAGTTCTGCACGGAGCAACAACATATCATCACCAACACCATCTTTCAACAAAAGGACAGTATGAAGACAGCCTGGATGCATCCTCGGTCTAAACACTGGCACCTAATTGACTATGTTTTAGCGCACCAAAGAGACCTCAAAGACATCCTGCACACCAAAGTGATGCCTAGCGCAGAATGTCATACTGATCATCGCCTAGTGCGCTGCAAACTCAAGTTGCACTTCAACTCTAAAGAAGTCCTTGGGTTTACCACTAAAAGGAATAAAGACTGGTTTGATGAAAACAACGAAGAGATTCAGAAATTTCTGGCGGAGAAGAGATCAGCCCACCAGGCCCACCCGTCCTGTTCTGTGAAGAAGGCTGCTTTCCGCCACATTTGCAGCAACCTTTAGCTCAAGCTTTGAGTAATGCAAAACGAATGGTGGACCAACCTCGCAGTTAGAACTCAGCAGTACGCAGATGCTGGTGATTTCAGAGGCTTTTATAAAGCTCTCAAGGCAGTGTATGGCCCGACACACCAAGCACGGAGTCCTTTGCGCAGTGTGGATGGACGGGACTCCTCAAAGACAAGACATCTATCCTGAGCCGTTGGTCTGAGCACTTCCAGGAGCTCTTCAGCGCTGAGCGAGTTGTCCAGGACTCAGCGCTCCTCCGTATCCCCCAGCTACCAGTCAAAGTGGAACTGGACGAACTGCCTTCTATGGAAGAACTTATTAAAGCCATAGAGCAGATGAATAGTGGAAAGGCAGCAGGAGCTGACGGAATTCCACCTGAGTTTTGGAAAAGTGGAGGCCCAGCGTTGCACAGCAAGCTCCACGAACTCCTCGTCTGTTGTTGGGAGCATGGAAAACTACCAAGAGATCTTCGCGATGCAGTCATTGTTACTTTATACAAGAACAAGGGGAAAAGTCCTACTGATCTAACTACCGGGGGATCACTCTGCTCTCCATCACAGGAAAAATCTTTGCTCAAGTGCTCTTGAACAGGTTAGTACCTATCATTGCAGAAGACCACTTCCCAGAAACCCAGTGTGGCTTCAGAGCAAATTGGCACCCTACTGTACGGCTCTGAGTCGTGGGTAACGTACCGTCACCATCTGCGACTCCTGGAGTGTTTTCATCAGCGTTGTCTCCGTATTATTCTCAACATTCACTGGAGCGACTACGTCTCAAATGTTGAGGTCCTTGAACAGGCGGAGATCACCAGCATCGAGGCCATACTGCTGAAGTCACAGTTACGTTGGTCAAGGCACGTCTCCATAATGTACGATCATCGACTACCCAAGATACCCCTGTATGGCGAACTTTCTACTGGCCACCGTAACAGAGGGGCACCAAAGAAACGATACAAGGACTCCCTGAAGAAGTCCCTTGGTGCCTGCCACATTGACCATCGCAGCGGTCTACTCTGGCTGCTGACCGCGTCACCTGGCGCCACATTATCCACCAGGCTGTCTCCTCCTTCGAGGATTCCCGCAAAAACAACCTGAGAGAGAAACGACGCAGAAGGAAAAACCGCGAAGCCTCAACAACAACCGTACCGGGTGTGACCTTTAATTGTAGCCGCTGTGGCCGCACTTGCCTTTCTCGCATTGGCCTTGTCAGCCACGAGCGTGCCTGCAGTCGACGTGGACAACCCCCTCATGAAATCTTTGCTCGCGAAGCCAACGCGATTCAAAAAATTAATGTGAACATTAGCGTTTCAAACAGCGAAGCGTGTCACGAGTACACAGTGTCGATCTCCTCAACATTGTGTCTGAGTAGAACAGTCATTTACACGTCACAATTAGGATAATAATCACTACAAAAGTGGTTCCCAACCGAAGTGCCGTGGCTACTTGGTGGGCCGAATTTACGTGCTGTGGTTCTTTGAATAGTTAGATTTTATTTTGTTTCGAGTTTCAAAAATTTTGTAAAAATTTTCAGTTTTATTTGAAAATAAAAGTTGAAAATAAAATTTTGAAAATAAAAGTAGTTGAAAAATTGCTTTGTGGCGCAGTTAAATGTTTGTTTTTATATCGGGTGTTATAAGTGAAAAGGTTGGAAAACACCGCTTTACAGCAACAGAAAGGTTACTGTTCATAACTTACTTCATAAATATTTGGCCATACAATGATGAAAATGTAAAATAGTGAAGAACTATTACCGATGCGCAACATTCCAAATTTTTTATCAAAAAGTTATTATTATTAGTAATAAACAAACTATGTTCATCACCTTGTAAACATGTTGGTTGAAAAACTTAATGCATAAAAATAGTTTACTATATCGTTCTTTAAGAATGATTTGCTTTTACAGTATGTCCACTTTTTCGAATTTTGAGAAAACAGCCTTTGAAAATGCTGCTCGTTAGTTTGTTTTAGTAATAAAACTTTTGATTTTAAACTAGAAAATTTTTGAGCTACTCTTTTTGCTTCGAGTTTTTGCTGACGTGAAGTTTTTGTTGAAATAATGCTTGAATGCTTAATTCAATTTTTAACAAAAATGGTCATAGGACTGTTTAGTTCTTAGTGAACGATATGTTTTATTTTCTGGATGTTTTTTTACCTCGAAGTTAGATAAAGTTAATGTTGAAGCGTAAGTCAAATAGTTCGCCGTCGATGATTCAACAATTCAAAACTTTGTTTTCTAATTTTTGTCAATTTCAAATTCGATCAAATAAACTTTATCTAGAATTTTTTGGAATACCTTCATCTACCTTTCGGCAAGAAAGAATTAGACTGAGTTGAAAGTGCTATTTTTTAAAACCTGAATAAATTATAAAGCGAAGCGCGACTCCGATTGCAAATCGTTTGGTTGAACAATTCATTTCGTGTTTTTGGAGAGAAAAACTAAAAATTTCTTTTTTCTACATCTTCGTCAACTTTTGGCTGTTAAACTTTTATCGCTTTACTATAAGCGCAATGAGGAGGGTTGGTTACTGATTTATCCAAATTACTGCCAACGGTCATTTGATCAACATTTTGAACAAAAAGTAATTTTTAATTTTTTAAGGAAAATTGTGTTTTGAATGAAGTATTTTGGTGTCCTTCTGTTTCAACATATTGTAAAAACTTTTAATTCTAATATGTCTGGTTTAGTAATGTTATACTAGTCTTGTTTGTAAAACATTTTATCGGAAATTTTTGGAAAAATTACAATTTTTTAAAATTTATAAGTAAATTTTTAAAGATTACAACGACAATTAAAGTTTTTACCAATGCATACTGGTGATTTTTTTTATTTAATTGTGAAATTAAACCAGCAAAGTTTAAGTAAATTACTGAAAATAACTTGTAAAAAATGCTAGGCCGCCCTAAATAATGCTTTCAAGGCCGGCCAGGTAAAAATAAACAAAATTTTAACAGCGTTTAAGAACTGCAATAACTTGCAATAGGTAGAAAATAGTTTAGTCTCAAAGGTAGAAAGTCAATATTATATTGAGTTTAGAGCTGGTAATATTCAATGGACGATGATGATCGAGATTTTTGTGTATGTATTGTACAATCTTTATAAAAATTTTTGATATGAAAAACTAGTGTGAAGGCGAGTACGTACTTTATAAGTGTAAAGACATAATCGCATCAAATATTTTTAAACATTACGTTGGGGCTATCATAATCATTGGCAATAGAAAATGATTTAGGTTTAAATTAGACACTTTTCTTTATAACATTAAGCAAATTTATTGACTAGCGGTATATTTAATGGGGCAAATCCAGGCGAGGCTAAAAAGGTTAACGTCCCACTTAAATGTTCAGATAAATTTTTTTTGGTCAAAGCAATACTACAAGTTTTGGTGTCTCCCAATTAATTTCTATTTAATGAAATAAACAGCCACATGGTAATATCACAGAAGTGCTCTAACAACAACTATATTTAAAAATGGCAAGTACAATAGAAGTCATTTCTAAAGTTTTTCTTTTGACACTGTTCAGAAGAAATTCTGAGTTATATATTAAGGATGATATTATTGTCTATTTTGTTGAAGTCTAAAATAAATTGAAAATTTTAGTTGCTTTGGCAAAGACTTATGTCAGTGAAAAACGTTCAGCTTTAATAAATTTTGTATTTCTTAATCAGTGATTCCTAACCATGGATTTCAATTATCCTTCTTGTGCCTCTCGTTAACCTCTGAAAACTTATGATTTCACAATGTACTTTCTATAGTTTTTGTTCCACAATGATTACGCTTCATAGCACAACAGCAGAAGATTTGTGCGTTTTGCCTTGACCAGATGTGAAAAAAGTCTATAAAGAAAATATTAGACTATCACGAACTAGCCCGTTCTTGCATACAGATAGCTACGTGAAAAACATTTATCTTTTAATTAGCCAAACCAAATGTCAAGAAAAATTTTAAAAAAGCTCAAATTTTTTAGCAAAAAAATCAAGCACTTTATAATGATTGTAAAGAGAACTTTTTCAAATACAAATATTTAACAAACATAAGTGAATTGCTTTTCGTGGCTCGTGGTAATAAATAGTAGCCTAAAGATTTTAACATTAAGAGAGAGTAATTCATTCTTCAAAATATGTTTGTTTCTAAGAGAATCAAGAAAGAGAAAGTTGGAAGTTCCAAGAGCATCCAGGAAAGCAGCAAATAAGTACGTTTGTTTAAGAGAAATAATTCAACAAGGTCGGGTAATTTCCTACAAGGTCGGCAGCGTGGTCCAATGGTTAAAGCGCCAGGCTCGTGACCAACACGGTCTCGGTTTAAAACCCACTCGCGCCATTCTGTTGCGTCTTTGAAAAAAACACTTTACGGCACATTCCCCTGCTTGGTGGTCCTGGCAAGCAATTCTAAATTACAGTAATATCTCTATTAAATTACAACCGGGCAGCAATATCTTGGCATCTCCGGAAGCAGGTCTGGGTAATTGCCTACCCTATGTATTAGCGCCACCGTCGCTTTCCTGCGAGTCAGGAGGATAAAGATAGAGATAAGATAAAAAAATAAATAAAAATACATACTCCTAATCTCTCCTCATGACATCTCCATACACTTCTGCCTGCCCTCCCTCATCTTTATTCTTAACCGTTCTATCTTAACTGTTGACTGTAATCAGTTATTCAGGCAAAACCAAACGTGAGACTCCACGCTTTTCATTTTCTTTAATAAAAACAATTTCTTCAAGGTTTTCTGACCATAAGTTCGCTCTCTTCAGTCTTATTATATCTGATTTAACGGAGAAGACATGTTTTATCACCGCAGAGTTTGGGATGCTGGTATAGTGCTTAGAAATACTTGAACCCAAGCTCGACGGTGTAACACGGAAAAAATTCCAAACAAATTTGTGTTTTCCACGTTGGCTTGGCGATTATTCAAAGATTATTCTATATCTATACTCTTTAGCTTTTTATTAAAGATATCTATACTCTTTATTAAAGATTATCTATACTCTTTAGCTTTATTGAGAAGTAGATAATTGGCCGTTTTGAAATAGAAAAAAATACTTTAATAGTTTAAAGCAATATTGCTTGATATAGCGTGTATTTATGATTTTTCACAAAAAAAATACAAAAAGTGTTCTTCAAAGGCATCGAGTTTAAAGTTTTGCTGGAAAGCAAAATCAATGACGTCAAAATCAGTCCATGAAGTATAAACAAGTTTCATAAATTGAGGCGTTATAGTTGTTTATGAATATGGATATTGTATACAAATTTTTTTATATATTTTCTGGTCGGCGTTCACCAAAAAGATGTTCCAAAAAGTTACGTCGGAATGATTTTGATTCATTTAAACTATCAGACCACAAAATTTTTTTAACTTTCAGACTATAAATATTTGTCTTAACAATGTGTTACGACTATTAGCCTCGTTAGGGGGAGCTGACAAGGATGCAAGAATAAGTTCAATCACTTAAGAAGATTTAGCTTCGTGGTTCTATGTTACGGCACACAAGTTGCAATGACAAATGTAAATGATAGACACCGTTTTCCAGCTCCTTAATATTAGCTACAAACCTGCTGAGCTTTCCACCGATTCAATTTTTGCCATTTGCCAAATAAAGAAACTGGTTAATTACTTTTCTTTTAAACTGCTACGGGCGAATCTTTGAGTTCAATTTGTTAAAAACAATTTTTAGCAAAAATTTCTTGTCTACTTCAGCTGGAAATTACTTTTTGAAAGCACAAGCTATCAAGTGCGTCATTCCCCTGTACGTTTCGACCGATTTGCGTGCTGCCGTTGCTCAAACAAAAAACTTGCTAATTTTTATTTCAAGAAGAGTAAACATTTCTTTATTTCATTTGTTTATTAAAAGTAAAGATTCGTTCATTTCACCTACATTGAAAACCATTTAAAATCATTGAAAATCATTGAATTATTATGACGATGATGCGTCATAATTATCAGAACAATGTAATAATTCAATGATTTTTTTGTTTTTCAATGAATCAAGAGCGACCTCTCGTGACAAAAAGGTTTTTTTGCAGCATTTGCAAACTTTGTTGTAGTTTTTATTATTTGGTGTAAATGTAATGTGATGACTTCAATACAATTACAAAAAAATTTTTATTGGTAGATTTGTATTTTAAATTATAGCAAATCAAAATTAAATAAAATCATTTGTAAGCAAGCAGTAGTTAAAAACTGTGTTTGTTTCACTCTAAAACATAATTATTTTGTAAATCTAAAGTAAAAACATTGTAAAGCAGTGTTTCTCAACTTTTTTAGCCATGCCCCACCAAATCATTTCTAAAATTTTGATGTTTCCCTTTTGATTATGCAAAGGGGTAAGAGCTCAAATTTTTTGAGGTGGCAATACAGTTTGCCCTAAAGACTAGTGAAGACTAAAAAACAACGTTATCACTTTTAAAATGCCTCTAGTTTCTTCATTTTTACCCCAAAAGACTAGTGAAGACTTAAAAAAAAGGTCATCACTTTGAAACTGCATCCGATTTTTTTATTTTTATAAAAACTTCAACGAAGGCTTCTGCTCAAGGCGTCCTTGTGTTTTTCCACCAAAATTGATTCATAGTGTCTTAAAAATACTCATGCCCACCAAAATTTTGCCAGGTCCCATCGGTGGGATGCACACCCCACGTTGAGAACCACTGTTTTAAAGCTTATCTTTAGTATGCATAATCACTTCTACTTTTACAAAATTTTACGAATGCTTACTGCAAGCTTTTACAATATTAACCTATTTAAAACAGAAAAGCAAGACATAATTGAAAACTTTTTCTCAATACTTTAACTCTGTGTATTGTATACAATAAAGCACAAAACTGGATGTTTTTTTAAATCAAGCCGCTGAAAAGACGAGAAGCACCAGACTAGAGTTTCGCTCTTGTTAGAGCTCGTCAGTGATGCTTATCTCACTGCGGAATGTAAAGTTCGATTCGCAGTGAGATAAGCATCACTGACGAGCTCTAACAGAAGCGAAACTCGAGTCTGGTGCTTCTCGTCTTTTAAGCGGCTTGATTTAAGTAATTCTAAATCCTCATTATTCTTCAATTGTATGTTTTATTCACAAGTCAGAAAAATACAATCGATTTATTTTTCACTGAACAAAGGGTGATCATTCAAATCAGACATTACAGCGTTTTTCCTATTGATAGAAAAAGATGCAAGAAATTGGCTGATTTTACAAAGTTTCTTCTTTTCAACATCACTCACATCACTCACATTCACAAGGCGAATGCATTCATAAGCGACAAGAGATCTCTTCATGGTTTCCACATACAAAAGAGGAAAAAGCAAATTGATTTATTTATAATATAAGTTTGTTCCATCAGCCAATACTTCTTTTTGCGTTCTTTCAAACATAGCACAAACTGAACACTTGTTAGGGTCGGTTTTAGCAAGAAAAATTATGTAAACTTTTCGAATTCCTTTGCTGTTTTGTTTTACATTCTCCTTCGTCTAGGCCACCGTCGCCACAATCTCCGAATCATTTTTGCGTCTCTCACAGTCTCTATCTTCGGCCCTCTATCCGGTCTCTCTCAGTGACCCAGTATCTCTGTTTTTCTACGCATACCACAAGGTGGAGCAAAATATGCATATACGTTCCCGGCGGGTGACGTTGGCGGACGAACAATGCAAAAAATAAGTGAAAGAAATCAAAGCTGAACCTCAATGTTGCAAAAACCAGAACAAGACACAAAGCAAAACAGCAAATTTATTTGCATAATCATTCCATGCAATTAACCTTTATTTCGTGATGCTTAGAATAATTACGAAAAATGGTGTTCAGAGTTTGCAACAATGAATTGAGTTAATTATAACCTATTAAAGTACAATGAATAAGAATGGAAGCAAAACGTCTAAGCAAATGCAAGAATGGAAGTCGAGAAACTGAAATTAAAGAAATGAGCTCAAACTAAATTTTGTAAAGCAATTAATTTAGATTCGAAATGGTAAAATGCTAGCTTTATTTCAGCTTTATAAAAAAAAAAAAATTTTCAATATTAAAATCTCTTTTTTTCAAAACAATTAAAACTTGAAACGTAAGAAACCAAAGCGGTGCATCTAAATCCAGAAAATGAGGTTAATCCCGACCTCGCATATTTCAATAGGCCACTAACACTGCACAGATAGACATTAACTATGCACAAAACACAACTAAGATTAATAAAATTTGACCGACCAAATTAATGATCTTTGTAAAAACTCTGCATTTCATTTAATGAACTGAATTTGTAATTGAAGCCGTTTATTGCAAAAATTAGTTTAAAAAAATAACCAGTGTTTCTAATTCATTGCTTCAGTAAACACTTCTCAGTTTAAGTCTTTTCAACTGATCATTTCATAAAGCTGCAAAATTGTTTTGTGATGTAATAAACCAATGCAATGACGTCTTACAGCATTAATAATATTTACAAGTTTACTTACACAAACTATTTAAATCGATCATAATCGATCCTTCGATAATCGTTGCATTGGGACCAAAACTTTCCAATCTTCGACTCGAAGCAGAACTCACAAATAACAACGCAATTAACTTTAACAACTTCATTATGACCAAACAATAACTTTCAAAACTTTACAATTTCTCTGGCAAATATTAACAAGTTTTATTCAATCGATGAAACAATTTTGTTGATTTAAGCTTTGCAGAAAATTAATTTGTTAATATAACTTTCTAACTTGCAGAAAATTAATTAAAAATTAATATAACCTTCTATAGTAAATTAATTTAAAACTATATAGACACAAAATAACTAAGTCGTATTTATAGAAAGACCGGAGTCTTCACACCCCTGTAAAAGTAGAAAACTTTTTGAATTAAAAAATTATTCTAACATAAGTTTATTATCTTTTAAAAATTTTACTTTAAATGTTATAAAAAAGTGACGTAGCCGCTGTTATGACGTAAAATAATATTAAAGCAGAATTTGATTAGATTGAATAGAATTGAATAGAATTTATTGAAACTTTAAATTGAAATAAAATTGCTTGAGATGTTCAAGCTTTTGTATTAGAATTGTGGAGTCAGAATCGCACAAATTGTATGTTTTTGGGCTGTGTCAAAATTATTTTTTAGATAAACTGAAATCGGAGTCGTTATTATTTTTGGTGACTCTGATTTTCAAATTTTCGGTAAATTACTTGTAAACTATAATCAGATTTACCATCTCAATTGACTAGATAATAATCACGTTCAAATACGGTGAATATATTTTTGAGAACTGGGCCGCTTTTTGGCCTTCAATTCCAAGTGAAGACAAAAAAAAACGGTTTTCGCTTGAAAACGATTTTCAATACAAAAAAGTAAACTCAACTTCGGTTAGGGATTTGTTTTGTAAAATTTAACAAAAACTTAAGAAAAAAAAAGTAAAAATTTGGTCAAAATTGTAGTTTTCGTCTTAAAAAGTCAAGTTACGACAAAAAAAGTCTTCACCTTTTACTCAAAAATCAGCCTTTTTAAAAACTTTTAAATCTTGAAGAATCAAGGTCCTTGTCTGAAGCTACCGGCTCGACTTAATTTCACTATCAAATACCGTGACTATGACGAAACTATAACGGCGCAAGCAGACAAGCCTATATTCTGCTATGTATTTTAAAAGCAGACTTTAAGCCAGACATGGGCATTTTACGGCCGTGGGCCGCGGGGCGCATGCGATTCTTTGTTTGGCTCTGATCAGCCCGTGAAAGAATCGTAAGAAATTACAAAATAAACGAGCTTTTTTAATCTAGTGATGCCTGGATTGAATGTGAATTGCTTTGATTTTGAATTGTTTTATTTACATCGCGCATGCGTGTTACTTAGTTGACGTAGTTGAAAGCAAGTTGCAAGTATCGAGACAACTTTTATCGCCACAATGTGAACTAAAAAAAAAACATAATCAGGGGCGTATAATCCATACGTGCGGAGTTTGGGGCGCACATTTTGTAATTTTCTACAGCAAACTGTAAGAAGTATTTTCTTAAATTTTAAATCAAATATAATGATATTGTAGCGAACTCATCACTGCAAACCTTCAATTTTTTTTATTCGTTATTGCAATTTAGCCTGATCACGTGGTTTTATCGATAAATAAGGCAGACGTCACAATAATACAGACATAAAATCATTACGACTACATATACGCGCTAGACCTCAGATTAGATTAGAGACTAGTGAAATTCGACTCGAGAGTATTCGTGAAACTGATTCTATTTGAATAAGGTTATTTATATCCATATTTGCTGAAACGTTTATTTGAAGTTGTGCCCCTTAATAGAAAAGTGTCAAAGTTATTTGTGTGCCAATAATCACTCACGCGTTTATCAACGCAATTAAATAAATATATTCATGTCAATCTTAAACGAGAAAATTATGACATAACAATAAACTCTTTATGATATTTTGAAATTTTGAGCTTCAATTCGGCGCACGCAGACAAGCCGATCTTTCATTTTGTTTTTCAAAGCAACCTTTAGCGGACATTGGTTTTTCTTGTTTTAGGAAAATGCTTTTAACTCATATAGGCTTTTGGTGTCCTGAAAAGTTTAACATAGTGTAAAGCCAAAAATTGTGCACTAAAGTTGACTTAGTATTTATGAATGGCACAAGCTTTCGTGAGCAACTGCTCACTTCGTCAGGCGCAAAACTATTTAATAAAAACTAAGTCAACTTTAGTGAACAATTTTTTGTTCTTTTCTGATTAATTTCAAGAATTGACACGGCTTTCCCAATTTTTATTCTTTCCAATCCTTCGATGATAGAGTAAACCACAGATTAGGGTTGCCATAGCGTTCGGAATTTTTTGTTAAATTTTGTGTCCGGAAGGAATGTCCGGAATTTTAGTATTAACCAAAAACAACGTGCAATTTTTTAAGAAAACACATTGATTATGGGAAAAAATAGCAAATTCCAAAACCGATTCTAAGTGAAGACCTTTTTTATTAAAGAACACCATGATTTTGGAACGAAAATAGGAAAATCCTAGATCGATTTGAAGTGAAGACCTTTTTTTTTTTTTTTGGTCTTCGTCCTAGATTCGTAAACAAATTTATTTTGTCCGCCTCTTCAGAAATTTTTTCGTTGGTGCGCCTATGTCTGTCCCGAATTCCGCCTATTCAGATATGGCAACCCTAGCGTAGATTAACTATCTCTTTTTTATGAAAGAAATCAGTTTTAATTGACTTTTTCCTATGATTAGAAGTGACGTGTTGAGCCTCACAATACCACAAAAATTCAAAGAAATCCAATAAAATTTTAATAGTTTGCCATTTCGTACTCACATTCAATAATAATAACAATTTAGCTAAATGATAAAAATAGTTTGACGGAAAATAGTTGAAAGTATTTAAGAACATCTTCAAACAGAAATTATTGCAAAAAACTAGAAATAATAAGTGCTGGGCAAACCTAAATCAAAATAAAGCTTGCAATAAATTATAAAACTAAGGAAAAAAAGTTTTTGCAGCACTTTATGACTTGACATATTTTTAGTAAAAGAGACAACAAAAGCATTGTCAGCAGCGTGGTCGAGTGGTTAAAGCGCCGTGCTTATGAGCAACATTATCTCGGTTCAAAACCCACTTGCGACATTCCATTGTGTCCTTGGAAAAGCCACTTTGCGACACTTTCCCCTGCTTGATGATCTTGGCAAGCAGTTCTAAATTAAAGTCATATCACTATTAAATTTCAAACGGACAGTAATATCTTGACATCTCCGGAAGCAGGTCGGGGTAATTGCTTACCCTATGTATAGCGACTCCGTCGCTTTCCTACGAGTCAAGAGAATAAATAGAGAAATAAAATAAAAAATTTTAATTAATTTGTAGTATCTCAAGCAACATGTTTATACAAATGAGACTAGATATTCGTCATTTTCAAAACTTAATTTTTGTTTATAACTGTAGCACGTTGAATATATAGAATATAAAACCAAATTAGCGAATTCGCTTTTTTTCGACTAGACCTACTGGATAGGTTGCTACGGACCCCCAGTATAGAAATGCTGCTTAAAAATCCAATTTAGAAATCCTGTACCGACCCGACAAATTTGCTGGAAAGCATGATCACGAGCAAACTAAATTTATTTGAAATAAGAATTTTAACAAGAATCTTCAAGCTAGATTAAAAGAAGTAGATAAGCTTTTTTAATTGACTTCTACTATGCTCAACAATACTGCTTCCGCTAAAAAATTATTTTCTGCTTTGAAGCAACAATATGACAACCTGCTATTAAGGAAAACAAGATCTAGGACTAAGTTTCTAAACAGGGTCCACCGAATTTTTCTATAAAACAATAATTTGCTATCTACGTTCAACTTTATCTAAAAAAATTTCTAAAATCATAAGAACTTGTCAATGATAAGCGCATTGCCCAAAAAAGTGTAAACTCGTAGTCTTTACTTGTTGTTGAAGCATCAAACTTTTTCCCTAAAGTGTCAAAAAAAGGTCATCAATTAAAGTTTGGGTACTGTTATTAGTAAACGTAAAAAAAACTTTTTTTTTTCCTTGAATTTTAGAAAAAAAAATTTTAGACTTGGAGTTTATAGAGTTTTACAAAATTACCCCAGAATTTCACGTAATTCAACAAACTTATCTGTACAGACATGTTGCTTATGATACTATAAAATAATGTGAAATGGTTTTGGTATTTTTTCACTAAAAATATGTTAAATCATAAAATGTTGCTATAGTGCTTTTTTCTTGGTTCTATAATTTGTGTGTTTCAACCAATTTAAAAAGCCTCATCTAGGATGTTGTGGTGGAAACGCAATTTCATTTTGTATAATGGCAACATTTATCACTCTCTGCTTGATCCGTGTGCATCTAACTGTGTTGAATTTTCTCTCTGTTTTCCAATTTTGGTTTTGAGTTTGTAATGCACGTGGTCGGTAGCGTAGTCACTAAATATTTTAAAATTGGTTTGTTTAGCTGTGCTTGTTCTGAATTGCCTTCACTTGGACCTTGTCAATAAAATTTTCTCATATGCTTAAAGATTAAGTACGATATAGGTATACGTAAGGTAAGTTAATAACGACAGCCATAGACTGATAAAAGAAATACACCGCGGCTGCTGACGATACACGTAGCAAATTAACATGTTGAACCCGTCTTAATTTAAGAAAAATTATAATTGAATTAAAAAAGATTTACCGCCGCCAGTATATCCTTGCGGTTTAGCGGTGTCTTTTGCAGTTGCGCTGGTGGAACATTGTTTTCATTGTACTACCTACCCAGCGTTCAGGTCCACAACTGGATGTTTGAGGTGTATAAACCACAAACAGAAAGTTGTGCCAGCTGTTTAAGTTTTCAACTTTTTCAGCTGGGGTCAACAACAAGCTGTAGTGTCCTGACGAGTCCTAATAAGAAAAAAAAAAAAAAAAAAAAAAAAAAAATTTTTTTTTATCCAATTGACTTTCCATTATTATTATTGATATTATTTTATTTCTTTCCACCTTGCTATGTTCTGTATCAGAACAAATTAATATTTTGTTCAATATTACGTCTTTTTTTTCCTCTTCGCACATTTGTACTTTTTTTTCCACTTAATATATTTATTTGTTTTTTTTTTTCTCGCTTGTTATTTTACACATAGCAAACAAACTACTATTGTCAATTGTATCTTATTTTTGCGTCTTCCACTTTTCGCTCCTGACTAATCTCTTTCTATACGCTATTTATTGTTATTACTGTGTTCTTTTCGTCTACCAAAATATGCTTAAAAATTTAATTATTATTCTTATTAAAATGTCAGTTATTTTTTCGCTTGTCCTCTATGTGTTGCCTCATATATATTAACCAATATACTCACCATGATTTTCAAAGTTTACATATCTGTTTTTATTGTATTGTGTATTTATTGAGTTGTGTTTTTGTGTTATAACTAAAATTATATAAAAAAAAAAAAAAAAAAATAAGGACGAAACAGGTCTGTCGGCACTTGCTTGTTGATTGACTTGACCATTCTTACTATATGTTAAAAAAGATTTGTTATAATTTTCATCCATGATGTTAAAAAGGTTGAGAAGCACTGGTGTATCCAATTCTGCACTTAAATGGCTAGCTAACTCATAACTATTTTTAATTGTGATTAAATCATCGAAAAGTAACCACTCAATCAATTAAATTTTTAATAGTTCTCGTTTCTATCAATAACAATATTTAATATTAGATCTTTAAATTTTTGTTGTAGTTCATTTAGTTTGGTGTTAGCAACTGAGGTTTGACTTGTCAAACTTGCATTTCAACATGTTGATTGACACAAATACGTGTTACGGCTGTGATATAGCCCGTGTAACAAAAAAATGTTATTTTTTGTTTTTGTTTGAAATTACCGCGATATTATACAGTCTATTTCAGTTTAAGCGCACACCTTAAAAAAAGCTCATCGTCTGTCACTGAAGGTAATTGCAATAAAACATTGACACTTACCGGTCTTTTCAACTAATCACAAACTGTTTTATATAAAGAAAAACAATTAATATTTTTCAGATTTTAGCTCAACTTTTTGATCCGGCTTTTTATAATATTTTATTGTTGTCATGTGATTCCATGTAAAAAATAATTTTCATTCTTGTTTTAAAACAGGGGTTCCCAAACTGGGGTACATGTACCCTAGGGGGAACATTTAGGCTTCTCATGGGGTATATCATTATGTGACAGAATGTCCTTATTTAAGTTAAATTCCGCGTCCGGAAGAAATAATAGACTCAAATGTCTAGAATTTTCGAATCCGGTCGATTGTAATTACGTCAAACAGGACAATTAAGAGGGAAGACTTTTTTACAGATCACCGTGATTTTGGGTTTGAATGGGAAAAATTTGTGGCTGCTGAAAAGGGAAGAGTTCCATTTTTTAGAGATCACCTTGATTTTCGGCATGAATTGGGAAAATTTGTCAAAGAGACAAAAATAGGAATAATTGAAGGCTGATTCCAAATGAAGATCTTTTTTTTTAGAGGACACCATGATTTGGAACAATATCTACCTGGCTGAGGCCCACAAGCTCGAACAATTTCGAAAAGTGGCCCGCAAGAGTGAAGAAGTTGGACCACTTTGTTTTAGAGAAACGTCACAACATTTTGGGGGAACATGCAAACCTGCTACAGTGTCCAAAGGGTACCGATCAACTAAAAGTTTGGGAAACCCTGTTTTAAAAGTATAGTTGTTTCAAATTTTTACAAAAAACTTGTGCATTTTAAATGGCTGTTTGTACGCTGTAACACTTGAACGTAAAGTATGAGCTAAAAAAATCTAAAGCAAGCATTATTATTATTATTTTTTTGTTTGAGAAAGAATAAAAATAATTTATAGTGTTACAGTTACTTGCTGCATTGCTATTTGCTAGATTGAAATCCGTTTTATTTTGCTTTTATAAAATATTTAGGCGATTTTTGTTCGAAATTTAAGAAGTTATAAATTTTAGTTATGCCATAGTAATTTTTCGGTTTTGAATTTTATGGAATTAATGCTTAAGTTTACGCTGACGCTAACACCTTCAAATTTCGTTGGCGCAAACGCTTTAGCTGACGCCATTAAGATTTTGAAGAGTTGACGTTGACGCTGGCGCGTTCAACATGTTTTGTTGACAACCACAACACTGTGTGATTGCATTGCGTGCTTACAATGCGCTCATAATTGGCATGTCTTTCAAGAAAGAAGAAATTTTTTGTCCCAGAAAATTTTGGCCACTAACACTTTGCTTAATCAAATAAGTACTTTTATTCCTATGCAATTAGTTTTATTCCTATGCAGAAATGCTGTAAGTTTTATTCTTTTGCAATTAAAAGGATTATGCCATAAATTGGTATGCAATTAACCTTAATTTTTGTCATGCTGTAAATATTGAGACAAATCGTTATTCTTTTAAACACAGTAGAGAACATCATACATTCAGCTTTCAACATATTGCAAAAAATTTCTATAAGCATAAAGCATGAAAAAAACTGATTAAAGAAAACTATGGGCTATAAGTCGTGAAAAAAACAAAAGGCGTCTTTAGTGTTACAAATAATGTATTTTGAGCAATAAAACAATACTTTGCCTTATTCCCTGCTTTGCTTACACGTTTTTTTATTAATTTAAAACAAATGCATAACTTGCTTAAATTGCATAGAAAACTAGGCAAACTTATTATGCAATTATTTGGGTTCGTCAATAATATATTTCTGAAGATTAAGATTTTTGCGCATTACGTGTTTGTACGCAAGCATTTGTGTGTGTACGTTTTGCATTTGTTGATATAATTGTAATAATTTGATTTTTATGCCGATTTATTAATTTTTTTAATTATTTACTTGGGCTTTTGCGGGCCGTAGTTTGCCCACTTCAATATAATTTGTTATAGACCTACGTAAATGATTAGAAAACCAGAGTAAAATGTGTTAAAATTTGAAATTCATCTATTACCTATTGATGTTATTAGTTTTACATTTATTTTCCTGGCTCACAGGAAGACGTTGTAGAATGTAGATGTTGTACTTAGGGCACCAATTAAGCGGTTATCCCGACCTGCTTTGGTTTGGTTTTGAGTTTTGAAAGGAAACGTAAGAAACTGGTCTCAAAATCCTCCCAGTTGATTCAAAGTGAAAGCTTGAGTTATTGAAAGAAACGAACATATTTAACTTATAAAAAATCAATCTTAATACACAAAAAAGTAAAAAAGGTTAGATTTTTTAGCAAGAAAAAAACCAATATGATTAAAAGTAAGCAAAGAATTATTGCTTAAACTTTCACGCTAAAAGGTAAGCAAAAATATGACAAAAACTACTTTTAGCCTTCCAACTCAAAAACCACATTTATCCAATCGAGAAAATGCGTACCCATTGAACAGAAGTAATTATTAATACCTCTTTAGTCTTGCTTTTTTAATGGGGGCAAAGTTTTAAATTGCTTTTTTAAAAACCAAAAAAATTTTAATAGAACTTGAGGGTCAAAAAATGTTTTTTGTTTTCAAAAGCCACGTGAAAGCAAAAATAAGAGTTTCCACTTGCTTGTTTTGGATAAAATTTTGCTTTATAAACAATTGTTTTAAAATTTTAAGTAGTTGGCTTATTTCTCTTTAGACCTATAAATTAAAAATAGGGGAGAGTGGAGCCCGGCTAGACACTGAGTACAGTCGGACATTGTAATTTGAAAAAAACTCTGAAACTTCAAACTGCAGACATAAATATATTTCACCACAAAGCATTCACTCGTCTTAGTTTGAAAAACTAATTATTGTATTAATAAAATAAATGTGGTGGATAAATATTGATTTTTAGGGTAGGTAAGTAATTTTGGAAAGGGTATAGTTGAACCTGTTTTTACCTTAGCTTTAATTTAAATTCTTCTCACTGTTGATACAATTTAGAACTTGATTTATTTGCTATCTTTTACCATAAAATAATTTAAAGTAACTTTTAAGTTTTTGCCACCATTTTGAAAAATAAAAAAAGTTTTGGTCGGGACACAATCGGACATTTTTTTGGGGAAACAGCCAGACACTGTCCGACTGTGCCCTTTAATGATTATATAGATCTATTTTGCACGATAGCGTATTTCGTTTGATTTATCAACAGCTAGTAATTAGGCTTAACATTATAACTAATTTATTAAAGTTTATAACAACAATTTTTAAGTTACATATGATCCATAAATTGTAAAAAATTTTTCTTAGTTTTGAGAATATCTATTATTTTGTAATGATTTATAAAAATTATGGTAAGAAATAGACAAAGGAAGTCTACCATTGGTATGTTTACTGAAGAAAGTATGAAAGAAGCAGTAGTTATGGCAATAAATGGTAGTGTATCTATAAGTAGTGCAGCAGAAAGGATGGGTGTAGCTAAAAGTACACTACATGAATATGTCAAAAAGATAAAAAGAACTGATAGTTCAGAAATAGACAAAAAAAGGTTTCGACCAAATTATGCATGTTGTCAAGTTTTCAACAAAGATGAAGAAAATAATTTAAAAGAGTATTTATTTATGTGCTCTCACATAAATTATGGTCTAACAAAACTGAATGTTAGAAAGATGGCTTATGAAGTTGCAGTTAAAAGTAAAAAAAGTTTCCTGACTGTTGGAATGAAACAAAATTGGCTATACATGGTTTTATGAAAAGACACTCTGATTTGAGCTTAAGAAAGCCAGAAGCATGTAGCTTGTCAAGAACAACAGCTTTTAATAAGCATACCGTTGCTGCATTTTTTGAAAAACTTTAAAATGTTTATGATCGCAATGTGGAATTTGCTAATGGAACTAGGTTGTTTAACTTGGATAAAATGTCTACATCAACTGTGCAAAAACCAAGAAATGTTTTGACCTTGAAAGCCAGGAGTTCCTTTGACCATATATGATATTTCAGGGTTGGTCAAAATTACTCATGAAAAAGCTATGACTCCGACCAATATCATATCTGGGTTTAAAAAGACTGGCATATTCCCCTTAGATGAACACATTTTTGATGAATGCGATTTTTTACCCAGTCTGGTCACTGATCAACCTAATGATGCAACAGCAAGCAACAGACATTTGGAAGAAAACGAAAGCTTGGACAATGCGTCAGTAAAATATTTTTAAATATTAAGATTTTGCACATTACGTGTCTGTGTGCCCCTGTGTAAGCAAGTACTTGTGTGAACGTTTCGCATTTGTTTACACAATTATAATAATTTGATTTTTTATGCCAATTTAATGTTTTTTTAATTATTTGTTCATGGCTTTTGCGGACCACACAGAAATTTGTCGCAGGCCTTAGTTTGCTTAACCCTTCTGTAGAAGAACAACTTATTCAAAGACTCGAAAAACTTGTCGGTTGTTTTGCATTGCTGCAATCTTTAAATAGAAGTTTAGTTTAGTGACCTACAAAGTATTTTTTAATTTGTTTTCCTTATCATATAAACTTTTGCTTCATAACCAAAAGAAAAATGGCATTTTTTGCAAATCAAAATGACTTTGATTTGCGCAAAAATGCTGACTCGGCACAAAAGAGTGAAAATGTTTCACTTACTTTTTTTGCAATAATAATGCCTTAGAAATACAGTGGTTTATCGTTGCTCGATGCTCCGAACTGCCCCGGACCATCGATCCCTCCGCTTTCTGTCAAGCTTGGCTAGCAGAGCTGTAGCAGCCAAACTTGAGTCGTCTCCCTGAGGAGACTGCAGGAAAGTTTTATAGAGGGACTCACACTCTGCATCCCAACACGAAATATAGTTGTTTCGATATCCACGTGGGATAGTTTTTTTGGCTGCTTTCATGATGATGTTACAGGAGTCCTGGTAAGCCACATCTACATCAAGTGAATCAGGCGGCAACAAAGTCTTTGCGAATTTATTCGTCAAAGCAATGTAGTGACTCAATTTGGCCTTGCGGAAGTTGCATCGCTTAACAGGCATGCTTAGCACTGCCATAGCAAACCTTGGTTGTGCAATAAGCGAAGGTCGATGTTGTGGGACTTCTCAAGTACACGTCTATCCGGTAGGCGACTGTTCGGATCTACGCTAGCGAAAGCTAGATCTGGACTGGTGCCAGTGTTCCAGTGGTCAGAGTAAAAACTGGAAGTGTCCTTGGCATTATATAGGAGAGCAAGACAATTAATACTTACCCATCCAGCCAAGCACTCACCGTCCGGACTGTTGTCATCGTAACCCCAGTCAGCATGACGACAGTTAAAATCGCCAGCGTAAAGACAGGGGTGAGGAAACACTGGGAGATCCAGGGTTCGCAATCGCGTTGGCGGTGGTTTGTAGACGTTGACTATTTTATAGCCATTAACGTCCACATACAACCACTCGATCTCCCATATCGGTGAAATGTCATACTTCATTCTTAATAATTTTTATCATGGCGATACAGCTTATGTTTCGCATTAAAATAATTTCAAGTTTTGTTATAACATAAAAATCGCTTGGGCAAGGGATAAATCGCTTTTGTACTGTGTTATTTATCTGCTTGCAATTGTTCGAATGCAACTTTCTTTTTTTTTCGCCAGACGGTGGTGACGTAAGGCGCTTTGTCTGCATCGCATGACCGAGTTAAGTGTAATCTGGAATGTTCTTGCTTACCATAGGAAATAGGTTCTAATTCTAACGCGCATTACCGAAGCGCTTTCGAGATCGTTCCAGACGATTTGCATGTGACCTGTTGTCTATATATGTACGTGCGCTTGATTGAATGACACCGACAATGCGAGGCGAGAACGACGAAAGCATACGACGAAAGAGAGACGAAAACGAGAGAGACGCATAAAGCGAAAAGTGTCGCTTTGAGAGATAGTAGAATTTGGGGCGAGTGTTGAATTTATTTTGCGCCTGTATTTTGGAGTTATGTTTCTACAGAGGTAGAATCATTTGTGTTGATTGAATCAAGGTTATAGCGTTGATTTCGCTTTGCAGTTTGGCAAAGCGTGGAATAGAATTTTCGTCGGTCGTGACTTTTGTACTACATTCAATCTTATTAGAGACAGTGGTCTCTGTTTGTTTGTGAAGAGGAGTCTTCAACGAAGCCAACTATATAATAGCTTCGGGCTTATAGCAGGCTACTTCTTGATCCGGAATAAAATAAAATTAGACACAGCTTTGTTTCAGCGCAGGTATTGGGTTTACCTAGCTCAACTGGTCCTTTAGGATTCCCAAACAAAGTCTGTGACATAAAGATTGGTCCAAAAGCGTATACCTTAATCGCTGGTGGACAAACGTGGCAAGGCCATGCTTCCTGCTTAAAGAAGACCCAGCCAGTTGGTAGTTTGGAAGTACCAACTTCTCTGCATCAATGCAGTGGATCACCTGTAGAAGGATGACGAGTGCCTCAGACTGCATAGCGAGGTGATGAAAAACGTTCATCTTGCTTGTAGTGAAGCCTGAATCAGCTGAAGAATAGTGGGCCCTCGAAACTTGTTGGCAATGTGCCCTGAAAAGAGCAGTTTTTTCAGGCATTTTCCGTCCGGAAAAGGACGTTTGCCGATTAGCAGACCCTCGCTGAACATCGGAATGGGTGGATACCCTTCCATTTTGGTAAGTTTGGTTTCGATCTGTCATGTTTAACACCAAGAACAGACTTACTCACGGCCCAGGCTGCGAGAAAGCACCTGCCATATGGGCCACCGTCCATAAATTGTAAATAAGTTTTGTAAATTGAGATTTTATAGTTGTTTACAAATATGGATATTGCATACAAATTTTTTACATATTTTCTTGTTGGCGCTCATCGAAAAAACCTTTAATGACGGTTACGACGGAATAATTTTAATTAATCTAAGTCATCAGACCAAAAAATTTTTTAAGGTTCAGAGCACAAATGTTTGTCTTAACAGTCTGTTGCGACTGTTAGGCTTGTTAGGGGGATTAACAAGAACGGAAGAATAAGTTCAAGTCACAAAAGAATTTAGGTTATTGTTTCATGTTATGGCACGCAAGTTACAATGACAAATGTAAATAATAACACCATTTCCAAGCTCCATAAAATTAACTACATACCAAAGCTCTGCTAAGTTTTCCACTGATTCAACTTTTGCTGTTTTCCAAATAAAGAAACAAGTCAATTATTTGGGTTTAAATTGTTACGTGCGATATTTTGTATTTAATTTGTTAAAAACTATCTTTAGTAAAAGATTATTGTCTACGTTAGCTGGAAATTATTTTTTGAAAGCGCAAGCTATTATCAGCTGCGTCACCCCCATGTAGTTTTTGACCAATTTGGATGTTGCCGTTTCTCAAACAAGAAAACTCGCTAATCCATTTTTTTAAATGAGTAAAGATTCAGTACGCCTAAATTGAAAAGCAACCAAATTAGATAGCACTTTCGCAAAACAGATTTATATAAAGCGCACGTAGACTTTTTACTCTTCGGTGCGCAACGCAATAAGGCGTAACTTAAAATTCTTTAACCATCATTAGCGCAGCGCAAAGTACACAATCTGCTCAAAAACATGTTTTCCCGTATGTACACACGCATTAATATTTCGCACATTGCGTGTGTGTGCTTGTATGTACACACGCATTTGTGTATACGTTTCGCATTAATTTACAAAATTGTAATAATTTGATTTTTTTAGTGAATTTAATAATTTTTTAAAATCATTTGCTATAAGGTTTCGCGGGCCGCACAGAATTTTGTCGCGAGCCTTTGTTTGCTTCCCCTGTTGTAAAGAAACAACTTGTTCAGAAACTTAAAAAAGCCATCGGTTGTTTTGTACTGACGTAATTTTTAGATAGAAGCTTAGTTTAGTGACCTACAAGTATTTGTCAAAAATATTTTTCTTTGTGGCATAAATTCCGTTTCATACGCTGGTAGAAAAATGGAATTTTGTGCAAATCGAAATGACTTTGATTTGCGTAAAAATGCTGACTCCGGACAAAAGAGTGTAAATGTTTTATTCACTTTTTTTTATAGTAATTAATCCCTTAAAAATCCGGTGGTTTATTTATTTTTCATAAATTAGGGCATTTTCCACGGTAAGTGAGAACATTCTCGATACACTTAAAGGCGCGTTTACAGCCGTTTACAGTACTTTTTTTTTTCAGCGCGAGCTTGGTTTGTTTTATTGACGCTCAAATCCACTCATTTTTTCTCGAAAACATGAGTGGATTTGAGCGTCAATAAAACAAACCAAAATCGCGCTGAAAGAAAAAAGTACTGTAAACGGCTGTAAACGCGCCTTAACTCGGTCATGCGACACAGACAAAGCGCACAGAGACAAATTGACGATTTCTTAAACTTTGCAATGATCTATTGTTTTATTAAAAGATAATAAATTCAAATTTGAAATTGCAGAATAAAAAAATGAAATTGTTTTTTTCGCACTTTGTAGTCTTTCTAAGTTTAGCTGAATTTCTACGCTTCGGCAATAACGAAAAAACCTTGAAATGTGATTAGAACGAATACTTCGTTATTATTGAAATAAAACAGTCGCAAAACTGAATCTTTTACAACTGGAAGCAAGAACGAGATTGGATAAATTAATTAAAAACTGTGCAATATGACAGCTCTTTTGTATCGGTAAAAAGTGTGAAAATAACCTTGGATATAGATGCCTTTAACATCAACTACGGAGATGCACGGCAGTAAAAAGTATGCCGTGAACAAATAAGTCAAATAAATTCACTACTTTTGTAAATTCGATTATTTATTTAAATCAGTAGATTTACAGTATCACAGATAAAATAACAACACACACGTACATATAACCTTCAGTAGATGCACTTTTAATGTGTGTTTAGATATAATATGCTTCTAACATCACCGTCATAGATGGAGCGAAGCAGTAAGTAAACAATAAGCAGCATTGATTTTTTTCAGTGTTTTTTGCAACAAGCAAAGAAATTTTTTATATTTGATCAGAAATTTTTTCAAATACATTTTAATTGCTTTGAAATCCCAGTTTATTTCATTTCTATATTTACACTTTTGACTCGCAGGAAAGCGTCAAAGAGGCAAGGCAAGCAATTATCCGGACCTGGTTCCGGAGATTCCAAGATATATTTGCGGTTGAAATTTTTTTAGTTTTATAGAGATATAATTAAAATTTAAACTGCTTTTCGAGACAACCAAGCAGGAGAAAGTGCTGTAAAGTGTCTTTTCCAAGGACACAACAGAATGGTGCGAGTAGGTTTTGAACCGAAACCATGTTGCGCTCTTAACCACTCGATCAGGCTGCCGGCAAAAATTTTAAATCTTTGAGCCATCTTAAGTCTCAAAATAAAAAAGTCTCCCGCTCAAGGACAAATCAAGAATCTAAGTGTAAATCGAAATTCACATGTGACATAAAGCCTATAAAAAAATCGATGACATTGCTGCCAACCAAAATTTTTAAAAGAAACAAGAAATAATATTGAAATCATCTCACGAAGTTTCGCGCAACTGCATAAGGCTTTCTAACGTCGTTTATTGATTTAAACTTTGTATTAAAGATTTGGTTGAGATAATTTTGTTGGTTTGATAACAGGATAATAATAAAAAAAAATTAAATGAGTCTATACTAATTAGAATTTTATAAACACTTCAGATATTCCGCGTGAAAACGAAAAATCTCTTTATTGGAAATGATTTGAAATTTTTAGATACGATTCATCCAAGTACACAAATCCATACACGGTCACGTGACCATCTATGAAACTAATACATTATCACGTGACTCAGTACAAAAAAACAGAACATTTCTTGAATATTTAACGCCCTGATGAAAACCTCTGCAACTAACTTGGTCGTAATTTTGGGGACTTTCTATATTAAACATTGTGTTGCCATATAAACTTGGCATGACGTCACTCCAACGTTTTGTCTTGTTTCGATTCTGCTTTTGCCGTACCTGCCGGGGGGGGCAGGGGGCGGCTGGTACGGCTATAAATTTTGCTGTAACTTTCAATGAAATGAAGAAAACAAAACCAAGAAGCGTCAAAATCGACACAATTTTCTGCCCCTGGTTTGATTCCCACTGACGTTTCGCAATGATTTGATATCCTTGTTAAGGGTTTATTGCAGTGCTTCGCCCAACTATTTTTACAACACTCTTTCCTTGCCTATGTTAAAGTTTTTTCTTCCCCCTATATTGAATACCATGATTATTTAAATTAATTTTTCTTTACATTGCAATTCAAACTCAGCTCGTTTAACAAAAACTAATAGAAATATATTCGGAGTCAAAAAAAGTATCAAACTATGCGGAGAACAACGTATAAAAATAAAGTTTTAGTCGTTCCAAGTTTGCAAAGCTCTATCCAGAAACTTAATTGAAAACATTAACGGCCAAATAAACTGGACTCTCATATCAGCATTACTGATTAGATTGTGAGTCTACAATTTTACAGTTTCGTTTTACTCCTTAATTATTATTCTAAGCTTAATTATTGGTTGTTGTTTTTTTTCAAACAAATCAAGGAAATAGATTCATTTAATTTACTTAGTTTAAATTTTTTATTCATTACTGCTTTCTTTCCCTGGATTTCAGCTTTTTTAAATTATTAAATGTTTTTAAAAATTCTTAAAATACACTCTCAAACTGCTGCTAGATATAGAAGTAGGCCACATCTGAAGATTCTGCAGCATAGAACAGCAAATCCTATGGTTATAAAATAGATATTGAAATTGAATGAAAAAAATTTTTTTAAATAGAGCTAAAATATCAATTGTTTATTTTTATCATGCTGCTGGATTCATGCAATGGACCGCAAACGGGTTTTGAGCAGGATATAGAAGCAAATGCTATTATTATAAAATGAATAGGTTATTTTTCATCAAGCCATTTACTAGACCACAAACGAATATTCAACAACATATAAAATCAAGTTTTATCATTATAACAAGAAGCTTGAAATTAGATAAAAAACTAATTTTTTTATAAAAATATAGGGTTACAATATTTTCGTCACAAAAAAGGAGAACACATTTAACTATTATGCTATAAGATACCTCAATATTGTTTTGTGTATTTGAAACTGATAAAACTAACTAAAAAAAATTGAAATCAAAAATCATTTTCTTAGGTAATGACGCATATATCTGGAGTTTGTTGGTTCTCTTTCAAAGATTGCTTAATGACTTCAGTTGTCAGTCATATCCACAATTATCAGAACACAAATTTTTGAAAATGCATTTTATTAAAATTGCCCCAACAGACTGTTTCGCTTGTGAGATTTATTAGGAGACAGAACATTTGAAAAGATAACAGCAAATACATTGAAACATAAATAAAAAATTAAGAATTAAAAATTATAAAATGTCCTATCTAAATGACATTGAAATTTATTAGTGTTTTTTTTTAAAGTGATAGGCGTATATTTTAAATAAACTACGAGGTAAATGTAATCACATATTATGAAAAATATAATTAATACCTCAATCAGTAACTATAAACAGTTTTTCTTGTAGTTTGTCAGTAAAATTTATAAATCGAAAAGTAAATAATATGCTAAGCCTGCAAATCCTATTAACATTTTAACTTTTGCTTTTGACAACAATGGCATTTTCGACCAAAAACTTGCGGTAATCTTGCTGGAAAATAAAACCTTGCTCTATTCCTAGCAATGTTGCAGCAAGGACATGTTATTTTTCTTGAAAAGCGCTTTTACACGAGACAAGATTTTTGTTGAGCAATATTGCCAGCAATCTTACTCAATGATCTTGCGCGGCACTTTACACACAAATAGAATATTGAGGCAAGAATCTTTCTGCAAGAAACTTAATCGTGAAAGCTAACCTTATAGATAATCTACAGATTCAAAATAGTGATATTAAAGTTGCTTTCTTTTCCCAACATTGCGGTTAATACTTTTTTAATTGCCAGAATCTTTGACAAGCTTTAAAATTATTGTTGTCACGCACAATTCTAGCACATCGTATGATTAAAGTAGGAAAATAACAGTAGATTTGATTGAAAACACTCTTGATTGTGACGTAAGAATCTAAAACAGCGTTTCTCAAACTGTGTTTCGCGAGTTTACTAAAGTGTTCCGCTGATAATTTATGAACACGACGGTTTGCAAGTACGTCATAAAGAGTTTGCATAACCGTTACATCTTTTTTTTCATAATTACGTTCTGTTTTGACAGTAACCTAATCAAGTCTTGTTTTTTTGACATGCAAAATTGAAGTCAAGTTACATTTTTAACGAATATAGAATTGATAATTTTTTTGACGAAGTCTTCCGTGAAAAAAAAGTTTAAGAAACTCTGATCTAGAATAATATTCTTTAAGTTTGCAATTTGCTGTAGTCTGTTATTATTTGTTATTTTGACTATTTTCCTTTATGCCTTTTTTTTGATTTGTAGCTTTTTAGTACTGTAAAGAGTTATTAATTTGTACTTGAATTTTCTCAATTTATTTAATATTGCCAAATTAACAATTATATAAAGAATTCAATGAGCTTTAGCGTTTTATAGTGTTTTTCGATCTACTTTAGTCCTCTACCGATCAATTTTAATCATGTGTCCATCAATTTTAGTCACTTTCGATAAAATTTAGTTCTGTGTCCACCAATTTTAGTCATGTGCCGATCAAATTTAGTTCTGTGTCGATCAATTTTAATCGTGTACCGACCAAAAATAGTTATGTCGACAAACTTTATTTTTATTACTAAATACATGTAAACAATTTTGAGATATAATTTTTACTATAAGTTTTTTTGTTAATTAAAGTTTTACAACTACTGCATTTTCAAAAACAAATACTGTAAGAATGTCATAATTTTGTAGAACACCTCAAAGGATTTATAGGGTTTTTCGATCTGATTTGTTGTTTTTGCAATCAAATTCGTTCTTTTTGCAATCAAAATCGTTTTGCAAAAACTTTTATATACAGTGTTTTTCGATCTACTTTAGTCCTCTACCGATTAATTTTAATCATGTGTCCACCAATTTTAGTCATGTGCCGATCAAATTTAATCTTGTGTCGATCAATTTTAATCGTGTACCGACCAAAAATAGTTATGTCGACAAACTTTATTTTTATTAGTAAATACATGTAAGCAATTTTGAGATATAATTTTTACTATAAGTTTTTTTTGTTAATTAAAATTTTACAACTACTGCATTTTCAAAATCAAATACTGCAAGAATATCATTATTCTGTAGAACACCTCAAAGATTTTATAGGTTTTTTGATCTAATTCTTTGATTTTGCAATCAAATTCGTTTTGCAAAAACTTTTATGTACATACCATATCTTTGTATAGGGTCTCCCGATAGGTTCTATATACATATATAAATAATATTGGGTCTCTAAATTACGTCTAGATAATCTATAGTCTCTATAATTATGTTTCTATAATATAGTCTCCATAATGTATATATAGATAGGTATATATACCTATCGGAGATTGTATATGGAGACTCAATATTATGGGGACTATATTATGAAGACCATATTATGGAGACCTAATACTGTATCTATTATAGAGACTAAATTATGGAGACCCAATTTTGGAGACCTAATATTATGGAAACTATATTATAGAAACCTAATTATGGAGACTATATACATCGTGGAGACCTAATTATGGAGACCTAATATTGTGGTGACTTAATACAGAGACCCTATGTTATATATCTATATATATGATAATATAGAGTCATTATATAAATCTGTACGACACCTAATCAAACAACGTTACCATTGGCCGTCTATGAACAAAAATATTAAAGACTGGGTAATGCAATGTTCTAATTGCCAATTAGTTAAAAGTAATCTTCACACGAAAGCACCTTTTGTAAGTTACCCGATTGCCACAGAAGCTTTGAGTGAAATAAATGTTGATTTAATCGGGGCACTTCCTGAAATTTATGGTCATCAATATACAGGGTGTCAATAAATTATCGTTACAATTTTTAAAGTTTGTCAAAATTTTATTTTTGATATATTGTCATTTGATTTGTTTTACAGTGAAGGAATATGCTTCAAGTTTTTCTTTTTTAGCAGGTACTGATAGAAATAATTAAGGTTTAAAATTACAATTTATTTAGTGATTACATGATGTTTCGTAATTTTTCAATAAAAATGATTTACATTGTTGATTAATTAATTCTATTTGTATAGACGGCGTTTTTGTTATGTAAAATGCGCGTAACAATCTCCTGTATCATACAAAAAAGTAAAGAAAAATTTCTAATGCCATGTTATGAAACAATTTTTTTAACTGTTAGGAACAACAAGATATTTTTGCCGCATCGAAAGTCTGGATGATGAACTATATATTAATAACTTTTTGGGAATTGACACGAGTTGTTAAACTTTGCAAAATTTTGAAATTGATGCAATGTGTAGTTTATATTGTCGATGTTAAATATCCCCTAAATCAGTGCTTTTTAACCTTTTTTAAAGTTACCCGGGTTTTGAAAAATAATTAATTCTAAAAACTTCAAGACCCAAACGTATGCTAAAAATATTAAAAAAACATTAAATAAGATTTTTAAGACAATAAAATTACATTACAAATGGCAAAGCAACTACTTTTACTGAAAATTTATTCATTAAGTAACTTTATATCACACTAATGAGAAATTTGTGTTTATTTGAAATTGTGGGGATCACATTACTCAGGCATAGCCACAAACAGTTTCAAATTCCATTAATTTCTATGGTTGTTTTCAATACGCAGATTGCATTAAACCCAGTTTCAAACAGTTAGTAATGACTTTTAAAATGAAAAGAGGGAGCTAATGCAAGAAATAATATGGGGCCTCAATTTTTCCCATTCAAATATAAATATGATTTGTTGCTTTAAAAGTTATTTCCATGTACTACTCTTCTCCAATATGAAGGGTTAGTTGAAGAAGATCTGTGGCTGCAAATGAATCATTTATTATCATCTTTATTAGTAGGTGGCACAGCTGTTGCAAGTGTGTACTATACCGCCCTGGCCTTCGGAAAGGATAAAAATAAGCCAAATCAAAACACTTATTAAAAATTAACCTTTTATATTACTAATACATGAATATTAAAAAAATTAAAAAGCAGTTTCTAAGAAAACTTCGACTGTTTCAAAACCTAAAATGTTTATTTTAAACAAAACTGGAAACACAAAATTTAGTAGCAAAGTCTAACAGCATAGTTCGGTACTATTCATCACAAAGTTAGCATAAAGTTTAAAGATGATCTTCCCGGAAACCGAAATTACAACTGATTTTGCAATTCGAAGCAACTATGAAGCGAAACAACAAAATTTACCATCAGGCCAAATATTGCTTTGACCGTGAA
Organism: Diplosoma virens; assembly: GCA_963680785.1. Lineage (NCBI taxonomy): Eukaryota > Metazoa > Chordata > Ascidiacea > Aplousobranchia > Didemnidae > Diplosoma > Diplosoma virens. Next base: position 73,423,037 of record OY796881.1, on the reverse strand, counting down.
TTAGAGCAAACCAGTTAAGATAATAACAGAAGGTTAAGGGCGGTTCAAATTGGGATCGAATCCATCTAAAGTCGAGTTGTATAATAACTAATTCTCCAACAACAGCTTCACTATAATGATCTGCAAAATTATGGGGAAGCAGTTCCAAATGTTTAATTATGATTTTTTTTTATACCAACTTCTTTGTCACAAGCAAATTGTTTCTTCGGGAAACAAACTGCTGCCTTCTCATATCGGGTCGCAAAGATTTTCATGGAATGAGTTTTTGTAGAAAGCTGCAACTTTACAACGTGGCCAATTACTGTACAACTTGCACGAATAAAATTCAGATTGTCCAGAGAGTCAAATATATTGGCAAGATAAGCAACTTCTGCCATCAAATCTTTATAACTAAACTTTTTAGCTAATATCAGTCTCTTTTATTTGAGCTCCGCCATAAAAGTATGGTAAAATTGAAAAATTTGTTAGCAGTGGAAAGCAGAACAGAAAAAAAAGCAAAAAAATGATAAACGTTATGGCATGCGGTCAAAATGAAAGGCAAATTTTTGAAAATAAGGCTGGAGCACCTTTTTTAATATCGCTAGATTTTGTTACATAAGAAGATAGCGATTTCTTTTTTACTAATCACGAACATGCTCCAGAACGCAACCTCACAACAAACATCATAATTATGACGTAGCAGCAATACGTTATGATCAACTTCTATGTCAGCGCACCAAGACAACAGTAACGCGGGATTATTAACCTTATTCAATCAGCTAAACAATTATATCTAATTAAATATTTCATACAGTTCTTGCAATTATTCTTTTTTGCTGCAAGGACTTCTCTGTGAAAAAAAATAAAGAAATAATTCAGTATTTGGTGTTTTATCTTTGATTCGTTTTACTTCTTCAGATTGGAAGCCAGTATTCCTGTAGTAGATACGCTACTGGAATATGAATCCAAATTTTAGCACATTCATTCCAAGGAATGGAGTATAGTTAAGCGTTAGAAAATGACTTTACTTTTACTTACTTTTGGTATTCGATTTCAACGCCTTTTACAATAACAAGTCTTACTCGCCAATGCATTGTCGATGCAAATCACTGACCGCCTTCATTGTTTTATGAAGATTCCATACGCTATTTTTCTACTTGAAATTGTAGAGTCGATTAGCGGTACAAAACTTATAAGATAGAGATCTCTCTTGACCAATGAATGAAATTAATGAAAGTGATAGATGAAAAAAGCGATTAATAAAAATCATTTATTAACGCCTTTTTACTTTCACTTCTGATTGGTTATCTCTCTTGACCAATCAGACGCACTCTCGTTTTCTTTCCTTTTCTTTTCTATTTCCTGATTGGCTGCCTTTTTAACCAATCAGACTCATTCTCTTTGCCTATATAAATCACGATCGGATTGCTCTCAGTTCATTCTGACGATTCCTCCCGATAAGTGTCAGATGAAAAGTCTTCGAGGAATGAACACGCTTTTCAAAGCTAACTTGAAATTGTATTGTTTTTATAAATTTTTAAAAAACAAACAACTCAAATTATTTTTCAGCCGACCCAACTTAGGGTCACGTTTTATACGTTAAAATCATTGACTTTAAGGGCCTAAACATGTTACGTCAAACTCAAGTATTAATAAACAAGGTTTTGACTTGGAAACAGTTGAAATCTTTCAGGCTAAATTAAAGTAACTTGTGTAGAAATAGCAGAAGTAATTCTTTTTTTCTAAATAATGCGCAAAGCAAGATTAAGCCCTAATATTTTTCATGTATAAACTGAAAACTTGGTGTTAACACTTGTAAAAACATAAAACATTAAAAATATTATTATTTTAACAGATTAAAAAGCAAGAAGTTTCAAAATTTAGTTTTAACTTATTCTGATTAGTTTTTGGTTGTGAATTTTTACTAAAGTAGTTTTCAAACGCCATTACTTTCAATAAAAACAAGTATGTCGTGTTATATTCGTAAAATATTGCAATTCGTTATGTATTGCATGTTCATGTCTCAAATGTTTGCTTATAATTTTAATGAAATCAGTTTGTATATCTTATTTTTCTCATAAGTTAAACTCGGTGCATAAATGTGTTTTTATAAAGCAAGTTTTTAGGTCTATGAATAGCCCACGGTGTCATAGCTTTGCCATTACAAAGATCAGAAATTAACAACCTGGTGTGCTTGTATCTTCTAAGAAAACTAGATGAGGTAGAAGACGGTGCAAAATTTAAGTAACGTTTTAATTGTTTATTGCAATATTTTGGTTCCAAAAACTTCCAAGCGTCTATTTTTTGTCGATTTTTTATGGATGCAAAAACATTGAACAAGTTTTTAAAAAGTTCAAACTATAAAAAAGGTTTCGATCCTTAAAAAATGAAATTTTGTTAGCACAATCGTGTACTGTAACACTTGATTTGTGATTATCTTATATCTTAAAATTTTCACTGGTTTTGTTGAGGTTTTATTTAAATTTATTTCACATATCTAACACGCTAAGAATTGAAAGCTGCTTATAAGCAACGATTATAGAGCCCTAATAAGCTGCTTATTTTTGGTAAAAAATAAAAACTTTTGTTTTTGACAGTTTAATTTAGTCTTGATATGTAAGCTAAATAATAAGTGTTGTTACTACCTAGTGTAAGTCCTTTACCAAATGTCGATGCAAATCAGTAATTAAATAGTATTCTTTTTATTTTTTAAAGCTTTACCGAACTTGTTGGCTTCGGTTTTAAATGTTTGATTGGATGAAATTATGGCAATTCAATAAAAGTAAGTGATGAAAGAAAAAACAAATATAAAAGTTAAAAATAAAAAAAGTTTCTGTTTTGACCTAATTAATTTTTCCCCTTAATAATGAAAAGCTTACAATGGTAGACTCTGTAGGTAAAGATAATTTCATGTCATTTAATCTCCCTAAAAGACAGATATTTTTTTTATCTCTATATTTATCCTCCTGACTCGCAGGAAAGCGACGGAGGTACTAATACGTTGGGCAAGCAATTACCCCCACCTGCTTCCGGAGGTGCAAGGTATTGCTGTCCGCTTGAAATTTTAATAGAGATATGACTTTAATTTAGAACTACTTGCTCAAGACCACCAAGAAAGGAGAAAGTGCCGTAAACTGTCTCTTTCTAGGACACAATAGAATGGCGCGAGTAGGTTTTGAACCGAGATCACTAAAGCTTTTGTTAGAGAGTCTCTGTCAGAACATTGCAAATTAATTTTTTTAGTTCCAAGTTAACAAAGCCAACTGCTGGAGATGAAAAATGTCGAACAATTATTAGTTTCTGATGATTTATTACTCTACTGAGCTAATTTACAAGACATTATCACAACCTAAACTATTCGAGTTATTTCTTGTTTTGATTGAAAAAATTAGAAAAGTGAAATAAGCAGTAAAAATATCATCAAATTATGGCACATGACAATGTAGTGTTTTTCAGGCTACAATCAAATGAAGAACAGAAAAAATTTGAACCCCAAAAAACTTGCTACTTTCCTTATTTAACATGCCTGGGAATAAGGGTTGTCTCGAACTTGTAACTGTAATTACCATTCGACACAAACAGCTAAGTTTGCAGCCGAATGAAAATTGCAGAATTCCCACTAAAGTATGGTACAATTTGTTCGTCATCCTACTGCAAGAGACCCACTGCACTGATGCAGAGAAGTTGGTACTACCAAACGGGTGAAACCCAAAACAGCTATTTCTAAAATAGCTGGTCCAAAATGGCTAGTTCCAAAATAGCTAGTACACCAAAATAGCTAGTGCCAAAATAGCTAGTATCTTAAATAGCTAGTTCCATAATAGCTAGTATACCAAAATAGCTGGTTCTAAAATAGTTTTAACAAAAAACAATGATTTCTTATTATTCTTATAGGAAAAACAATGATTTAGGGTTACGGTTAGGGTTAGGGTTAGGGTTATTAGCACACACAACCTCCTTTTTAATAAAGTATATCAGCTTTCTTTTTCTTTTTTTTTTAAACCTAGAAATATATGTATTTGATAATAGGCTGTAATTATTAGGAATGAGAATATTTCTTGTAAAAACAAATTAGGAATTTTATATATTTTTCAACTACCTAGCATAATTTTTAAAAAAATGTTGGTAACACTGAAACAGGCGATTATATGACTAAACAGCCAGTCCCAAAACAGCTATTTTGGTAAATTAGGTATTTTGGAACAAGTTGTTTTGGTATACTAGCTATTTTGGAACAAGCTGTTTTGGGATACTAGCTATTTTGGTATACTAGCTATTTTGGAACTAGCCATTTTGGACCAGCTATTTTGGGACCAGCCATTTTGTTGTATAATCTACCAAACTACCAACTAGCTGGGTCTTCTTTAAGCAGGAAGCATGGCCTTGCCACGTTTGTCCACGAGCGACTGAGATACACGCTTTTGGACCAATCTCCACCGACATCGGAGATCGAGTGGTTGTGTGTGGACGTTGATGGCTATAAAATAGTCAACGTCTACAAACCACCGCCAACGCAATTGCTGACCCTAGATCTCCCAGTGTTTCCTCATCCCTGTCTGTACACTGGCGATTTTGACTGTCGTCATGCTGACTGGGGTTACGATGACAACAGTCCGGACGGTGAGTGCTTGGCTGGCTGGGCAAGTATTAATTGTCTTCCTCTCCTATATAATGCCAAGGACACTTCCAGTTTTTATTCCGGCCACTGGAACACTGGCACCAGTCCAGATCTAGCTTTCGCTAGCGTAGGTACAAACAGTCGCTTACCGGATAGACGTGTCCTTGACAAGTTCCCCAGATCACAACATCGACCTTCGCTTATTGCACAACCAAGGTTTGCTATGGCAGTACCAAGCATGCCTGTTAAGCGATGCAACTTCCGCAAGGCCAAATGGAGTCACTACATTGCTTTGACGAATAAATTCGCAAAGACTTTGTTGCCGCCTGATTCACTTGATGTGGATGTGGCTTACCAGGACTCCTGTAACACCATTAAGAAAGCAGCCAAAAAGACTATCCCACGCGGGTTTCGAAATACCTACATTCCGTGTTGGGATGCAGAGTGTGAGTCCCTCTATAAAACCTTTCTGCAGTCTCCTCAGGGAGACGACTCAAGTTTGGCTGCTACAGCTCTGCTTGCCAAGCTTGACAGAAAGCGGAGGGATCGATGGTCCCAAGCAGTTCGGAGCATTAACTTCTCACACTCTAGTCGAAAAGCGTGGAGTATTTTGAACAACCTTACTGGTAGGTCACGACACTTTCCTCGTCACTGTCCCGTTTCAGCCGATGCTATTGCATCTCAGCTGGTTAGAAATGGTAAATACGAGGCTCTTGATCGCAAGTCATCTCGACTTGTCTCTGAAGAAGTGTCTGACCTTTGGAGGGCCATAACACCAGACGCAGTAAATATCACTGATATTTTTTCACACAGAGAATTTACTGCTGCCCTTCAACATCTAAAACCAGGCAAAGCTCCGGGACCTGATTCCATCTGCCCCGAGTTTATACTCCATGCTGGAGCTGCTTTGAAGTCCTGGTTACGTGACTTCCTTTCTTCTTGTTTGCGCCCACTAAAAATTCCCAAGATCTGGAGAAGAGCGCTTGTAGTCGCAATCCCCAAACCAACAAAGCCCGTGGGGTATCCAAAGAGTTATCGACCGATATCTCTGCTCTGTGTCCCCTACAAGATCCTCGAGAGGCTTATCTACGCCCGCGTTGAACCATTAATCGATCCATTGCTCCCTAGAGAGTAGGCTGGGTTCCGACGCGGGAAGTCAACCGTAGATTAAGTTGTTCTGCTAACCCAGAACATCGAGGATTCTTTTGAGACTAAAAAGAAGGTTGGTGCCGTGTTTATCGATCTGACAGCTGCTTATGACACTGTCTAGCACCGTGGCCTTACCTGCAAGCTACTGAGACTACTTCCGAATTAACACATGGTCAGAATGATCATGGAGCTTGTCCTAAACCGATGTGTTCACCCATACTACCAGTGACAGCAAGCAAAGCAGGCTACACCGTCTTAAAAACGGCGTTCCTCAGGGATCGGTCTCGGCTCCCCTCCTATTTAACATCCATACGTACAATCTTCCTTCCATGATTTCCAGAAAGTTTGCTTATGCTAATGATTTAGCATTGTTGCACTCTTCTGGAAACTGGAAGGACTTGGAGGGGACTTTAAGCCAAGACATGTCCACACTTTCAGCGTATCTCCAGACTTGGAGGTTGAAGCTTAGTCACACTAAGACGGTGACGGCAGCCTTTCATTTAAATAACCGAGATGCCAAACGTGAGCTAAAGGTATACAACAACGGTAGACTTTTACCGTTCTGTCTAATCCCTACTTATCTTGGGGTAAAACTGGACAGATTGCTCACGTTTCATCACCATTTTGTGGCATTACGCAAAAAACTATCCTCGCGCGTCACACTGTTGAGGCGACTCGTGGGCTCGGGATGGGGTGCTGGTGCTAAAACACTACGCATAGCCACCTTGTCTCTAGTCTACTCAACAGCTGAGTACTGTGCGCCAGTCTGGTGTCGCAGTGCTCGCACTCACCTCATCGACAGTGCCTTGAATGACGCCATGCGCATAGTCACTGGATGCCTGCGTCCCACTACAACGGACCACCTACCTGTACTCTCAGGCATCCAGCCAGTTGAGCTTCGCCGAATGGGAGCGACACTCTCCTTGGCTTACCGTGGATCTCCGGACCCTGATTATATTTTGTATGGTCTTTTAAGTGGGTCCTTAGATACTCGCCAAGTAAGACTAAGATCCAGACGCCCGTTTGTGCCAGCTGCGCGAAATCTCTTGGACAACCTTGCCAGACTTGGCATCCGCGCCTCTGAATGGACAAATCACAAATGGAAAACGGAGTACTGTGAAAATGCTTCCAAGTGCTTTTGTGTCCGAGACCGGTGCCAGGGCTGTTGGAATGGGCTTACCCCGAGCAGCTTGGGTTAAGTTCAACCGCCTGCGGACTGGTGTTGGGCGATTCCATTCGTCCATGCACAAATAGGGTCTCGCTCTTTCACCGAATTGCGAGTGTGGCGCCTCTGAGCAAACCGCAGACCATGTTCTAACAGCGTGTCCTATACATCGGGCACCACATGAAGCACGAGGTCTGACGGTTTTGGATAACGAAACTCAATGCTGGCTTAATGACATCACTGCCAGCATCTGATCCAGGCAGTGCAGCAGTCTGGGGTAGTAAAAGGATAAACCTTTGGCCCCAGTCCTGCTTGTGTCTGATCTGAAGTGGATATCCTTCAAAGGACGACGACGACGGACCACCTACCTGTTCTCTCAGGCATCCAGCCAGTTGAGCTTCGCCAAATGGGAGCGACACTCTCCTTGGCTCACCGTGAATCTCTGGACCCTGGTCATATCTTGTATGGTCCTTTAAGTGGGTCCTCAGATACTCGCCAAATGTGACGAAGATCCAGACGCCCGTTTGTGCCAGCTGCGCAGAATCTTTTGGACAACTTTGCCAGACTTGGCGTCCGCGCTTCTAAATGGATAAATCATAAATGAAAAACGGAGTACTATGAAAATGCTTCCAGGCTCCGTATTTTTGTGCCCGGGAGCAGTGCCAAGCCTGTTGGGATGAGCTTACCCCGAGCAGCTTGGGTTAAGCTCAACCGCCTGAGAACTGGTGTTGGGCAATTCCATTCGTCCATGCACAAATTGGATTCCTTCACCGAATTGCGAGTGTGGCGCCTCTGAGCAAACCGCAGACCATGTTCTAACAGCGTGCTCTATACATCGGGCACCAGATGGAGCACGAGGTCTGACGATTTTGAAAGACGAAACTTGATGCTGGCTTAATAACACCACTGCCAGTATCTGATCCAGGCAGTACAGAAGCCTGGGGTAGTAAAAGGATAAACCTTCGGCCCCAGTCCTGTTTGTTTCACGACGACAGCTATTCTCTCTTGAAACGACGACGACGACGACGATAGCTATTCTCTCGGAACCCTGTCGTAAGCTTTCTCTAGGTCTACGAATATACAATGTAGCTCTCTTTGACCTTTCCTGTTCTTTTCCATTAACATTCTTAAGGCAAACATGGCATCGGTAATTCCCTTTCCTGGCATAAATCCATATTGCTGTTTACTGATCTCTACTCTATCCTTTAGCCCGGCTTCAATTATTTTTTCCAATATCTTCATTGTGTGGCTCATCAACTTTATACTCTGTAACACTCTATAACTTGAACAGCACTGTGCGTATTCTTTGTTCTTATAGATTGAGATAAGCACACTCCTTCTCCATTCTTCTGGCATCCGTTCATCCACTAATAGTTTGTTGAACAGCCTGGTCAAAAACTCTATCCATATCTCTCCCATAAACTTTCAAAACTTCTACTGGTGTTCATTGGTTTCTCAAAATACTCCTTAAAGTACTCCTTAAAGTACTCCAAGTATTCTTTAGGACTGTTTTCGAATTACCATAGCATTACCATATTCATGCTTTATAACCCTCACGTGCTCTACATCTTTCCCCGCTCTGTCTCTATGCCTAGCCAATCTTTATAACTCCTTCTCACCTTCTTTTCTGTTTAATCTATCATACAGATCTTTATATCACGTCCTTTCACCATTTTTCATTCGGTTTTCTGGCATAGTAAATCACATAAAAATATTGGCCCAAAAGTCCTTTCGTGTGGCTCATCAGCCCCCAAGCTTAAGGATTTATGGGTCAAATATTTTGTTAGTTTTCAAACGTGATATTTTTTCAATACTTTATCAAATTAAATGTTATATCTATGTTTGACGGAGTTAAACGGTGCAGTTTTAATACCGGGTTTTTAAGTAATTTTTGTTTTCAACTTAAAGGCTAAAACTGAAAAAACTAAATTTTGGCTTAATCATTGCTTTATCTCTTAAAATTTTCCTGACTGTGCATATTTTTTAAAGATTTTATTTTTTTGAACAAGCTCTTATTGAACTACAAATCCCGAAGAGTTCTCTGCAAGACATAAACTACTTTTAAATTTGTACTGGAGCGTTAAAATTTTTTTCATAGTTGCAACGCTAATCTTACTTTTTCTGTTGTCCACTGACTCTGCATCAGTGACATTGCAGCAAAGAAAAACTGTTAAATCCTTAGCAATTCTGATTGGCTTAAGCTACAAGTTTTTTGATTACTTAAAACATTTTAAACACTTCTTATATTTTGGCAATAGAGTAAATTCTTCATCACTCAAGCAATATTTAAAAAAGTTTTTAAACAGCAAACTTGGTCAAAATATTTTGCATCGTCTACAACTAACCCTGTACCTATCCTAATGCTGCGCAACCTTTTTTTCACTCGCGGCAGACTTAAAAAACTTTCAAACGTCTGTATTACACCTAAATCAAATTTGCAAAAAATCTATTCAATTCAAACATAAAATACACTTTGCTGCGTTTGTTTTTTATTACGATTGCTGTACGTTTGGCTAGTAACTACGTAGCATTTTAAAAATAATTTTTAATCCTTTTTTTCTTATTAAGGAAGTTAGGCCGCTGCTACCTATTGCTTGTCCTATTCTTTGCTTCTTCCAACCTTCCAGACAGCAAGTCAACACAATCTTTTTCAATGTTAATTCCGTAATTTACTTGTTCTGTCTGCTCGTATTTAATTGATATTACAAGAATAAAACGCTAAACTAAACATTTTAGGCTGGATTAACACAAAGGAAAATAGACGTTGCAAAGAAAAAACGCGGTAAAAGTAATTATTGAAGAACAAAACACAAACAAAAATCCGATTTTGAGCCTCGCAGTCGGCACACTCGTAAATTGTTTATATCGTATATCAATGCAAAGCAAATAAATTTCAAAATAGCAACGCGAATTAAAATAGATGCAGCAAAGCAAAGATATTTTAGAAAAACTTTGATTTATCTGCAACATCACAAATACATTGTTTTCATTTTTATTTATCCTCCTGACGTGCAGGAAAATTTTGGAGACGCTAAATTAAAACAACCTTCGAGCGATTGTTCAACCTGCTTCTGGAGATGCTTTAATTATCTTCACCTTTCAGTCTCTTTACCAATGTTCCGCTTGCTGAAACCATAGAAATCTGCGCCAACGCTCTTTACAATAATGTCTCAATGGTGCTATCCTTTCCACGCAACACCTTTGTCGAATTAATGCAGCTAGCCACCTCCTCTGTGGAATTCAGCTTCAATAACAACATGCATCAACAAATCGACGGCGTCGCTATGGGCTTACCGCTCGGTCCAGCTTTAGCAAATATTTTTGTTGGCTACCAAGAAGCGAAACTTTTCAACATCGCCAAAAGGCCGTTAGTGTATTTCCGGTACGTTGACGACACTTTCCTCGTATTCAACAATGAAGAAAACTGCAACACTTTTCTCATCCACCTCAACTCTCTTCATCCCTCATTACGCTTTACCTACGAAAAGAAATATAATCACTCTCTCCCCTTCCTGGACGTGTTGGTAGAAAGACATGATTCGGAATTTCTAACTTCCGTGTACAGGAAACCAACCTTCACCAGCCAGTATCTACGTTGGAACTCTTTTAGCCCCAGAAACGGAAAATCAATCTAATTGGTACTCTTGTTCGCAATGTTATTTACCAGTTTGTGTGCCACTGCGATAGTCGGTATGTTGGTCGCACGTCTCAAGATCTAGAAGAGCGAATTAAACAACACGTTCCTAGACCCATCGCCAATCCTCCTGCCTCGCACAACCGCCAAAGCCTTTCCCGCTCTTACAAGGCCAACACACGCGCACAACAATTTCACGCATCTGCCAACTTCTTGACAACGCCCATGCGCTTTTCACTACAGCAACGAAAAAATTTTTATTTTCGCTCGAGGTCGCTATTCTTTTAACCATTTTGCTCTTGAAGTGATTTTCATTTAATATCTTAATCCTCTTCTGTGCAAACAAAAAGAATTCGTCGACTCTCTGAAAATTTCTTAATCTTTTCTCTCATTGGCTAACTTCTTTCAGGCAATAAAAACTTTGCTTTCCTCTTTATAATCAAGTTCGGTTTCATTTCTGCTTTATTCTGACGATTTCCCCTGAAGAGTGTCAGATGAAAAGCTTTGGGAGAAAAAGTTTTGATTTTTTTTTAGCTTTTTACTTAGAGATTTAGTAAAAATTAAAACTGGTTGCTAAGACTGCCGAGAGGAGGATTGCGCTTTAAAAGTTTTTCCCCATGATGACAATTAAATAGGATAACAAGTAGAGGGCCGATTGCGTGATTCATCAAACAACTCTCTTAACAATTTAGCCATGTTGCCAACAAATTAATGCACAAAATAATCGTTAATGCATGTTGACACTCTAGCTAGATTTGCTTCAAAGCAGGTCTAGCAGTTGCAAAAAATATATTTTTGTTTAAAAAATGTATTTTTAATTTCAGTTTCTTGCGGCACATTAGCACCATTTTGCGGAGCACTGATTTATCCGTCATTTTACACAAGGTAAAACAACATTCCAACTCGATATTTTGTTATGAAAACTATTTAAAATTAAATAAATTCTTATTGTTTTGTGCTTATTTTAAAATATATTTTTTAAAATCCGGAAAATTTTACCACTTTTTAATATTTCTCCATGATGAAGATTTTTTTACCACTTTTTAACATTTCTCCATGACGAAGATTTAGGATAACATTAAAATTTTGAACATGTCCAGAAACTCTTAACGTATGGCAAACATACGAAGTTACAGACAATTCTCAGCCCTTGCAATCAAATAATCATTCTTTAATCCTAATAAGGATCCGCCTAAGATTTTAGAAACGTGGCGGTAAAAGCAGATCATTTTTATCGTGGTTTTCGCAGAGGCGCTGGATTTTTTTGCCGGGGTAAAATTTTAAAAAGAAAATTTTTTGTTAAAAGGGCTTCTTAGAAAAACAAATTTTGGCGACCTTGATTTTTTAAAAACGCACTTTTTGCAATCGTTACCGCTTTTGGATCAAAAATCTAGTGATCATTAAAAAAGGTCATCACCATTTGGCGTCCACAAATCTGGATTTTCGTCCAAAATTTATAGCGTGGACAACAATCAGAATAAATTCACCGTAACTCGATCCGATATCTTTATAGATTTTCTAAGATTTAAGGGGCAAATCTAACCCAATGCTTCTGTATTTGCTCACCTGTACTATCTGTTTTTCAAAAGGGTGGTTTTCCCCCTAGTTGTCGGTTGGATTTTGTTCACGCTTTTTTCTTCTTCGTTGGGGATATGGGACGCAATTTTCAATTTTGTACCCATGGAATCGTGATCTACATATTTTCAACCGATCAAAAATCCAAAATTTTTTCTCTGCTCATAAAAATTCTATCACACAGCTCTTGGAGCGATCAAGAAGCACTCCATGTTAGTTGTCATGACAAAGCTTTTTTTTAGCAACTTTTTAAGATGATAAACAAAGCAATCTGTTTCTAATATTGCGTTTGCAAATGTACCGAAAAATAAATATGATTGAACTGTAAAGAGCTGAATGAGAATTTTTTGAGCAGAGAAAAAAATTTAAATTTTGATGGATTGAAAATATGTAGATTAGAATTCCTTGGGTACAAAATTGAAAATTGCGGACGGGAACTGGATGGTCCACTAAATGGCGGGATATGTTTCCACCAGCCAGGTCACCAGATTCTTGTTGACATCTGAGAGAGCACGAGCACCATTTGGATTGTGATAGATGGGGAAAGATATTATTGCGTGCTCAGCTGTCTGTTCCTTTGTGCCACACTTACAGGCCGCCGTAGAACCCGTACCCCATTTGTGCGTTTCTGAGCGAAACAGACCAACGCCAGTTCGGAGGCGATTAAACCTGACCCATGCAGGTTTGAGAAAACTAAATCCAGGTGGCGTTGGGGTACCATCTTTAACCTTTTGCGGTTCAATTTTTTTTTACCAAAAATTTCTCCACAGGTCCAAATTTTTGTTTTAACTAATTCATTTCCTTTCCATGTTCTAAGGTGCATTCTGTGTGTTTTTTGACATTTGAGGAGAAAAATGTCGAAAAATTGCGATTTTCTAATTTGTGCTATTTTCCGGATTATTCTGTTTGGCAAGGCACCTCCAGCGGTGAAACACTCGCATTTTGTGTTTGTACTTCATAATTCTTAGCTTATAGCCCATACCACTGTTTAGCCGGCACTGCTCCTAATTATTATTTACCATTACCAATCAATCTAATTATTATTTACAACAAATACTGTTGAAGCTGCAGTTTTATTGCATTGTATAACTCCATAATATCAGTTACATTTTTTGTTTTGTATTTGAATTCTAAGAACAACATACACTACAGACATAGAAAGAGACGGCAAAACACAGGTAAGAAAACGCGAACAGTGAAAGCACAGGTAAGGGGCAGTAAACAATTTTATTGTTTGTAGTTTCTCTGGGTGTGGTATGCTTTGAAGCATGCACCTGGGTGCAATCCAGCTTTTCTGACACACGTCTCGCAATAAAAGAGGGTTGTTTTCCTGGACTGTGGTTTGCTGCATACCATATAGTCTTTGTTGTGTCCTCGAGCAGCCTTTGCAATAAAATCCTGTTGTTTGTTCAATCTTTCTTCCAAATCGAGGAAACTTGGCCTGCCCCTTTTCTTGCTGCGCTTATTCCTGACGTTTCCGACAAGCTGCTCGACCAGTCGTTGTCTGTATGTCAATTGCCTAAAGGAGGCTGCATGTGTTGCCTGTTTGTACAAAATAAAAAGTTTACAAAAAAAAATTCCAGCAACCAGAAAAAGAGCTTTCTCCACCACTTCAAAGTCTTTCTGGTAAACGAATAAGAGGTGCAGTAATGGTCTGAGCGGTCAACAGCTCCCATGTGCTCTGTGTAGTCACAGATCACCAGGGGCTTTTCAACGTCTTCCTGCTGCCCTCCTCTTATTACTGATGAAATAGTCTTTACATCTGCATTATGCCAGGTGCTGAGCATAAGCACAGTACGCTTGTCGAGCCAACCTAAAGCCATCAGCGTCTTGCTGGAGTGCCGGTAAACTTTTGTTTCATGATTTTTCAAGCGCAAGCGTTTGAGATCCTCTGGAAGACCTTTACGATTTTTTTCAATGGTTCCAGTTGTATGCATTCCCTCTTCCAACACTACATAACTTTCGCTATAACAAGCAAAACACAAACTATTACAGAATACTGCTGTAAATCAATTCAGCAGTAATGCATTTACAGCAGCTGCTAACTCGGTTTTCCAAACGAAATGGTTCGTACTTATTAGAGCGCCTCGCTTTTGCACACGGCATCAAAATCGGCTAGAATTTGACCAAACGTACCAAGCAAGAAACTAGTCACGCGTATCTGCGCTTTTAACATCCCTAGGATGACGTTGGACTTGCTGTAACGACTGAAATAAATATCTCGTCCCAGGGATGAGGTTGGACCGCAAAAGGGTGGAATCTAGAGGCGTTTCCTTGATTATATTCCACCCAACGTGCTACACTGGTGTCTGAATGGGCGGGGCGTGTGCACGCTGAAATAGTTTTGAAAATTGTTCCTTTTTTATTTATCAAGCTCTCTTCGATTTGAATTCCTGTTTACTCATTGTTGTTATTACTTGGTAAGTGTTCATTTATTCAACTATTTTTTTTGTGTTTTTAATTATTACCTGACTTTACTATAACTTTTAGAGTTAGTAAATTTGTTTTGGATTTTTATCTATTTTAATAGGAATAACAATTTTTCACAATTGGTGTTCACTATCGGTTTCAACATACGTTACAAAAGGTTATTCTTGAGTAATTAATTAATTGAATTATTTCAAAAGCGTCAACAATTTCGTTGTTTAAATTCAAACCCTTTTTTGCGTAGCACTTAATAAATCTGCTACATCTGCGCTCTCCTTTGGGACCATTGCTCCTCTTGAGCGGTGATTTTTAACCGGTGTGCCGCGAAACTTTTAAAAAAGTATAAAATTATAAGTTGTTTAAAAATTTAAATTTATTTTTTTATAGTCTGAAAATTTTTTCTTTAGACCGCCAGGTGTGCCGCGAAGAAGTTATAGATTGTTAATTGTTGGGAGTCTTCTAACGTTCCGTTAAAGAGTCGTCGCTTTGCCGTACATTTTAACAATACACGTCGCTGCTCGAGTTCTTTGGTTGAATGACATGCACTTCAGTTTGCAATAGTTTGCTATGGTTTGCAACGTTTTATATTTAAGTTAAAACCACGGTGTAAATCAAATGAAAAACACAACATTTAGAAGGCGAACAAAAATCTAAACTAAAGTTATCCGAATCTAAGTTATGCAAATTACGTTATCAAAACAAATAAAATATTAGCTTAGCAAGAGATTTTTGAACCGGCAATATAAACAGTATATTTACGTAATACAAACGGTCATAAAGACCAAACAATTTAGCGCGATTGAATTTATAGTAATCTTTCAGTGATGTCAAAATAAAATTAAAAAATTAATAAATATTGTAAAGAAACAAATACAAACAAGGAATACAATAAACATAAATACAAGAAAAATCTGACATTAATGTGCCGTAAATCAGAAAAGCTTGAGAACCACTGCTCTAAAAGAACATCGCGCTGTTAGGCAACCAAAACTATTTCGCAAAACTTTTTAACATTTCTAAAAATTAAATCAAGAATGACTATGTACTTAAAAATAACGATTGACTTTGTATTTCGGGCAGCGGTTATTGACAATTAACTGGTAGAGTGGTCTTCAATTCACTTTTTATTCATTTTTTTTATTCTCGATCACTATTTAATAGTTCATACAAAAAATTATAAATGTTGAAAACGATCAAAAAAAGGAAAAAGCAGCACAACGTCAAACGTTAAAACATGCATAAGATATTTAGAAAGTGCAAGTAATAAGCGGTAGAAAGCATGGGCGCAACACCTTGATTAGCTAAAATATAAATGAGAAAAAAGTGTCGGTCTTTAAACGGCGTTTACTTTTTAACCCTTTGACATGCGACTCTTATTTAACCTAAATCCTTATCAATCTCATTTTATCTATTCTCAACTCTTCAATCCAACTCTGACTTTTTTGGTGTAACCTTTGACGGAATCCTCTCTTTCAATTGTATCACTGAAACTATTGTAGCCATTATAACAACCTTCGTATGACGTCACCAGGCAAGGCTTGCTTTACATGAGCGGCTGCTTCTCACTTTTGCTGATCATATGTTTCTAAGCCAAGGTTTAATAAAGTCAAGATACTGAAGCAATTACAGAATGTCAAAAATGTGTCGTAAGTCTGATCAACTACAGCAGTGTTTCCCAAACCATGGGTCGCGAAGGCTTGTAAATTACCGCACGTAAAAGAAAAAGATCTGCGAGCACAAGATTTTTGTCGGCAGCGTGGTCGAGTGGTTAAAGCGCCGGGCTCGTGACCAACACGGTCTCGGTTCAAAACCCACTCGCGCCATTCTATTGTGTCCTTGGGAAAGACACTTTACGGCACTTTCCCCTGCTTGGTGGTCTTGGCAAGCAGTTCTAAATTAAAGTCATATCTCTATTAAATTTGAAGCGGACAGCAATAATATCTTGGCTTCTCCGGAAGCAGGTCGGGGTAATTGCCTACCCTATGTATTAGCGCCTCCGTCGCTTTCCTGCGAGTTAGGAGGATAAATACATAGATTTAAAAAAAAAGATTTGAGAAGTGAACCTTTTTAAGGGATCATTACGATTTAAAGACGAAAATCAGAGTCAGATTTAAGTTGAAGACCTATTTTTTTTTTTTTTTTTAGAGAACACTAGATACCTTGAGTTTTAAAAAGTTTCTTATGAGTGAAGTTGTAATTAAAACCCTAACGCTAACCCTAACCCTACTGCTAAATACAATTATTAATACAATATTCAATACAACACTAAAAAGTAAAAATAATGACCTGATGAAGTTACAATTTAAAAAAGGATCCCAGGGTCATTTCTTAAACTTGACCTGGCAGTTTTACATTGGCACCAACACAATATGGGTTTCGAAAACATTGCAATCAGAAGAGTGGTCTGCACATGCGTAGTTTTATTTTTCAAACAAAACTTTGCTTGCATTCAAACAACATTCACTCACCAAGTTGCTCATATTCTGGGCCTCCACACGTGTGCACGCCTCTTTTACAGTCCAGAATCATACTGAAGTTAGCCCCACATGCAACTTCATCAATGGGGCTTCCGAAGTCTGGTGGAGCTGGGGGCGTTGGTGCTTTGGTTTCCTACAAGTTCTGTGAAGCTGAAAAAGTAGAAAAAACATGTCAGAGGAATAGCCCAGTGTGATGACATAAAGTCGATCGGCTTCGAGGCGTTGTACTGGGTGCGATCTCCATGGCCAAGTTGACCCAAGTTGTTTCTACCTGAAAAAACAAGAGACTTTGCAACAAAACGAGGAGCGATCTAGTATCGTAAAAAATCATTTACAAAGCGATCCTTTACAAAACTGAAATAATGTATGAAAGTATACCAAGTTATGAAGCTCTTCAGTAAATGTGAATTGAAAAAAATACAATTTTTAAAACAAGTTAAAGCAAACATCAGAAATAAAAACAATTTCAAAAACAAAAACGAGTTAAATTGAAGCTGACCACATGAATGGACTTTTCCATCAGTTGTTATCAACAGAATGTGGTCAGCGCAACACCTGAAAAAATTTTACAAATCTTATTTCTAATTAATGCCTGGCAACAAAGAGGTTTGTACAAATTTTTTCCTATAATTTTTATATTTTTGTGAAGAAAATAAATTTTTGGTAGAACACTAAGTTACACATTAAGATTATTACGAGAATATTAAGCTGAACAAGCATTGAGAGAGTTTTTAATGAGAACAGTCGACAAAACACGGCCGAGTGGGTAGGAGCACCACTTGATGACGAACATGATCAACAAGGTAGTGGCTCAAAATCTAGTCGCGTCATTTTGTTGTGCCTTAACAAAAGACTTTACGGCACTTTCCCTGATTGACGAGTTTTAGTAAACAGCTTTAAATTTTGGTCATATCCCTTACTAAAAAACAAATAACAAAAAACAAAGTAAAAATTTTTAATGGGATAGCAACAATTTGGCGTCAGAAAAAGCAGATCAAGGTAACCGCTTAACACTTATCCAAAGTATAATACCTCAGACATTTTCCATCAGTATAGAGATAAACTGAACAAGCATTGAGAGAGTTTTTAATCAGAAGTTAAGAAGATAAGGTTTTTTTTTAAATAATGACCAAAACAACCTAATTGTGCACTGCTGTTTTTTGTTATTACATTATTGCTGTGCATTATTTATTTAATTACGTTTTGGCAAAATGCATTACAATTGTTTTTGGTTTATTGTAATGGTATTGGATTTTCTTTTACATATGTATATTTCTTGCAATTCTAAGTGCTTTATCTTGTTAGCTTGACTTATTTTACTCATACTGACGCAAATGACAGTTAAGTACAAAAATTCTTACAATAACAACCTTACCTGTTATTTGTCCTGTCTAATATTGTAAAACAATGATCGAGACATATATTCAACAGGAAAATGCATCACCAATTTTTCAGTAATATTTCACTGAATAACCCTGTAATTTTTTTGCTTTAATGCAACATATCTGGCCCTATTTTTTAGCAGGCCATAAGTTTAACAAATTTAATTACTGCCATATTTTTCTTGTTGCATTTAAATTGTTTTGCCGACTTCTTATGACTTTTTTAAGCTTTTCTTTTTATATTTGTTTTTCAAATTCTTGATTGCCTTCTGACGAGCCTAGTAGACAAAACAAATCGTTAGAGCTAGTAAAAAATAATTAAAATAATTTTCATGGTTTTATAGTTTAATATAACAACCGCTCCTAACCATCATTGAGTAATTTTCTGATGCACCATGCGCGCTAAACAGAATAGATTTGTAAAAAAATTTTTATATACTGTAGTACAATGCTAATTATGACATCGTAAGTTTTGTTTGGGTAGCCAAATTCATTGAATCGACTCGCCAACAAATTTGTCCCATCAAATAATCTTGCTTCAGATTTTTATGCTTCCACCAGAGTCCTTAAAAAAGATTGGGTCGCCAAAGCTTTGCTCTATTTTTGCTTAACATTTGGGTCACCACAAAAAAAAGTTGAGAAGCACTGATCAAATGATTGAAATAAGTATTAGACTACATAATGAGCAGATTAGGACAGATTTCGTTTGTCAATTCAAGTACAACTAGCATTTACTAAATGCTTAAAGTGAAAAGTATTGTGCTCAAGAGTTAAAGCTTTTTTTTCGTAAATTGGTAAATTCAAAAAATGCCATTGTTGATTTTTAAGACTTAAAAAGTAAAGGTAAAAGTAAAAAGTATATGCAAAAAAATTTTTTTGTTGAGTTTTTAAAATGTCTGATTAAAGTTGCACAAGTATTTTTTCCTTCTACAAATAACTGTTACTAACTACAAACTTGATATTCGGTGTTCAGATGCAGTTCACTGAAATCTTTCTATTGGCATCTAAGGGAATATTATCAAAAATTGAATAACATCTAAGCAAAAAACTACAAAAATAGCACCACTTAGTGTGTCAAAACGATTTTTCTTAAACTTAATCAAAACATGAAGTAAGGCATGATAATGCAAACCAAACATTTACTTACTTGAAAACGAGATGAGAAAGAGGAAGGAGTGGCTCAACAT
This sequence comes from Diplosoma virens, assembly GCA_963680785.1. Taxonomy (NCBI): domain Eukaryota; kingdom Metazoa; phylum Chordata; class Ascidiacea; order Aplousobranchia; family Didemnidae; genus Diplosoma; species Diplosoma virens. The sequence goes on along the minus strand of OY796881.1, from coordinate 73,403,444 downwards.
CACCCAGCACATGTTGGGGAATGAATGCAATCAATGTCCGTGAATGTCCATCACTCGTTGCTTGGTAACAAGGAGTCTGTTTGTGTTTTGAATAATTCTGAAAGACGTCAGAAATCTTTCAGTTTTGCTCCAAAATGACATAACAAATGAAGATTGAATATGGAATTTGATTGGTCCATTAATTTGGAATGCAACAACCCTTAAACAAAAATTTTTTGTTTATTACAATCCTACTTGATTTGATTTCATTTAAAAACTTGATTTTGAAACAAAAACGTATGCATGCACAATATATGATTGCAGATAGCTTAATTGATACACAGGGGTGGTTAGAACAGTGCTTCTCAACTTTTTTTCACAAGTGGCACACTTAAAAAATTCTATTTGAATAAGGCTGATGGTGGTGTAAGGTGTGAAGTAGTCATTTTAAATTATTATGCTATTAATTACTGTTAATTTTGATAATCTCTTTGTCTGTGCCATGGAGAACCTGGATAAATTATCAAGAAAAATTTGATGTGGTAGCGAAAAAACAAGCTGAGTATGAATCTAAATTTAATGCTCAAGAGCTAGACACTGGCAAAAATAATATTTCAATTTCAGAAGCAAGTTCAAAATCTGAGCAGCAAAACCTTCTACTTGAGATGTCCAAGAATATCCAATTATTACAAAAAGAATTGGAAAGTTTGAAGAAGTGGCAAGAAGTTGAAGATCTGAAACTGAATGAGCTGGAGCAATACATTCAATCAAATTGCCTTAATATTGCATGGAAACGCAATTGATAATACAATAAGTAGCACAGAGTTTGAGCAGTATGTAGTTAACAATATCAACTCTAGATTAGAGCTGCCTTTTAATATAAGTGAAGCTGAAATTGATGTTTGCCACCCACTGCCTTAAAAAAAACAATTAAATTTATAATCATAAAATTTGTTGGTAGATCAAATATTAATAGGAGTATAGTCTTTTTCAATAAAAAATTTTTAAACTGACTAAAGGACCAAAGGTCTCTATGACTGAGTCTTTGACTAAAAGAATGAAAGTAGTTGAAGAAGCTAAAGATACTTTGATTTTGAAAATGACTGGACACAGAAGGGTGTTGTATAATATTCTTTTAAAGGAAAAAAACATGCTATTCATTACCTTTCAGATATTTATGAAAGTACAGCTTTTTTTTAAAAAAGGAGTATTTATATATCTGCTTAGTGTTTTAAAATAGCCCAAAATTAGCTATGTTATAATTTAACCTTATACCACACAATAAGCAAAAGATCTTAGTTTATTTTATTTATATTTTCATGTTTTTCCCACTTGTTTTATCAATCTGTGTATTTTACTGTTTTTTTTTTGTTTTATTACATTCGTTTTTTCTCAATTTAGGTTCACTCTTAGTTTGTTTACTATTTTTTATTTTAATTTTGTAGTTGCTCATAAGTTTTAAGTGTGATCTCGTGCAGATGAAAATTAGATCATCTCAAAGCAAAATTACGTGCCATTGCAATAAAACAATTTGTAAAGATTTTATTCCTATTAATTGCATTAAATGCCTTAGATCATTTCATAAAAAATGTACTAAATCAATCAACAATAAAAAAACAAATATAATCAATTACACTTAACATGCATTACATGTCAAAACCTAAACTCCTCTTGTAACTCTGAAAAAAAATGTATCACTCACAACATTCATTACCACATGCAGAACATCTGAACACAAATTTTTAAGACACCATAAACACCAATGTTCACAATAGTTTAAACTAACCCAATATTTTACAATGTCTAGGAGAAACAGATTGATATCAGCTCAGTTGGATCACTAACATTTAATGGTAATAAATTTCTAATTGTATGTGTGAACATGAGATCTATGGTGCTACAACAGTTGATCGAAAGACACTTGATTGAAATGATACTTAATCAAAATGACACTTGATTGAAATGACACTTGATAAAAAAAAGATTACTTTTGTAGGTTTCTGCAATTAAATAATCTCTTTGTTACTCTAAATTAGATTTATAAAAAGCAGAGGCTATCAGTGAGAAGACAGTTTGTTTTTATTTTTTATGATTTTCTGTCAATGTCAAGGTCAGGGTTTTTTAACAAGGTTCCTGGGCAAAGCATTTTTAGGGGGGCAACAAGTAGATCTCTTGTCATGGTTATGTTTTGTTAGATGCCTATTGCTGCCATTTTTTTTACATTATAGACAGTTATTAAGGGGGGGCATTGTGCCATGGCCCCAACCTTGCAGAACCCTTGTGAAAAACAGAGAGAGATTCAAGGGGAAGACCTATTTTTTTTAAAGATTGCTATGTTTCTGCAACAAAACATCAACAAAACCAAGACAGATTCAAAATAAAGATTTTTTTTTAGAAATCACTATGTTTTTGGGACCAAAATTTACAAAATTGGGACAGATTCAAAGTTGTAAATTTTCTCTTTCATTATTTGATCAAGTATCATATTGATCAAATGTTGTTTCAATCAAATGTCGTTTTGTTCAAATGTCATTTCAATCAAGTGCTGTTTTGATCACCTGTCGTTTGATCAACTGTCAGGTCATGGAGATCTACTGTCAATTTACTAAACTTTAACAAACTTGAAAGAAAATCACAGAAATATAGATGTAGTGTGTGGAAACATTTATAGGTCACCATCTAATAATATTTATTTAAATGAAGTATTTACAAACACTCTTTGTAATTGCCTAGATATTATTGGCCCAAATAAAAGAGTTTTATTGTAGGAGATTTACAGGGTGTCAAGAAAGTTCCCAATCCTAAACAAAATTATATAGGGCTAATGACAGAAGGTTAAATCAACAAAAGGTTTATTGTGGTGATAGAACAAAGCTCCATGAACATAAAAAAATCTGGTTTATTCAAAATAACCCCCATCTGTATCAATAACACGTTGGAGTCTCTGTCGGAAATTCTGACAAGCAGCACGAAGGGCATCTTGAGGAATTTTCTCCCATGCTCGTTTCAGGGAAGCTCGAAGATCTTCCAGATTGTTATGGGGTGAAGAACAGGCTTCTTTTTCCAGAATACCCCACACACAGAAATCCATAGGATTGAGATCGGGCAAAGATGGTGGCCACAAATCTTTGGTCCAGAATGAAGGAAAGCGCTCTTCGCACCACTTCTGTGTCTTCTTTGATGTGTGAAAAGGCGCGCCATCTTGTTGGAAGGTGAAGGACTTATTTTTGAACTTTTCCTTCATTGATGCGAGGGCAGGGGTTAAAATATCATTGACATACGAACTGTATTCACTTTGACCCCCTCTTTAACAAAAATGAGGAGAGATTTCCAAGATTTGGAGATCGCACCCCATACCGTCACAGACGAGGGTTTCTGTCGGCGTGAAACGAATCGAAGATGATCAGGGAGGTCCTTGGGCAACTTTCCGAGAATCCTGTCATTCTGGGTGTTGAACTTCGCCTCCACCGAGAAGAGTTTTTAGTCTGAAAAAACGATTTTGCCTTTCTCCGTGCCTCCCTTCAGACGGTTCAGCAGAATTTTGGCCCTCTCCTTTCTTTTTCGCTTCTGGAGGTCAGTTAGGAGTTGTCTTGTCCTGATTTTGTACGGGGACATTTTGAGATCCTGTTCAACAATTGTTCTGACAGACTCATGGCTGATATTCATGTCTTTAGCCGTTTTCCTCAAGGATCGTTTGGGGTTCCTCCGAATTCTCTCCCTGAGGGCCTTGATCTTCGCTGGAGTGCAAGCAGATCGAGGTCGTCCACTCCTTTCCCGATCCTCCATGGTTCCAAGTTCATGGAAGCACAAGATTGTATCGCAAACAGTCGATTTTGGTGCTTTTAGCAACTTCATAATTTTAGAATTTGAATGTCCCGCACGATGAAGTTGAATGATTGCAGCTCTTTTACTCATTTTATTATTATTTTAGCCAAAAAAATTTAAAAAGTGTATCTGAAACATTGAAAAGGAGGATTAAGTGGAAAAATGACGTACAGAACTTATCATAATTCATTGAAGTTTTTGAATTACATTAAATTTAAAAATCGATTGGGAACTTTCTTGACACCCTGTAAATTATAACCTGGCAAATCATGATAATTCTCATGTTTCTAATTTTGCTCAATTAATGCTAGAAAAATCATACTTTCCTGTTATTAATCTACCTTCACAATTATCAGATTCTAATGTAACAGTGTTAGACCACATATGGACAAATCTATAAAGCAATTAAATTAAATCAGGAATTATTTTACACTCCATCTCTGATCACCTACCTATTTTTTCTTGTGCAAATATGAGTAAATCATTTTCTTGCCAAGAAACAAAAAGACTATTCAATCAGCAAAACATCAACAAATTTAACCAAATACTGGAAAAAATTGACATTACTCCTATATTCAATAAACATAATCCTAACTATCCCATTGAATCACTAATGGGTACATACAGGAACAGCAAAGCTTTTCATGTCAATTTTTCCTTAATTTCATGAACAAAAAATAAAACTAACCATCAACCATGGTTTGATACAAACTTACAAAGCTACAGGGTGCAGCAGATAAACCCGAACAGAATTATGTGAATAAATACATGCTTTTAACTTAATGAACATATTATTTTTTAATAAAACTTTACAGATTATAACTTAATGTCATATTGTTCAAATATACTAGGTTAATTAGATTTTAGTCTTTTTAAACAATGAGAAAATTACGAAAAGAAATAATTGTTTTGAAACAGCACCAAATTTCAGATACATGCATATCAAAACTTTTCAAAGTCCCCAAGTCAACTGTTTTTGATGCAATAAAACGCTTTGAAGAACTTGGGGGCTATTCTGATCGTTCTGGAAGAGGACAAAAAAATCTGTACACACCAAAATAAAACATTTTACTTAACAAAATTAGAAATAAATATAGTCAAGAGCTGCTAAAAAATCAAAAAAAATCTATATTAAAACATTTGAAAAACATAAACATAACATAAAAGAAACTTGGAAAACTATTAATAATCTTTTAGGCAATACCAAAACACCATTGTGCTCCTCTTTATCAATAAATGGACAGACTGTTCAGAATTTTTCCATAATAACTAATCACTTTAATGAATACTTAGTGGGTGTGGCAAAACAGCTGGTATCCAACCTACCACAAAAATTATCAAATATCAAAACAAGTTTGCCTCCACCAACAATCCAATCAATTTATCTTTCCCAAAAACTCCTTTTGAAATAAAAAAAAATACTGGCTAATCTTAAACCAAAAAGTAGTAGTGGGATAGATGAAATTTCAACAACAATCTTGAAACTACTTCTGTCAATGTATTACGTACATACTCTTACTGATGTATTTAATCTTTCTATGTTAAATGGTAAGTTTATCACAACTTTCAAAACAGCAAAAGTTATACCTATTCTTAAAAAAGGAAACCTGGCAATTGTAAGTAACTATCTACCAATAAGTCTACTACCAACTGTGTCGAAAAAATCCTGGAAAAAATAATGTATAACCGAGTGATTTCATTTCTTAACAAACTAGATTTTTTCTACAAGCACCAATATGGGTTCAGAAAAAACCATTCCACATGCCATGCAACTTCTGTTCTGACAGAAAGTATAACAGATGTCTTAGAAAAGAAAGAACATGTATTAGGAATTCTCTTAGACTTATCAAAGGACTTATCACACAACTGATCACACAATTACTTTTAGATAAATTTTGGGATTATGGTATAAGAGGCCTAGCTCATCAGTGGTTTAGTAGTTATTTAAGTTAAAGAAAACGATTGGTATATATCAATTGAATCCATTCAAGTACCAAAACAGTTGAATATAGTGTTCTACTGTTCATCAAGGGTCTATTCTTGGATTCCTCTTGTTAATTTATGTAAATGATTTCTCAAACTGTTTAACATCAGGTAACAATATTATTTATGCTGATGATTCTAATTTATTTCTAAAACATAAATTTTATGAAAGTCCATATCTTGTGCTAACCAACAGCTATTAAATATTGAAAAGTGGTTGAACTGTAATAAGTTAACTCCCAATATCAAAAAAACATTTTATATAGTTTTTTGACAGCCAAACACCATGCATGCCTCACCAAATTCACTTTCACTCCTATTTAAAAATAATTGCATCACCTTTAAATCTAAGGCAAACTTTTTGGGTGTTATCTGTAATGAATTCTTAAGCTGGAAAACCAACATGGACTTGGTGCTATGAAAAACAACCATAAGCTTGGGTGTATCAAAAAAGTTCACCCCATCTAAACAAAAAAATCACTGGACATGCCTAATTATGCTATGATTATTAGTCACATAAGGTACTGCAGAGATAATATTTATTCATGTATTGATACATTCTACCAACTTAAAAGTCACACCCAGGTCACCAGTTACTGAGATAGTTGTTGGCACATGGCAGGGTTTTTTTTTTTTGTTTTCTTGCCTGTCTGACCCTTTGAGGTCACCAATGCTTGCATTCCCACTCTTGATCAAGCAATGCACACTTGGCTTGTGACCTGTAGAAGTGTATTGCAGCTTTTTTAAGATTTTTTGTGTATGTGTGCTTTTCAAATTTTCAATGTTAATTCACTGGTGCAGTGACCATGCCAATTTTTTTTTGTGCATGTATAACATATATCATTTAGTTGCCATCTACTTTTGCAACTTTTGCTCTATTTTGTTTTCAATTATTATCAATTGTTCCTTTGGATGCAAATAAAACACGTTACTAACTAATCAACTTCTAAAAAACTTAAACGATTCTGTGAACATCATGACCAAAAATGTAAATGCATTTTGCTACACTTGTTTTTTTAGTATGCTAGGTGAACGTTAAGCTTATAATGCTTGAAATAACAAAGCTAAGAAATTTCATATTTCAATAATTTTAATAAAAGCAAAGCTTTCTGTTTTCAGATCAGTTTTTGTTCCTATCCTCACCTATGGTCATGAGTGTTGAGTAATGACCAAAAGAATGAGATCCCGAGTACAGGCAATCAAAATGGGTTTCTTGCAAAAAGTCAGAGGTTTATCCTTACTTGACAAGGTTAAAAGCACTGACATTCATCAATCTCTCAACATTGAACCGCTACTACTCTGCATAAAACAATTTTAACTGTGCTGGTATGGTCATGTGACACAAATGTCCCATGAGCAAAGAGCAAAGCAACTAATGGATGCTCTTCCAAGTGACAAAAGACCTAGAGGGCAACCCAGAACTCACTGGTGGAATTAATATGTTGAAGACCTGGCCTGGTCATGCCTTGGAATTCCAACAGTGAAATTGCCGCTAGTAGCAGGAGATTGGAATGCTTGGAGATCCCAACTCAAGCTGCTGCCCCTGCAACCCCAAAAAGACAAGTGGGCAAAGGAAAATACACTGAACTAATTCAATGTTTTCTCTCAAAATGTATGTATGTATATAGAAATTTCACGAAAACATTGATTTGTTTATGTCACAAAAACATCATTTTTTTTATTTCTATCTCATGAGTTTTTTTGACTTCCAGGAAAAGTTGGAGTTATTATACTAAAACAACCATAAAACATTTGTGCCAATTTGCTTCCATAGATTCAAAAATATTATAATATGATTTATATGATTTAAACTTAGAGCTGCTTACTAAGATTACCAAGTAGAAGACAGTCCTATATAATATCTTTTCCAAGATCAGTATCAGTATCTTTTATTTCTACTCTGCCACAATAAAAACAGAAAGAATTAAACATATAGGACTATAGCAGAAGAAGAAAAAGGAACAAGCAACAGAACATTAAACGTTATAGCATGCTCACAGTAATATTTGATATAGTAGTTAGAAGAATGATGCATGGTGCAACACCTTGCATAGAAAAGCAGATAAGGAATTATAAGACTGGGAAAAACAAAATAAAAGATAAAAATAAGTAAAGCGCGACAAAGCAAGACCTACCATGTATTTTAGGCATTGTTGTGTTGGCGGCAAAAATATGGTGGGAAGTACAACAAGCCTGTGACCAAAAAGGGTCAGACAGGCAAACAAACCCACCGAAAGAAATCCTGTCACGGGTCAAAAGGGGACCATTTCATGGAAACATGGTATGAGAAAAAATGATGATGATGATGATATTTTATTCACACTTAGTAACAATATAAGTATATGCAATGTACATTAAGCAAAGCATGAAAAGGAAACGCGACACAATGACGAATGTTAAACATGCAGAAAGTATAGAGAGGGGGTAAGAAAGAGAAAAAATAAGAAGCACGGCCACATTACCTAATTCAAACTAAATATTATTATTTAAAAAGACAAAAAAGACACAAAAAAAAAAACACATACACACACACAAAAGAATTGTTTGAACATTTTCTGTTAAGATAGTAGCCACACAATCTAGTCTTCTCTATTAAAAGCAGTTTCTCCAGATAGAAGTCCCGTGTTCTGAAAAATAACAAAAACAAGGCCAGACAAGGCTCAATGCCCAAAAAGAAAAAAAAAAAAATAATAATAATAATAATAATAATAGTAATAACAATAATAATATTTGTTCTAATCAAGCAGATTACTAGTAATTGTAGTCTAGATTAAAGTTGGTTATTCTATTGTAGAGTAGGTTTGGTACTTGTACTAAACTATTTGCATTAATTTAACAAGGAATTTGGAAAATGTGCCAAATATTGCGTGAGTTTTTTTCTGAAGGTGTTGCTTGAATGGCTGTGCCTTATCTCTGAAGGTATTTTATTTCAGAGTTTAGGTCCAACAAATTTCAGAGATTGCTGACTTACTTTAGTTCTGAAGCAATTTGATATTATTTGGTTGTTGCTTCTGGTTTTCATTTTTAAAGATTTTTGTGTGAAAAAGTTATTAAATGCTTGTGGAAGTTGTTTGTTTTCATATTTAAACATCATTTGTGCTATTTCTAGGTTGTAAAGATTATTTATTGTAAAAAGTTGAGCATCTTTCATAGCTTCTGTGATGTCACTGCTGTGTTGTACATTAAATGTTATTTTTAAAAATCTGTCACATATACACTGCAGTTTTCTAATTAGAGTGGAGTTTTCAAAACACCAATTGTTTATGCAGTATCGTATGTGACTAATCAATAGAGAATGATATATAATTAGGAGAGAATCTTTACTTAAACATGGCTTAATTTTCATAGTAACTACCAATGGTGCTTGTAACTTTTTTTAAGAGATAAAATGTGATCTTTTCATGACAAGTGTTTGTCCAGAATAACTCCTAATAGTTTAAGGGATGAGATTTTTTGAATTGGGCTGTTTCTGATTTTCAATGTTAAGTTGGGAGTGGGTGTGTTGAGGGTTTTAAAGTGCATGCACTTTGTTTTATCAATGTTTAAGGAAAGCTTGTTGGTCACTAACCAGTTGTTGATGCTATTAAGCTCTTCATCTGCATTGTTATACAAGTTTTTTTGGTTTTTTCCTGAAATTAATATAGTTGTATCGTCTGCAAAGGCTAAACAACTGCTGTATCTCAGGCATTTAGGAAAGTCATTGACATATATTATGAACAGGATGGGTCCCAGAATTGAGCCCTGGGGGACAGAAGAAGTCAGTTTATTGATGTTTGTAGATTTAGTACCAAGGACTTCAGTTTGTTGAGTTCTATCTGTGAGGTAACTTTTAAACCAAGAAAAAGGTATGCCTCTTACTCCATAATGGTACAGTTGTTAAGCAAGATTTTATAGTTAATAGTATCAAAGGCTTTAGAAAGATCTAAGAAAATCCCTAAAGTTGATTCAAAGGCTGCTGTAACTTTATCAGTTAATAATGTAATAACATGTGAGGTGGAGTGCCCTTGTCTAAAACCAAACTGGTGATTGGACAAAAGATTGGAGTTATTAAAAAATGAAAAATGAATAAAGACAAAAAACCTCAGAGTTACCAAAAGTTTTTATAGAAGAAGATTACTTATCGAAGAAATAGCTCATTTCTTTCCACCCATCACTGTATAGTATATATGTACTGTACTGTACTGTACTGTATTATTAAATATACATTGCTATGTAAATTTTTATGCTATGTAAAGTTATGTAAATGTAAATTACTTGTTATGTTTCGTTTTATTTACTCTTGGAAAAAATGGTTTTATTTTATGTTATACAAGGTATATTGTAAACAGGTAAATAAAATTATTCTTTTGGTGCGTGGAACAAATTAATCTTTTTTACATTATTTATTCTAGGAAAATATGATTCGGTTTTCGAACAGCTTTCCAGAACAAATTGTGTCCGTAAACCGAGGTTTGCCTGTATAAACAAATTATGGGTTAAAGCAAATAAAAGAGGCTAAAAATTAACTTTTTTTAAAAATTTTTTAGATATACAGCACAGTAGTAATAAATTAAAATTCAAAATTTGAAGCAAATTTACTTAATGGTACAAAAGTCAGCTTAATCGGCTGCTATAAAATTTATTTATTTTACTTGTCAGAAAATCCAGAATTTTTCAAAACTAAAGATAAATAATTTTAAATTCCAAAAAATAACTTGGTCATGACTCGCTGTCAAAAGCGAGAAACTTTTTTAAAATTTAAAATTATTTGGTTTAACACGGATCTAAATGCCTTATTTGGTGAAGGCACCTAATCAATGAAACATAATAACCACAAAATCAATGAAACATAATAAAACAAAATCAATGAAACATAATAAAACAAAATTCAACATTATAATAATACACTACAAGCGCCTGTTTCGATCTTGTTTGATCTCATTAGGTATATATAATTACAAGTAGAAAATTCGCTGTAAATTTGAAACTCAGTTTTTAATTAATTTTTAATCAGTTAAAATTAATTTTGTATACTTGTGATACGAAGCACGAGATCCCTTTTCATTTATCTTACGTAATTTTTCACACTACTAAATAAGCTTTGATTAGGCGGAGCTTGTCTCTTAATCATTATTAAAATTTAAAAATAACTTTTTTCAAAAAAACTGTTAACAAGATGCAATTAAGCGTACATGTTTACAAAATTAGTTCTATTAAATCTAAGTATTAAACTTGGCGCAATCTCAATTATGTTTATCAGTTGTAATTGAGGCGTCAGCTCTTATTTCCGTGTTTTTAAAAATTAATTTCTTTTTCAAGTCTGCACAAAATTTTTGATCACATTCTTACATGGAGACCCAGATTTGATATTTAAGATTAATATTTTTTTATTTGTGTATGAGCAAGTTCACAATTTTTAAGGATCCACACGATAGATGCTAAATATCAGAATGCTGTAGGGTTACCTGCTTTATTGATGGACTCTAGCCCATTGCTTAAGTTCAATTTAATACTTAATATAGAGTCAGATGATATTGCTATAATTTTGCCTCCAAACAGATCAACAATTTCAAATATAAAACTTTGATTTCCTGCAGCGTTTTATTGTTGTAACTCTTGCTACAGCTAAAGCTAGAGCAACAACTCTTGCTATTTTACACTTTAAATTTTAAAATTTTAAAATTCTTAGCTTGTTTACTCGAAAATTGACTCGATAATTATTTTATTTTATTTTATTTGTTTAATAATTACTTTTGGCTCTTAACTAATTAGCTTTTTTTGTACGTTTTATCATCTTAACTATGTACTTTTCGTCTGTGTTTAGAATCACCTACTGATGAGCTAAAAAGGCGAAACAGATTGTTGAGGTTTCAATAAAAGTCTTTACGTGGCTTTTGTAATTTAACTTAATATATGCATATATAGTACTCGCATATATGCATATATACTATATACTGTATATATTGTTGTTAATATATCCATCCCTAACTCTTTAAATGTAGAATGCATGATGTTTGGATGTTGATATAAGCAGATCCCCAATTCTTTAAGCAGTTTTTCTGTGTTCAGACTTGTAATAGATATTACCATGGTTCAACAAATGGCGAATTTAACATAAACCATAAAGAAAAACTTCCCTTATTCCCAAACAACAAAAAAATAGCGTATATTCATTTAAAAAACAGAACAAATCTATAATTGCAGCGCCTGTAGGTTTCTTTCACACTCCTTTAATCTCTGGACCTGGACTAACAGACGCAGAGTTTGCAAGACCGAGACCCTAAAACATGTATCTCGAGATATTCCCTTCTAGTTACAACAGTGTTATAATTACAAAACAAACGTTCTTTAAACTCAAAAAAGCACTGGGAAGCTATTTTGATACAAATAAGATATAATGTTAAGCAGTGGTTCTTAAAGTGTTTGCCGCGCTCTTCTCTTTCAAGATTGGCTTCCCCAAATTTAAACAACAACAATTATATTCAAAAGTTTTTCCTTTTTTATAAAGCGAAGACCTTTTTTTTTGGTCTTCTTTTTTTTACAGAAAATAAATAGGGTTACTATGCATGTGGAAACAAAAAAGAAAAAAATTCTGTACTGTACTTTAATAAAACAAGTTTTAAGCTAGCGTAGAGAAACTGTAAAGGAAATGCCAATTTTCATTGTCAATAGATAATTTTGAATCAACTTACATTTTATTCAAATTTTTCTGTGATTCCTTCCCTAAGATTACGAATTCTTCTTAGGAACGCAAGGTTCACTTTTAAAGCACGATCTGTAGATTTTCTTTTTATAAGTTATTATCATTATTTATGTTGTCATCATAGGTTATTATCAATATTTATGTTGCTATCATGAGTTATTATCAATATTTATGTTGTCATCATAAAACATTACAAATTCCTTCTTAAGAACGTAAGGTTCACTTTTAAAACACCATCTGGAGAATTTCTTTTTATAAGTTGTTATCATTATTTATGTTGTCATAAAAATCTGATTGCATGGACAATTTGTTTTATGTGCGCAGGTTTTAAAAGTGATTATCTTAACACTATGTTATTTTCCAATTGCGCGTTATGATTGAATGATATGTAAGGATTTTTACTAGGTTGCCGTCACATGGATAATAACTTTTAATGAGTTGATTAACTTATTTAAATATCTAAAACAGTAAGTTTATCATCATAGATAGCACTAAATTCTTTTTAAATTGCTTAAATGCTAACTCAAAAGACGAACTTGAAGCAAAAACTAAACAAGTAATTTCGATTACTATTCAAAAAAATTAAAAACTACTCAGCTCAATTTCTGATAGTTTTAAAATAAGTGTGATTGTATAATTACTCATCAATTTGGTTTCCTTTCCCGATCTTTGCTGATATAATCGCTGTCGAATCTCGATTTCAACTTATGGCTGTGCGGAAAATTTACCCAAGATTATTTGATGAAAAAAAACTGGAGCAAGAGCAAATTGATTATAGCTGTATCTTTCAGATTATTTCATTAGTGACGTAATTATTTGATTTAAACCGAGCATCAATGATGAGGTCGGGGAGGCTCCTTCTCCTGTTGATGCTGTTTTTTTCTGTTTTTTCAACATCGACTTCCTTTCGGTATGTTAGTTTTGAAGTTCATGAGCAGATTTAAACATTTGTATTTTTCTTGAATGTTGAACGATTAGAACTCCTCAATTTATTTGTTTTTATTAACTTTCTGGGCAATGCCAAAAGTGCTTTCCGGCTCCCGTCTTATTTTGTAAGAAAGAGATCTAAATGGCTCTAATCTGATTATGTTTAAACGGGACTGGTTTTGACCGTCTCCGACTACCGAGTTCTTGCGTTTTAAAAATGGCCTAAGGCGTAGCAATCGGTGACCATTAAATTCTTTCACGGTAAATTCCACTATGCAAATTTATTAAAAGATTTGATATTTTAAAATGTTTGGTTTTGCAATCTAGCCTCCATGTGAACAGAGTGAGGTTTAGGGTTAGGGTTAAGGTTAATAACTTTTTTCCTTACTTATAATTGACTTTATAGAAATTTAATTTTTTACAGCTAGTAATGTAATTTTTCGTGGTAGAATCTACCGTGGTGGAGTTTACTTTAAATTTGTAACTACCTGCTCTGATCAAAACCTTTCACAATCAAATCTTACGATAGTAGTTGTTGAAAAGTAGCAAAGTTTTTTGATTTTATTACATTGCTTGTGCTTAAATTTATATCTTTTGAGAAATATTTGAATTGTAGATGGAGGCGCCGTCGCCGTCGCCGTCGCCGTCGCCGTAGCTGCGACACCTCGGCTTGCACATGGAGTTGGCGTTCCTGTTCCCGTTCCTGTGGTGGCGGAATCCAATATTCTTACATTACGAAAGAGAGAGGGTCCTGTGGCCCGGCTTGTAATCGACCCTTATCAAGAAGTTGCAACACTCAATGCTGTCTTGTCAACTGCCAGTGGGGGTATTGGAGGGGATGGGGCTCGTGCTCTCGTACCTGTGGTGGAGGAACATTGACCAGACATAGAGATTACCGCACAACAGCCAGTTGTGGGGGTAGCAAATGTAGGGGATCATCGATTGAAACAAGGTTAGTGGTTCAAATTCCAGGCCATTATTTTGCCTCATTCTTGGAGGCAAAGATGAGCCAAGACTGAATGTTTGATTTTATCTCATTTTTGCACGAGTTCTTTATACGCTTAAAACAATAAATCTTTAAACTCAAGTAAATCTTTCTTTGACAATAATATTATTTAAAAAATTTTAGGTAATAATTCTATAATAATAATTCTATCACGTACAGTACTGTGCAAATTAATTGAGACAGACGGTTTTTCAGGCGTTTTTTAAAATAAATTTGCCATATCTTGAAAAAAAGTGGAATATTCCTGCTGAAATGTTGTGTTTATTTATTTTTTTTATTTTATCTGTATGTTTATCCTCCTAACTTGCAGGAAAGTGACCGAGGCGCTAATACATAGGGTAAGCAATTACCCCGACCTGCTTTCGGAAATGCCAAGATATTGCTGTTCGCTTGTAATTCAATAGAGATATTATTGTAATTTAGAACTGCTTTCCAACACCACCAAGCAGGAAAAAGTGCTGTAAAGTGTCTTTTCTCAACGACACAACAAAATGGCGCAAGTGGGTTTTGAACCGAGATCATGTTGATCATGAGCACGGTGCTTTAACTAGTCGACCACGCTGCCAACCATGCTGCCAATTCATCCGGTTGAAATAATAAGTCACTTACTAATCTGTGAATCACATGCCTTGTTGTGGCTATTCATGTCACAAATTTCTTTGGAAATCCGCTTGAGTTAAGTAAGCTTGAATTTGAGTTTGAGTATTTTAGAATTTTAAAAATCTTTAGTGTTATTTCTGCAATGGATGTCACTCCAACTAAACCAGGGGTTTTCAACCTATGGGCCATGGCCCAGTAGTGGGCCACAGTGGTTTTTTTAGTGGGCCATGGAGCATAAATCAAAATAAAAGCAATATGTATAATATATATGTATAATTAGGCTTGCCATCCGTCCCATTTTTTAGGCATTTTTCTGGCGTCCTGTGCAGTCAACCACATGAAGACTTTTTTTTTTTTTAGAGAACACTATGATTTTTGGACAAAAATAGGGAAAATTGACAGCAATTCCAAGTGAAGACCTTTTTTTTTTTTTTTTTTTAGAGAACACTATGATTTTTTGATGGGAATTTAATTTTGTTGACCAAAATGGGTTGTGAAGTTAACTTGGGTTGAAAAATAGGCCACGGTACAGGAAAGGTTAAAAACCACTAAACTAAACGATCTCAAGTTGTTGCACTGAGACAGCATAGCGGCCTATCGATAAAGCAAATAGCGGATCGATTGGGCATATCCAAATTAACTGTAGGGAGAATAGTAAAGACAGCAGATGAGGATGGTGACATTAGCATCTACCGTCGTGGAAGATGTGGGACAAAAAGGAAAACTACGTCTCATGATGATAAGATGATTATCAGAAATAGCATCAAAAGTCCTTGGAAAACAAGTAAAGAGTTGGAAAATGATCTAGCAACATTAGGAGTGTTCGTTGATCCCTCAATCATTTGCAGAAGACTCCTTGACTCAGGAAGGATTGGAAGAAAACTCACCAAAAAGCAATTGTTAACTACTAAAATGAAGAAGAAGAGACTCCAGTGGGCAAAGAGATATAGAACCTGGGGAACAAATCAGTGGGAAAAAGTAATATTTTTTGATGAAACTCATCTTGAAGTCTGTGGCTACCGTTCTTGGTATGTCAGGAGAAGCATCGTTGGACTACTTAGAGAAGCACACAATCATCAAGCTCCTAAGCATCTACCAAAGAAAATGTTCTGGGGTTTCTTCACTTTTTTTTGGACCAGGAATCCTTATACCCATTGAAGGAATGATGAATTCGGATAAATACAAGGACATTTTGGCTAATTATTTGCTCCCTATCTTATCCGATTGTAATTCCAGAGCAGGAAGATTTTTACAGCAGGATCTCGCACCTAGCCATAACTCAAAGAAAATGCAAAGCTTTTTTGCGAAGACTGGTATAAACCTGTTAGATTAGCCTGGGAATTCTCCAGACTTAAACCTAATCGAAAATCTTTGGGCAATAATAAAAAAACAACTTTTTACACTGTTCTACGAAAACATCGCTGATTGAAGCTATGATAAGGATTTGGTATCATGATGAAGAGCTGACGAAGATGTGCTGTAATCTTGTTCACTCAATGCCAAAAAGAGTGTCAATCATTATAAAATCGAAGGGAGGACGTTTTAAATATTAATTGGTTAATTTAGGGTTTATCTTTATGCTAATACAGTCGAATAATAAGAAAATTGTGTTCTTTTTTAATTTACCGCAAATGTCCCAATTAATTTGCACATTATTGTACTTTTGTTAAGTACAGTAGTATTGCAAAATATCAATTGAAAAAATACATTTCGATTTTCTCAACTTTTATTGTCACAAAACTCCAAGTTCTATAATTTTGGCTCAAGGTCAATCTAAGCAAAAAACTTCTGAATACATTATTGTCAAAAATGCAAATGGACTACAGTTTTTTTCATTACTATCAAAAAACTAAAGTTACAGACTTTACTGTCAAAATAAAACATATCATATAAAACAAAAAAGCAAATATCGCAAACAGTTTATTGTGCAGCGCTGCACAATAAACTGTTTGCGATTTGAGAAACGCAGTTTAAAAAAGAATGGTTTTATAGGTGAAAAAATTTTTTATCAACGTTATATTTAAAATCTTTATTCATGCTCTTCTGGTAAAATCTGAGTTAAATTGCTGTTAATTCTTTATTAAAAAGTAAAAACAATAACAAAAACTCAACGTTTCGGTGTACTATGTTTCAGTAAACCTTCATCAGGAGATTAAGCAAAACATAAATATCATCCAAAATAAAACCAATTTAAATTTCAAGGAAAATTTTATCAACAAATATTTGGTGTTCCAATGGGTTCCCCTATTTCTGTTACTATTGCAAATTTGGTTATGGAGCACATTGAGATAAAAGCAATAAATTCCTTTTTTTCCCCTCCAAAATTATGGTCAAGATTTCTAGATGATACATTTGTAATATTAAAATCAGATATCGTAAAACGTTTTTTCGCTCATATAAATAGCATTGAAGCAAGTATCAAATTTACCATCGAATATGAAAAAGAAGACAAATTACCATTCCTAGATATACTGGTCATGAAGAAAAAAAGTGGAACATTGGCAACCAAAATATATAGAAAAGAAACTCACACTAATCGTTATTTAAATTATGAATCTTGTCATTCACAGCAACAAAAACAAGGTATTATTATTAGTTTATTAAACAGATTAGCTAAACTAATTACAGATTCAAAAGATTTTAATGAAGAAAAAGAAATGCTACGACGTACTTTGGAAGACAACAACTACCCAAATTGGCTTATAAAGAAAACATTTAATCGATTCAGATCCAATAAAATTGAGAAACATGAAATAAGCAAAAACTACAAAGGAACAGTAACCCTACCTTATTTTCAAGATTTAACTGAAATTTTAAGTCGTATAATTAAAAAACAAAATATTAAAGTATATACAAAACCTTTTCAAACAATCAAGCAAATTTTACCCAACTTAAAAGATTCAATTGAACCAAAGCAACACCCAGGAGTAATTTATGAAATTCCATGTTTAGACTGTGTTGGCATTTATATTGGTGAAACTGGTAGGGCATTTCTTACAAGATGCAAAGAACACATGCGGGATGTGAATTCAAAAAATTTAGCACGATTAGAAAACAATGATATAAACAACAAATCTGCTCTAGTAAAACATGTATATTCGGAAAAGCATCATATGAATTGGAATAATTCAAAAATTTTGGCAAAAGAAGCAGATTATATAAAAAGAAGATTTTTGGAGTCCTTTTTTATTCATTTTAATAATGATGCTTTTAATGATAAAACCAATTGTTTCTATCCAAATGCTTATTATAATTTAAAATTCTGAATCCGTTAGATGTCGTTTTAAATCAATAATGTATTTTAAATATTTTTTCCTTTTTTTCGCGCCACTGTGGTTTTATTTTGGATGATATTTATGTTTTGCTTAATCTCCTGATGAAGGTTTACTGAAACATAGTACACCGAAACGTTGAGTTTTTGTTATTGTTTTTACTTTTTAATAAAGAATTAACAGCAATTTAACTCAGAAAGTTAGTTCATTTATGTTCAATAAAATACTATTTTATAAATCGACTTCCCAGTAAGCTAAGGAAAAATCTTAAAATAAAAATCTTTGAAAAAAATGTTTCTAATTTATTTGACCGTTTATGGCTTGAGGGCGGTGAGCAAGTGCGTGCTGTTAACACTAGAATTACCGATGCGGTCACTTTGACCGTTTTTGATTTTTAATCACTCATATCCATGCCTAGATAAGGGCTAGAGTATTGAAACTTTCTGACTTTTCCTAAGTCTTTGTCAACTTTTAGTATGTTAATTTTTATTTTATTGCAATAATCACAGCAAATGTTGGGGACCAATTTACCTTAAATTACCGCCAACGGTCATTTTGACCGGTAGGCTACTTGTAATTTCTCTACGATTAAAATTGCCTTTACAATAAAGCCTTTTGTTGTGCTATTGTTTCAAAACAATCATGCATATATTATTGCAGTATCTGGTAAGATTTAGTTACTAGTTAGTTCATAATGTTGAGCCATTTGCAGAATGCCGAGGTCAGAACGAGTTTGTAGTATCCAAGCTCTGGGTTGACTGAACGCAATTGCAGAAAATAATTAGAGGAATGAAAGCGAAAGTAAAAAGGTTTGTAAAGGCTATGATCAGGGTTTGGAAAATTCAGTTCAACCTAACGCCAAGTTCGACCTATATGGGAAGTGATTTCTTCAGATGGAATGGATTCAGAAACTGATATTGATGACCTAAAGCAAACTGATTTTTGATCATGTCAACTTTTAAGCTCTGGCAGTGGCAGCAACGACACAAGTGCTGCAGCACAAGCGCAGGGTGATGAGCCTTCTTCAAACACCTGGGATATTGGATTGGTTGGTAAGGACGGAACAGAATGGGAATACAGCAATTTTTTTTTAAATCGAGGGGTAGACTACAAGCTCAAAACGTGTTAACAGAAAGCCAAAATCTAACGCGATATGCCAATCGTATGTTAGATGGTCGCTGAGTGAGTTTGAGTTACTCGTCGATAATTCAATGCTTTCCCATATTCAACAATGTACAGAAGCTGAAGCTCATAGAGTGAAAAAGAGTAATGAGTGGAAACTACCACTAAGTGAACTGAACGATTTTATTTCCATGCTGTATGTACAAAGAGCATTATGTGAAAAGAACTGACCGATTCTTGAGTTTTGGATAAAAATTAAGAAGTATGTTTTTTTCCAGAAACTATGGGTAAAAATTGCTTTTGCGATATCATGAGGTTTCTTCGATTTAATATACGGAGTACAAGGGTATCTCGACTTCAAACGGATAAATTTGCTTTGATTTCTGGGGTCTGGGATAAGTTTATGGAAAACTGTATTGTTTGCTACAAATCAGGAGAAAATATTACAGTGGACGAACAATTATTCCCAACTAAAGCTTGCTGCTGATTTATACAATTCGACATATGGCCAACAAACAGGACGAATTCGGTATCGAATTTTGGCTATTTGGTGATGTGGAATTTAAATATATACCAAACGCCATATAATAAATCTTGGCAAAGATGAAGCCAGACCAGCTACAGAAAAATTGTCGGAGAGTGTTATAATAAAGAGAGTGGAGGCATACTTGGGCAAAGGAAGAAGAAACGTAACAACTGACAAATTTTTTACTTCGACTCGTCTTGCCACGCAGCTCTGGAAAGAAAGACGTCACTTGTGAAGACCCTAAACAAAATTTGAAAGGAAGTTCAGCCACAGGTAAAAGCTTTACAGAGGAGCAGGTATTCCATCTATAACTCTTGCAAACAAAAAGCCACTCAACCAAACCACAAAACCACAGTTTATCAGTGCAAACAAAACAAGAACGTTTGTATTCTCAGCATACTCTACACATCTTATATGGTCCATACAACAACAAAAAAGAAACCGGAAGCAGTTACATTCTACAATAAAACTAAATGTGGTGTTGATATTGTTGACCAGATGACGCGACAATACACGTGAAGGCAAGTACCGGGCGGTAGCCGGTGGCTGTCTTTTACAATATTTCGGAGCTTGCTTGTATCAACGCCTATGTGTTGTACAAGAAGAAAACTGGAGATGCTATCTTGAGAAGAAGTTTTATGTTTCAGCTCGCCACTGAACTGAGAAAAGCTCATGTTCAAGGAATGACAGCTCCACTAGCCGCAGTTTTGCTTTTACTTTTCAGCAATTTTTATCAGAATTTGATCGTTTAGAAAAGCAGAAAGCGAAAGCAATGACAAGTTAATATGAACTGTAAACAAAACAAAACCGCATAATTGAAGAGCTTAACCTAAGTCACATAATGTCATTTTGAGAAAATGAGGTTTAAATTTTCAAAAATTCTACTTCTACAATAGAAATACGCTAAGATTTCAAACCTCTGTGATATTCAAAAAGTGATTTCCTGAAAAGATTTTTTGTCAGAATATTTCTGACGAGTAAACAAACAATTTTTTCAGCTTATCTCATTTTTTCGAAAATGTGACTTAGGCACTTTTAGAAATAGGGCCTTCAATTATGTTGTAGATGCCCTAGATCAGTTTTCGGAAAGTGCAGGGCTACAGGTTGCGTAAAAGTTGACTGTGTGGATTGTGTAGAGCGTTACAATTTTCTTTGTTTTTGTATACTTTTGAATAGCCGATTGTGGTCTATATAAGCAGCAGTATGATAAAAAATAATCATTTGATACTTTCAGCTCATTTTAAAGTAAATTGTTTTTCATTTAGTTTCAGAGCTCATATTTGTTGTGAATACAATGAAACTTTGAGAAAATTTCAACTACGCAGCTAAAAAGCAGGTTTAAGGCCTTTAATGTAATTTGGAGATCAGGGCTTATGCAATATATTCCAGAACATAAAATTAAAAAAAAACCTACAACGCACCAAACTCACACCTACAAAGATTGGTTATAACTAGATATATTACAAAAGTTAAAAAAAAAACTTATAACATAAAGTAAAGCTAAATTATTGCTCATTTTCTTCTTTATTAGACAAACGGTCATTTTGACCCCTAGCGGTAATTCTAGTGCTTTGAATGAACTGCTTTTATCCTCGCCATGAATTTGCTTGAAATTTAATAATTTTTCTGGATATTCAGTCATTTAAAGTTGATGCAAGTCTCGCTGACGTGGTTTTACAGTTATCAGTGCTTTTGTAACATGTTGCCACTAGTTTTTAGCTTATTTTACAATTACAATTGGCTTATTATTTTAAATTTCAGAAAAAAGTAACAAAACGCAAGAAAAAGATGAGTTTAAATACCTTTTATAAAAAATCTTGAAAAAACATCTCATTAAATATTTTACGAGGCAATTCAGTTTTAATTTGCTTAGCAGGGAGGGTTTCACGTGTGCTGTAAAATGTTTATAAATTGAATGGACAACAGTTTTGTAAACCTTGACGTCATAACGTCAGCTGAAAACTATTCGGAACAAAACATTTGTTTTTGTATTTAGAGATAGTTTTCTGGAATTGTAATAACTACTGTACGTAAAGTTTTGGATTGTATTTACTCAAAATTTAAACTGCGTAATAAAGTTTTTTTGCAAATTTTTATAATGACTTAACTGTAACAAATAATTTACGGTTGATTTATTTTACCATTTCACCAAGCATATAAAAGTTCATTTCTTAAAAAAAGAAAACTAAAATCATAGCATATGTAATAAGATTAACCAATTATAACTAAATAACAAGTCAATAAATGGGACAAGTAGGTTGGAAGGAAAAGGCTGGGCGCTTCAGTACCCTAGCAAAAACTCTGTCACACTTTAGTCTCAAGTTTGTTGCTGCAATCAAACTAATTAATGTAGTATGAATAACGGTTCTAGGTATATTCCACTCGGTACATTCCACCGCGGTAAATTCAACCATGGTATTTTTTACCACGATATCATACCATGTTAATTATTAATGTTATTTGTTGATTGTTGTTGATTTATCACGCTATAAGTTGAAAAGTACAGTGTACAATAGTTGACAAGAACATTTACGTATTACCCTAACTCTAACTCTAACCCTATTCCAAATCCTAACTCTAACACTGTTAAGACGAGGTTAGGGTTAAGACCGAGGCTAAGCCTAACCTTAAGGTTAGATCCTAACTCTAACCCTAACCCTAAACCTAACCCTAACCCTATACTAAATCCTAACTGTAACCCTAACAAAAGCCCGTGGTAAAAAATAGTGTAGTAGAATTTAACTATGGTGGAATATACCATAATTAAACTAAAGTACCATAGGGTAAACCTAACCCTAACCCTAACTCTAACTCAATTAAATCCATTTTTTTTATTTAAGTTACAGTAGACCTATTTTGTTTTTGTAAATGCACAACAAAGAAACAAATCTTTTTTATGCCAACTCTTAAAATAACCAGTTCAAAAATCGGAACGTCAAGAGTGAAAAGACAAAATTTATTTATCAAAAAACGTTTAGACAATTTATATTTTATTAATAAACCGAGTTTGTATGCTAAAAACGTCTGATTTAGTTAATGAAGCTTTAAACATTTGAAAATCAACTTTTACATGTTACTTTTTTACATTTACTTTTTTAATTTTACATTTTACATGTTACATGTTACATGTTACATAAAAAGAAGTTGCAACACTCAATGCTGTCCTGTCGACTGCCAGTGGGGCCCTTGGGAGAGCTGGGGCTTGTGCTCTCGTACCTGTGGTGAAGGAAAATCTACCAGAAATAGAAAGTACCTCCCACCAGCCAGTTGTGGGGGTGGCAGGTGTGAGGGATCATCGATTGAAACAAGGTTAGTGGTTCCAATTCCAGGCCATTGTTTTTCCTCATTCTTGGAGGCAAAGATGAACCAAGACTGAATGTTTGATTTTATCTCATTTTTGCACGAGTTCTTTATACGCTTAAAACAATAAATCTTTAAACTCAAGTAAATCTTTCTTTGACAATAATATTATTTAAAAAATTTTAGGTAATAATTCTATAATAATAATTCTATCACGTACAGTACTGTGCAAATTCATTAAGACAGACGGTTTTTCAGGCGTTTTTTAAAATAAATTCGTCATATCTTGAAAAAGAGTGGAAAATTCCTGCTGAAATGTTGTGTTTATTTATTTTTTTTATTTTATCTCAATATTTCACCTCCTGACTTGCAGGAAAGTGACCGAGGCGCTAATACATAGGGTAAACAATTACCCCGACCTGCTTCCGGAGATGCCAAGATATTGCTGTCGGCTTGTAATTAAATATAAAGATATTATTGTAATTAAAACTGCTTTCCAACACCACCAAGCAGGAAAAAGTGCTGTAAAGTGTCTTTTCTCAACGACACAACAGAATGGCGCAAATGGGTTTTGAACCGAGATCATGTTGATCATGAGCACGGTGCTTTAACCACTTAACCACGCTGCCAACCATGCTGCCAATTCATCCGGTTGAAATAATACGTCACTTACTAATCTGTGAATCACATGCCTTGTTGTGGCTATTCATGTCACAAATTTCTTTGGAAATCCGCTTGAGTTAAGTAAGCTTGAATTTGAGTTTGAGTATTTTAGAATTTTAAAAATCTTTAGTGTTATTTCTGCAATGGATGTCACTCCAAATAAACGATCTCAAGTTGTTGCACTGAGACAGCATAGCGGCCTATCGATAAGAAAAATAGCGGATCGATTGGGCATATCCAAATTAACTGCAGAAAGAATATTAAAGACAGCAGAATAGGATGGTGACATCAACATCCACCGTCGTGGAAGATGTGGGACAAAAAGGAAAACTACGTCTCATAATGATAAGATGATTATCAGAAATAGCATCAAAAGTCCTTGGAAAACAAGTAAAGAGTTGGAAAGTAATCTAGCAACATCAGGAGTGTTCGTTGATCCCTCAATCATTTGCAGAAGACTCCTTGACTCAGGAAGGATTGGAAGAAAACCCACAAAAAACAATTGTTAACTACTAAAATGAAGAAAAAGAGATATAGAAGCTGGGGTACAGACCAATGGGAAAAAGTAATATTTTCTGACAAAATTCATCTTGAAGTCTGTGTCTACCGTTCTTGGTATGTCAGGAGAAGCATCGTTGGAACACATAGAGAAGCACACATTCAGCAAGCTCCTAAGCATCTACCAAATATGAAGTTCTAGGGTTTCTTCACTTTTTTTGGACCAGGAATCCTTATACCCATTGAAGAAATGATGAATTCGGATAAATACTTATCTAACTAAAATCTAATACCCTAACCCTAACCCTACAATCAAACTAATTAACGTAGTATGAATAACGGTTCTAGGTATATTCCACTCGGTACATTCCACCGCGGTAAATTCAACCATGGTATTTTTTACCACGATATCATACCATGTTAATTATTAATGTTATTTGTTGATTGTTGTTGATTTATCACGCTATAAGTTGAAAAGTACAGTGTACAATAGTTGACAAGAACATTTACGTATTATCCTAACTTTAACTCTAACCCTAATACGAAATCCTAACTCTAACCGCAACTCTTAATCGTAATCCTAACTGTAACCCTAACAAAAGCCCGTGGTAAAACATATCATAGTAGAATTTAACTATGGTGGAATATATCAAGGTGGAATTTAACGATGATAGAATTTATCGTGCTAGAATTTGACGGTCACCATAACTAACAGATAAATTTAGTTGATTAAAATTGTTGAGCCTACTCAATTAAATCCATTTTTTTTATTTAAGTTACAGTAGACCTATTTTGTTTTTGTAAATGCACAACAAAGAAACAAATCTTTTTTATGCCAACTCTTAAAATAACCAGTTGCAAAATTAGAACGTCAAGGTTGAAAAGAAAAAATTCATTTATCAAAAAACGTTTAGACAATTTATATTTTATTAATAAACCGAGTTTGTATGCTAAAAACGTCTGATTTAGTTAATGAAGCTTTAAACATTTGAAAATCAACTTTTACATGTTACTTTTTTCATTTACTTTTTTAATTTTACATTTTACATGTTACATGTTACATAAAAAGAAGTTGCAACACTCAATGCTGTCCTGTCGACTGCCAGTGGGGGCTTTGGGAGAGCTGGAGCTTGTGCTCTCGTCCTTGCAATGGAGGAAAATCCACCAGACGTAGAGATTACCGCCCACCAGCCAGTTGTGGGGGTAGCGAATGTGAGGAATCATCGGATGAAACAAGGTTAGTGGTTCCAATTCCAGGCCATTGTTTTTCCTCATTCTTGGAGGCAAAGATGAACCAAGACTGAATGTTTGATTTTATCTCATTTTTGCACGAGTTCTTTATACGCTTAAAACAATAAATCTTTAAACTCAAGTAAATCTTTCTTTGACAATAATATTATTTAAAAAATTTTAGGTAATAATTCTATAATAATAATTCTATCACGTACAGTACTGTGCAAATTCATTAAGACAGACGGTTTTTCAGGCGTTTTTTAAAATAAATTCGTCATATCTTGAAAAAGAGTGAAAAATTCCTGCTGAAATGTTGTGTTTATTTATTTTTTTTATTTTATCTCAATATTTCACCTCCTGACTTGCAGGAAAGTGACCGAGGCGCTAATACATAGGGTAAGCAATTACCCCGACCTGCTTCCACAGAAGAGCATGAATAAAGATATAACTACTTACCAGAAGAGCATGAATAAAGATTTTAAATATAACGTTGATAAAAAATTTTTTCACCTATAAAACCATTCTTTTTTAAACTGCGTTTCTCAAATCGCAAACAGTTTATTGTGCAGCGCTGCACAATAAACTGTTTGCGATATTTGCTTTTTTGTTTTATATGATATGTTTTATTTTGACAGTAAAGTCTGTAACTTTAGTTTTTTGATAGTAATGAAAAAAACTGTAGTCCATTTGCATTTTTGACAATAATGTATTCAGAAGTTTTTTGCTTAGATTGACCTTGAGCCAAAATTATAGAACTTGGAGTTTTGTGACAATAAAAGTTGAGAAAATCGAAATGTATTTTTTCAATTGATATTTTGCAATACTACTGTACTTAACAAAAGTACAATAATGTGCAAATTAATTGGGACATTTGCGGTAAATTAAAAAAGAACACAATTTTCTTATTATTCGACTGTATTAGCATAAAGATAAACCCTAAATTAACCAATTAATATTTAAAACGTCCTCCCTTCGATTTTATAATGATTGACACTCTTTTTGGCATTGAGTGAACAAGATTACAGCACATCTTCGTCAGCTCTTCATCATGATACCAAATCCTTATCATAGCTTCAATCAGCGATGTTTTCGTAGAACAGTGTAAAAAGTTGTTTTTTTATTATTGCCCAAAGATTTTCGATTAGGTTTAAGTCTGGAGAATTCCCAGGCTAATCTAACAGGTTTATACCAGTCTTCGCAAAAAAGCTTTGCATTTTCTTTGAGTTATGGCTAGGTGCGAGATCCTGCTGTAAAAATCTTCCTGCTCTGGAATTACAATCGGATAAGATAGGGAGCAAATAATTAGCCAAAATGTCCTTGTATTTATCCGAATTCATCATTCCTTCAATGGGTATAAGGATTCCTGGTCCAAAAAAAAGTGAAGAAACCCCAGAACATTTTCTTTGGTAGATGCTTAGGAGCTTGATGATTGTGTGCTTCTCTAAGTAGTCCAACGATGCTTCTCCTGACATACCAAGAACGGTAGCCACAGACTTCAAGATGAGTTTCATCAAAAAATATTACTTTTTCCCACTGATTTGTTCCCCAGGTTCTATATCTCTTTGCCCACTGGAGTCTCTTCTTCTTCATTTTAGTAGTTAACAATTGCTTTTTGGTGAGTTTTCTTCCAATCCTTCCTGAGTCAAGGAGTCTTCTGCAAATGATTGAGGGATCAACGAACACTCCTAATGTTGCTAGATCATTTTCCAACTCTTTACTTGTTTTCCAAGGACTTTTGATGCTATTTCTGATAATCATCTTATCATCATGAGACGTAGTTTTCCTTTTTGTCCCACATCTTCCACGACGGTAGATGCTAATGTCACCATCCTCATCTGTTGTCTTTACTATTCTCCCTACAGTTAATTTGGATATGCCCAATCGATCCGCTATTTGCTTTATCGATAGGCCGCTATGCTGTCTCAGTGCAACAACTTGAGATCGTTTAGTTTAGTGGTTTTTAACCTTTCCTGTACCGTGGCCTATTTTTCAACCCAAGTTAACTTCACAACCCATTTTGGTCAACAAAATTAAATTCCCATCAAAAAATCATAGTGTTCTCTAAAAAAAAAAAAAAAAAAAGGTCTTCACTTGGAATTGCTGTCAATTTTCCCTATTTTTGTCCAAAAATCATAGTGTTCTCTAAAAAAAAAAAAAGTCTTCATGTGGTTGACTGCACAGGACGCCAGAAAAATGCCTAAAAAATGGGACGGATGGCAAGCCTAATTATACATATATATTATACATATTGCTTTTATTTTGATTTATGCTCCATGGCCCACTAAAAAAACCACTGTGGCCCACTACTGGGCCATGGCCCATAGGTTGAAAACCCCTGGTTTAGTTGGAGTGACATCCATTGCAGAAATAACACTAAAGATTTTTAAAATTCTAAAATACTCAAACTCAAATTCAAGCTTACTTAACTCAAGCGGATTTCCAAAGAAATTTGTGACATGAATAGCCACAACAAGGCATGTGATTCACAGATTAGTAAGTGACGTATTATTTCAACCGGATGAATTGGCAGCATGGTTGGCAGCGTGGTTAAGTGGTTAAAGCACCGTGCTCATGATCAACATGATCTCGGTTCAAAACCCACTTGCGCCATTTTGTTGTGTCGTTGAGAAAAGACACTTTACAGCACTTTTTCCTGCTTGGTGGTGTTGGAAAGCAGTTCTAAATTACAATAATATCTCTATTGAATTACAAGCGAACAGCAATATCTTGGCATTTCCGAAAGCAGGTCGGGGTAATTGCTTACCCTATGTATTAGCGCCTCGGTCACTTTCCTGCAAGTTAGGAGGATAAACATACAGATAAAATAAAAAAAATAAATAAACACAACATTTCAGCAGGAATATTCCACTTTTTTTCAAGATATGACAAATTTATTTTAAAAAACGCCTGAAAAACCGTCTGTCTCAATTAATTTGCACAGTACTGTACGTGATAGAATTATTATTATAGAATTATTACCTAAAATTTTTTAAATAATATTATTGTCAAAGAAAGATTTACTTGAGTTTAAAGATTTATTGTTTTAAGCGTATAAAGAACTCGTGCAAAAATGAGATAAAATCAAACATTCAGTCTTGGCTCATCTTTGCCTCCAAGAATGAGGCAAAATAATGGCCTGGAATTTGAACCACTAACCTTGTTTCAATCGATGATCCCCTACATTTGCTACCCCCACAACTGGCTGTTGTGCGGTAATCTCTATGTCTGGTCAATGTTCCTCCACCACAGGTACGAGAGCACGAGCCCCATCCCCTCCAATACCCCCACTGGCAGTTGACAAGACAGCATTGAGTGTTGCAACTTCTTGATAAGGGTCGATTACAAGCCGGGCCGCAGGACCCTCTCTCTTTCGTAATGTAAGAATATTGGATTCCGCCACCACAGGAACGGGAACAGGAACGCCAACTCCATGTGCAAGCCGAGGTGTCGCAGCTACGGCGACGGCGACGGCGACGGCGCCTCCATCTACAATTCAAATATTTCTCAAAAGATATAAATTTAAGCACAAGCAATGTAATAAAATCAAAAAACTTTGCTACTTTTCAACAACTACTATCGTAAGATTTGATTGTGAAAGGTTTTGATCAGAGCAGGTAGTTACAAATTTAAAGTAAACTCCACCACGGTAGATTCTACCACGAAAAATTACATTACTAGCTGTAAAAAATTAAATTTCTATAAAGTCAATTATAAGTAAGGAAAAAAGTTATTAACCTTAACCCAAGAACTTCTAAATCAAGGACATGCATTGTCTATGTCCAGACTTTGCTAGCGAAGGCGATCATCTTTACTGTATAAGTGCTAATGTATTACTGAAATCAATTAATGATTGGTCCGTAATTGCTTCAGACAAAAGCATTAAAACGTTTAAACGCATATTGAGGGATAAATACCCAAATATGTGATACCATGCCCACAGAACTACCCTTGAGTGAAATACCTGAAACCTGCCATATACAGCGCTAAATAGACATAAATATTTAATATGACATAAAAACTTTCACACATAAAAATTACAGTTATAAGAAATAAAAAAAACTTTTCAATTGCTAATAAACTTAATCGGACAAGCGCGCTTTCTTAATTGATGTCTGGAGGAGGACGGCGTTCTTTTGCTGATCCTTTTCCAAGTTATGCAGACCTTTCAAAAGTACATTTGCCACGTGTCGTCTGAGCTTGTCACTAGTGTTCAGGTTATTGTAGTCCTCCATCACTTGCAGAATCATCATGAGTCTCCTGCAGCAGCAGGCCCTGTGTCTGGCTTTGGTGATAAAGGCAAGTCCACATCGCACAAGGTCAAAAGTGGTTTGGTGGGGGATTTTCAGGGAGCCTCGTGAAACTTCGGAGATAAAGGCACTGACTTCTGTTGAGACTAGTTCATCCTCCTCATTGAAGATCAGGTGTTCCTCACACTTTTTCTCCAGCCACCCTGCCACATAGGCTGCACTGCTTTCCTCATGGATAGAGAGTGAAGGCTCAGTGCTGTCCTCAATGAAAGTGAAGGCTCAGTGCTGTCCTCAATGAAAGTGGCGTCCTCAGCATTGATGGCACTAGTAACACACGTGTGAGCCATGGTTTCCCCATTTACGTCCAAGGTCTCCAGATAAGAAGCGGCATGTCTAGCCAGGCGTTTTTTGCAGGCAGTCAAGACATCCCCAGAAGTCATAAAAGCATTTGCACCAGTCGATTGCCTGTACACAGAAAATTCACCCTCTATCCTGTCACTCTGCAGCTCACGAAGAAGTACATACTGGAAGCCAGCATGGGTCAGGAGGTGTGCACAAATGGAAGTCAGGCCTTGCATGGTCTGCACAAGTGCTTTCTTAGTGTCATGGGTTACACACTGCTTTCTGCCTTTTCCGTGCCCAGAAGGGGCTTTCTGGAAAATCTGTATATAATCGGACAAGTTGCTAGTGGTGTGGTCCTGAACATGCCGGTGGGGATCATTTAGCCTCACTTCTTGATGTTTTGATGACACATTCACAACATTCCACCAATTAAGCACAAATTGAATAAAGTCGGCTGTGTCGCCACACTTCTGGAGCCTGAGGGCAGCTTCAACTTTGTCGTTGAAAACTTTCAACACGTGCTGGACATTCTGCAGTTGAAGTTTTGAAGGTCGAACAGCAGCATCTGTCAGGGGAGATGTTTTCAAAAGGTTTGCCTTCTCAGCATCGTATAGCTTTCTGACGTCGTTGAAGGAATCAGTGACTTGGTTGTCGAAAGTCATCTTTTGGCAAGCCTCTGAAACAAAAGGAACAAACAGTAAAATCATCTCATGCTGGCATTTTTTGTTGTGGTGCTGCAGTATTCATTTCATTTTTTTTTCTGTCACTGATTAAACAAAACTTTTTCACGTAAGAACTACATGAAGATATAATTATTTTGTAAGTGCTTTTTCTTAGGCTATTTTAAGTAAAATCACGAGTAATAATTGTTCGCTGTTGGTACTTAAATTTTTTTGCAAATCATATTTTTATAATAGATACGAAGTCTTTGCATAAATAATAATATTTAAATTTCTTATTAAGAGCAATCAAAATTGACAAATCTACTTATTGCGCTAAAAAATTCTCACAAACAGAAATGTCGAAATACAGCAAAACGCAGTCCAATGCATGAATACCAACACAATTAAAAATTAAATAAAAAAATCACGGAATTGTTATTCTTTTTATTCGTCAATTAAGTTCCAGTTATAATCAAAGATTTTCATTTAAAATAAAATAATTTTCTTTCAAGCTTTTTTTCAAAATTTGTATTAAAATGTTACATACAGCAAATCAAAAATAGTGTAGACTCACCTGATATCCAGTTGTTTCTTATGCACTTCAATAGATGCACTGTGTCAAACAGTAGGTACCAACTCCGTGTGTTATCTAAAGGATGAGTAGCAGTGGCAGGGTAATCCGACTCTGATGGACGATCGAACATCTTGCAGTAAAGCTGGTTGATCTTGTGGTTGTCTGTGATGGACCCAAGAACAGTGCCTCCAGCTTGTTCTACAACCATGGCAGCCTGCTTCACCACCTCAAATTGAAAAGAAGCTGTTAATTTATGGACAGGTGTAACAGATACCATGATGCTGGGGCCTCGATGAAGACACTTGGACATGACGCAAAGCATTGAAGTGGCTTTTGCGTTGTGGTCATTCTTGGCCATGCCACTGAGGACTCCTCCGGAGAAGGCTACTGTTGGCCGAATCTTCATCTCGTCAACTAAGAGAACTACATTTTTCTGTTGAGGCTTTTGAAGTTTGGCAAACGTCTTTGATAAAATGTCCTTTACATTCACTGAAGAGACGACAGCTTGCAATTTTCTTCTACTTGGCAAAACTAGATACTCACGGAGTACTTCATAATTGCAGTGTGGAAAAGATCCCACAGCAAAGCAGTAGTCTTTTACAGTAAAATTTTTGTTGACTAGAAGCTTCAAATTATTGATAATAAAATCGATTTTTTTGCCTTTTTTTTTGTCTTCAGTTTCTTGAGCCTGAAGCACAGTAACTACTTTCTTTAACACTTTATCCAGAGGAATTTTATAGTTAAAGCAAGTATGCACAACAGCATAAAACTGTGAATAGGAACTGAGGCCATTATTGGGGTTCAATATAGTTCCTAGGGGTACGCGAATTCCACTCTTGTATGCAAAACACGTAAGAGGAGAACATAGCGTTGACTTGTTTTCAACCAGAACAGTCATTTCGCATTCACGAAAGTCAGACGACATAAAAAGGAAAGCACACCTGTCAGATCTTCGGGTAATCACAACATTGTTATATTCCTTGTGAAGTTTCTTGTCAGGTAGAAATTCACTGAACGACTTGATCCTGTCTCTGGCCATAAAAACGTCAAGTTGTTTGTCTACTTGCTTTGCAGGGCGAGGAGGGATTTGGGGGGTCGGCAGACATGAAGCAGGTACATCAAAAATGCTAGGTGCAACAGCTGGTCTTGTTGTTCCACCTGGCAGTTTCTTCATTGGAGGATTTTGTGGCCAATGCTTCTCACAAATAAAAAAAGATTTAGCATTTGCAACATTAAAGTCTTTGCGAGGAGGAATCACAGCCAGCCACCTCTGCCTCTCAGGATAAAGCCTGGGCAGTTTGAATATTCTACGTTTTGATAAAAGGTCGTAGTTTCCTCTACAATTCACAATTCCACATTTATTCGGCATAATTACGTAAATTAATGCTCTTCGAAAAAAGAGAAAAATAATTATCAATATTACTCACAAACCTTGACCGGTCTGACCGGCCGGTAAAAAACCGGTCGAAACCTTTTGTTTTTTGACATTACAAAGTATATCATTTAAAACAATTTTATGGATTGTTTTGTTTCTAAAGTTATTTAACAACGCGATTTCTGAAATGGAGAGTCGTCCGTGATGAAAATTTACCATGTCGGCCGTAATAAAAATTTAGTACCGTAGCGTAGTTAAATCTAACCTATTCTTTGACCTCCTAACCCTCACCCCTATAAGGGTGAGGGTTAGGAGGTAAAGGTATAGTGGGTGTAAAGGTATACAGTAAGTTAGGGTGAGGGTTAGGAAGTCAGGAGATAGCTTTAACTACAAAAAAATTTTCATCACGGCCGACTCTCCATTTGAACCCGATTTCTTAGTGTGAGTAAGTTTGAAAAAATTGTAAAAAGTGGTCAATATGCATGGAAAATTCACTTGTCATTTATTCAGAATGATGGGAAAAAGTTGAGCCCTCGACAGTTGAATATCTTTTTGTAGTAGTAGTAGGCCCTAGAGCCCTAGGCCTACGACTCAACTTTATCTTCTTTATGTAAGCTCGTATTTACTGTGCGTTCTACACTTAAAATAAAACAATGATTGATTGAGGAGGTCACCTAAATTTTCTGAAATTTTGATAGCTTTGAAGTAACACTACCTGACTACATATTACGACCACTTGCAGCGACGCCGTTGATTTGACAAGTAACAACCCTTAAAAAACAGTCAATTACCAATCAGAACAATGCGTTTATCTGCCGGCCAACCGGAGAATGGTGTCGCCGGGTCACTAAAATAGCCTATTATCTTAAACAGGCCTAAATAGGCCTACCTATTACCTAACACTCGCCTATCCCTATGCCAACCAGTTTTGACACTCCACCTAACTTTCCTCAATTTGCTATAAATTTTAATGCTGTTCTTATTTAATTTTAAAAATCATTAAACGGTATTTCTTATTATTCTTTTTAATTATAATGAAACTTGAGTACACCTTACTAGGATTAAACTGCCTCGGTAACATACATTTAAATTTTCGTAAATGAACCTACCATAGTTAGCATTGTAGATCACAAAGTCTACCCTATGATGTAACAATAAGCTTTTATCGGCTGTGCAAATTAATAGAAAAAACAGTCGCCTTCGCTAGGATTATCTGAAACTAGCGCCTGCATGTCCTTGATTTAGAAGTTCTTGCCTTAACCCTAACCCTAAACCTCACTCTGTTCACATGGAGGCTAGATTGCAAAACCAAACATTTTAAAATATCAAATCTTTTAATAAATAATAAAGAATAATCTTTTAATAAAGAATTTAATGGTCACCGATTGCTACGCCTTAGGCCATTTTTAAAACGCAAGAACTCGGTAGTCGGAGACGGTCAAAACCAGTCCCGTTTAAACGTAATCAGATTAGAGCCATTTAGATCTCTTTCTTACAAAATAAGACGGGAGCCGGAAAGCACTTTTGGCATTGCCCAGAAAGTTAATAAAAACAAATAAATTGAGGAGTTCTAATCGTTCAACATTCAAGAAAAATACAAATGTTTAAATCTGCTCATGAACTTCAAAACTAACATACCGAAAGGAAGTCGATGTTGAAAAAACAGAAAAAAACAGCATCAACAGGAGAAGGAGCCTCCCCGACCTCATCATTGATGCTCGGTTTAAATCAAATAATTACGTCACTAATGAAATAATCTGAAAGATACAGCTATAATCAATTTGCTCTTGCTCCAGTTTTTTTTCATCAAATAATCTTGTGTAAATTTTCCGCACAGCCATAAGTTGAAATCGAGATTCGACAGCGATTATATCAGCGAAGATCGGGAAAGGAAACCAAATTGATGAGTAATTATACAATCACACTTATTTTAAAACTATCAGAAATTGAGCTGAGTAGTTTTTAATTTTTTTGAATAGTAATCGAAATTACTTGTTTAGTTTTTGCTTCAAGTTCGTCTTTTGAGTTAGCATTTAAGCAATTTAAAAAGAATTTAGTGCTATCTATGATGATAAACTTACTGTTTTAGATATTTAAATAAGTTAATCAACTCATTAAAAGTTATTATCCATGTGACGGCAACCTAGTAAAAATCCTTACATATCATTCAATCATAACGCGCAATTGGAAAATAACATAGTGTTAAGATAATCACTTTTAAAACCTGCGCACATAAAACAAATTGTCCATGCAATCAGATTTTTATGACAACATAAATAATGATAACAACTTATAAAAAGAAATTCTCCAGATGGTGTTTTAAAAGTGAACCTTACGTTCTTAAGAAGGAATTTGTAATGTTTTATGATGACAACATAAATATTGATAATAACTCATGATAGCAACATAAATATTGATAATAACCTATGATGACAACATAAATAATGATAATAACTTATAAAAAGAAAATCTACAGATCGTGCTTTAAAAGTGAACCTTGCGTTCCTAAGAAGAATTCGTAATCTTAGGGAAGGAATCACAGAGAAATTTGAATAAAATGTAAGTTGATTCAAAATTATCTATTGACAATGAAAATTGGCATTTCCTTTACAGTTTCTCTACGCTAGCTTAAAACTTGTTTTATTAAAGTACAGTACAGAATTTTTTTCTTTTTTGTTTCCACATGCATAGTAACCCTATTTATTTTCTGTAAAAAAAAGGAGACCAAAAAAAAAGGTCTTCGCTTTATAAAAAAGGAAAAACTTTTGAATATAATTGTTGTTGTTTAAATTTGGGGAAGCCAATCTTGAAAGAGAAGAGCGCGGCAAACACTTTAAGAACCATTGCTTAACATTATATCTTATTTGTATCAAAATAGCTTCCCAGTGCTTTTTTGAGTTTAAAGAACGTTTGTTTTGTAATTATAACACTGTTGTAACTAGAAGGGAATATCTCGAGATACATGTTTTAGGGTCTCGGTCTTGCAAACTCTGCGTCTGTTAGTCCAGGTCCAGAGATTAAAGGAGTGTGAAAGAAACCTACAGGCGCTGCAATTATAGATTTGTTCTGTTTTTTAAATGAATATACGCTATTTTTTTGTTGTTTGGGAATAAGGGAAGTTTTTCTTTATGGTTTATGTTAAATTCGCCATTTGTTGAACCATGGTAATATCTATTACAAGTCTGAACACAGAAAAACTGCTTAAAGAATTGGGGATCTGCTTATATCAACATCCAAACATCATGCATTCTACATTTAAAGAGTTAGGGATGGATATATTAACAACAATATATACAGTATATAGTATATATGCATATATGCGAGTACTATATATGCATATATTAAGTTAAATTACAAAAGCCACGTAAAGACTTTTATTGAAACCTCAACAATCTGTTTCGCCTTTTTAGCTCATCAGTAGGTGATTCTAAACACAGACGAAAAGTACATAGTTAAGATGATAAAACGTACAAAAAAAGCTAATTAGTTAAGAGCCAAAAGTAATTATTAAACAAATAAAATAAAATAAAATAATTATCGAGTCAATTTTCGAGTAAACAAGCTAAGAATTTTAAAATTTTAAAATTTAAAGTGTAAAATAGCAAGAGTTGTTGCTCTAGCTTTAGCTGTAGCAAGAGTTACAACAATAAAACGCTGCAGGAAATCAAAGTTTTATATTTGAAATTGTTGATCTGTTTGGAGGCAAAATTATAGCAATATCATCTGACTCTATATTAAGTATTAAATTGAACTTAAGCAATGGGCTAGAGTCCATCAATAAAGCAGGTAACCCTACAGCATTCTGATATTTAGCATAT
This sequence comes from Diplosoma virens, assembly GCA_963680785.1. Classification (NCBI taxonomy): domain Eukaryota; kingdom Metazoa; phylum Chordata; class Ascidiacea; order Aplousobranchia; family Didemnidae; genus Diplosoma; species Diplosoma virens. Next base: position 73,366,810 of record OY796881.1, on the reverse strand, counting down.
ATCGTGTGGATCCTTAAAAATTGTGAACTTGCTCATACACAAATAAAAAAATATTAATCTTAAATATCAAATCTGGGTCTCCATGTAAGAATGTGATCAAAAATTTTGTGCAGACTTGAAAAAGAAATTAATTTTTAAAAACACGGAAATAAGAGCTGACGCCTCAATTACAACTGATAAACATAATTGAGATTGCGCCAAGTTTAATACTTAGATTTAATAGAACTAATTTTGTAAACATGTACGCTTAATTGCATCTTGTTAACAGTTTTTTTGAAAAAAGTTATTTTTAAATTTTAATAATGATTAAGAGACAAGCTCCGCCTAATCAAAGCTTATTTAGTAGTATGAAAAATTACGTAAGATAAATGAAAAGGGATCTCGTGCTTCGTATCACAAGTATACAAAATTAATTTTAACTGATTAAAAATTAATTAAAAACTGAGTTTCAAATTTACAGCGAATTTTCTACTTGTAATTATATATACCTAATGAGATCAAACAAGATCGAAACAGGCGCTTGTAGTGTATTATTATAATGTTGAATTTTGTTTTATTATGTTTCATTGATTTTGTTTTATTATGTTTCATTGATTTTGTGGTTATTATGTTTCATTGATTAGGTGCCTTCACCAAATAAGGCATTTAGATCCGTGTTAAACCAAATAATTTTAAATTTTAAAAAAGTTTCTCGCTTTTGACAGCGAGTCATGACCAAGTTATTTTTTGGAATTTAAAATTATTTATCTTTAGTTTTGAAAAATTCTGGATTTTCTGACAAGTAAAATAAATAAATTTTATAGCAGCCGATTAAGCTGACTTTTGTACCATTAAGTAAATTTGCTTCAAATTTTGAATTTTAATTTATTACTACTGTGCTGTATATCTAAAAAATTTTTAAAAAAAGTTAATTTTTAGCCTCTTTTATTTGCTTTAACCCATAATTTGTTTATACAGGCAAACCTCGGTTTACGGACACAATTTGTTCTGGAAAGCTGTTCGAAAACCGAATCATATTTTCCTAGAATAAATAATGTAAAAAAGATTAATTTGTTCCACGCACCAAAAGAATAATTTTATTTACCTGTTTACAATATACCTTGTATAACATAAAATAAAACCATTTTTTCCAAGAGTAAATAAAACGAAACATAACAAGTAATTTACATTTACATAACTTTACATAGCATAAAAATTTACATAGCAATTTATATTTAATAATACAGTACAGTACAGTACAGTACATATATACTATACAGTGATGGGTGGAAAGAAATGAGCTATTTCTTCGATAAGTAATCTTCTTCTATAAAAACTTTTGGTAACTCTGAGGTTTTTTCTTCTATTCTCTGTCTCTTTGATTCAGGCAAATCTATCTCTTGAGTTTATTTTCGTTTTTTTTTTTATTAAAACTTGTCTAATGTTTGTTGTTTTTGCCTGGTTTGTAAAATTTTTGTAAAGTGTGACATGACATTATCATTGAAAAGATTTACTGTTCTATTTGCTACCACAATATCACAGTGATATTTTTTCACAAATGCTTGCATATCATTCCATTTACCACAAATTTCTTTGATTGAAGCAGTTGGTATACTCTGTTTAGTTTTTCCTCATCTTTAGGAGACTGTTCTTGTTGTTTATTTTGAATGTATACGAGCTCTTTGGTGGTAAGCTCTGTACTGTGGTCTTCATCAGCTCTTCAACATCTTCCCTGTCAACCTCTAAACCCATACTTTTTCCTGAAAAAAACAATCTTCTCAACAATAGCATTCTCTTCAACATCTGCAGCATCTGTTTCAAACCCCTGAAAGTCTTTTTCTTGTCCACAACCCGGTCAAAGTTTTCGCCATGCTGAATTCATAGTTCTGTTATGAACTGGGCTCCATGCATTATCAATAAGATTAATGCAGGTCAGAGCATTTAAATGATCTTTCCAAAACTCTCTGAAAGTTAATTGAGTGTCATTAGTGACATGAAAACACTTACGAAACAGGGCTTTAGTGTAAAGTTTTTTAAAATTAGCTCTGACTTGTTGATCCATTGGTTGTATTAGTGGAGTTGTGTTAGGCAGCAGATATTTGATCTGAATAAAGTCAAACTCATCAACTAAATTATTCTCCAAACCTGGAGGGTAAGCGGGAGCTTTGTCTAACAAGAGAAGGCGTTTTAATGGTAACTTTTTTTCTTGCAGGTATTTTTTGACACTGGGGGCAAAAACTTCATAAATCCATTCAACAAAACATTGTCTGGTTACCCAGGCTTTTCTATTACTACGCCACATAACAAGCAATTTACTTGTTATAACATTATTTTTTTTAAAAACTCTTGGGTTATTAGAATGATACATTAACATTGGTTTGACCTTGAAATCCCCACTTGCATTACCGCACAGTAAAAAAGTTAGTCTGTCTTGGTTCGTTCCCTGGCAATGTTTTTTCCTCCTTAGTAATATAGGTTCGATTTGGCAATTTTTTTCAAAATAACCCTGTTTCAACTGCGTTAAAGAGCTGTTAGGGGAGATAGCCTTCTTTCTTTATCATGTCATTAAACTCAACTACAAATTTTTCCGCTGCTTCCTTGTTTGAACTCGCCGCCTCTCCATGCCTAACTACGTTGTGTATTTTACTTCTGTTCTTAAATTTTTCAAACCAGCCTCTACTAGCCTTAAATTCTAAAGTATCATTTCTTGTCCCAGGCTTTTTCTTTACTAGATCATTATAAATTTCTAATGCTTTCTCACAAATGAACGATTTACTGATATTATTACCTTTTAATTGTACCTCATTTATATAAACCAGCAACAACTTTTCCACTTCTTCGAGTATTGGTGGTCTTGGCTTACTAATAACAGTCACTCCTTTTGCAACATCAGCCCCCTTTATCACTTCCTTATTCTTTATAATTGTAGATATAGTTTACTTTGCCATACCATACTCTGCAGCAAGATCAGACACACGAACGCCATTTTCCTGTTTTGTGATAATTTCTTTCTTTATTTGAATTGTTCTTCTGACATTTCTTTTTCCATGACCTATATCACTTCTCGCTTTCATTCGATCCATGACTTAAGGTTAATGAAGAGAAAAGAATGTTTTGTACAATAAAATTGTAAATGCATAGCGTAACAATGAATGTTATTAACGTAACAATAAAGCAACGCAACAATGAATGTACTGTAACTCGTATGCTGGTGAACAAAAAAAAGTTGCTCGAGAACCGAATTTTTGTTCGAATACCGGGTCATTTTTAATTCAAAATTTTTGTTTGAAAACCGAATTGTTCAAATTCCGAGACGTTTGTAAACCGAGGTTTGACTGTATTCATGACCATCTATAGTCAGAATTTTAGTATTTCTTTCCCAAAGCGGAAGATCTGGATTAGATTTTTGAGCTGGCTAAATCTGACCCAATGTTCCGAACAGCTTTCCACCGTTTCGAAAGCATAACCTAAGTGATGGTTGCATGTTCAGGAACAATTAATTCATCAAAGATGGACTCCGGGACGCGACACAGCTCAGCAATAAAACGAGTGTAATTAAAATTTTGGATCTGAATCTACAAGACTTTTAACCACAAACTAAGCTTTGCCTTAGAAGTAACTTTTAATTTTGTTGTTAAAAACTAAAAATAATGGTTAATTGGGATAGATTCAATCAGTAAAAAAACTGTATTGATTTTAAATGTTGTAATGATGAAAAAACAATGATTATTTCTTAAACGTGGTCCAAGCTTTTAAATAACCCAAGTTGTTAACTATTTTTCTCTTTTTTACTTATTCATAAATCATGCGATAAAGCATTTGTTGCCAAATGTAAAGTTGTTCAATCACATTACTAGCGACCTCGCCACCTCGCCATGCGATGAATTTCTTCTCGCTTCCTTTTTTTGCAAGTCCTTTGCTAGATAAATTTTAAACTTAAAAAATTTGATTTCACCGTATTGTTAATTATATTTCTCATCCTGATGTTGCTTGTCAAAGCCAAAATCGGTTTATTGAACAGAGTAGACGTGTCAGAGCTGTTTTGTACGAGCAAATTTTGCAAAGGACCACGTGGTACTCCGTCAGCTATTTCTACACCCCTAGGATGGCCCTTGCTGGGACCTTCTTCATCACCATCTCATTCTACAAATTGCAGAGTTCATTTTTTGCCTAAGACAGATAACGCAGGGTATCAGCTTATTGAGAGCTTATGGGAATCACAATTTTTAAAGGCTACAGCTGTTTTAGATACCCCAACTCCAAGTAGATCGTGTGGCTTTGCGTTTAATGCAAGATTCAATTACTATACACAAAAGACGTTATCAACTCCCGTTACTTTAGAAACACAATGTAGTTAGTCTTCCCAACAACTACGCGATAGCAAAGCACAGACTTGCATCTTTAAAGCGTAGGTTTCTAAACGATCCACACCTAAACGCCAAGTATATTGATGTAATAAACAGCTATCTAGAAAAATGGCATGCAAATAAATTACCGAATCAATAATTCAGTGTTGACGTGGCTACTAAATGTTACTTGCCTTATCACCCAGTAATTAATCCCAATAAACCTAATAAAGTGAGAGTTGTATTTGCAGTAACGTATCTTTGAAAGATAATCGGTTGTTAGACCAACCATGCTTTATGGAATGGAAACGGTGGCAGTGACTGAACGGCAAATGGGAAAAATGGAAATTGCAGAGTTGAAAATGGTGAGATGGGCACTGGGAGTGACAAGAAAGGACAAGATAAGAAATGAATATGTGAGAGGGACTGCAAAAATTGCAAAGCTGGGAGAAAAACTTCGGAATGTGAGGCTACGTTGGTATGGACATGTAAAAAGGAGAGAAGAAGACTACGTGGGGAAAAGGATGATGGAGATGGCAGTTCCAGGCAGAAGGAAAAGAGGAAGGCCAAGGAGAAGGTGGATGGATTTGGTGAGAGAAGACATGGAAAGGGTTGGAGCTAGGGAAGGAGATGAAGTAGACCGAGTGAAATGGAGACTACTATCGCGCTGTGGCGACCCCGAGTAGGGAGAAGCCGAAAGAAGAAGAAGAAGAAGTATCTTTGAAAGATAACTTAATGCGAGGTCCCGACTTAATGAACAGCCTAATTGCGCCCCTGACACGATTTTGAAAAAAACCGTATAGCACTTGTAGGCAATGTGGAGGCAATATTTCATTAAGTACTTTTGAAACCTGAGCATACTAATGCCTTACGTTTTCTTTGGTGGCTTAAACGGATCTATGGAGTAAATTCCAGCTTCCTATCGAATGCTAGTAAACATTTTTGGTGCAAAATCTTTACCTAGTTGCGCCAACTTTCGCCTGCGACAAATTGCATTAGACTGTGCATACCTTTACAATCCAGCTATACAAGAAATTGTACACAACAACTTTTATGTGAACAATTGTTTATTTTCGGTTTCATTTCTAGAAAAAGCGATTTCTGCTTAAAAGTTATTATGCGAACTACTTAAAAATTGTGGTTTTCATTTAAGAAAGTGGCTGTCAAACAATGAGCAGATTATAAAGACCATTTCCCATAGTAAACGTGCTACGTTGTAAATAATTATTTTTTTGATGAAAGTTTTTACAAGCGAGTCTTGGTTATAAATTGGGACATAAAAGAAGACAAACTTACGTTTTCTATGTACCTCCCTCATAACCGTTTTACTAAGCGTGGAATGCTGTCAACCATTGCAAGCTTGTACAACCCACTTGGTTTCATTTCTCCAGTTGTCTTAGAATCCAAAGTGTTGTTGCAGGGTCTTACTATAGACGATAGGCACGATAGGACAAAGAAATTACTAGTTCAAAGTCAGAAATATGGTCTAATTGGTTGTCACGGCTTTTTCGGCTTGATAAAGTATCTGTTCCTCGTTGTTTTAAAAGTCAAGAATTCCGAAAATTAAAGAGTGCTGAAATACACAATTTTTTAAATGCTTCCTCCTTTGCTTATTGAGTTCGCTAGTATCTGCAATTAATCGATGAAGACGACAACGTGGCGTGTTTGTTTTTAATTGGAAAGTCACGCGTGTCTCCAATTAAAGCAATCTCAATCCCTCGATTAGAACTGACTGCAACCGTCTTAGCCGTAACATTAAACAAACAAATGCAAACAAAGTTGAATCTAGAATCCTGCGCCTCAATGTTTTGATTTGACTCCGCTGCGATGCTTAACTGTATAAAAACTTAAACTAAGCGTTTCCCTATCTTTGTAGCTAATAGACTTGCAATGATTGAGCGAGTTAGTGACCCGGATAATTAGCATTATTTACCGTCAAAGCTAAAGCCAGCTGATTTACCTAGTCGAGGCGTATCGGTATCATCTACAGAGCAAGTAAAAGCTTGGTTGCGAGAACTAGGGTTTCTTCAAAAACCTGTTTCTCATTTTAGTGAGTTTGAACTTTCAAATACAAAACTACATCAAGAATTTTGCCTTACAGATCAACAATCAATATATTTTAGTTGAATGGTTGACACCACGGACGTGATAAATCGCTTAATCAATTGTTCTTCGTCTCTATCTTACAGATCGACAATCAATATATTCTAGTTTGGTGGTTGACACCACAGATGTAATAAATCGCTTAATCAATTTTTTTCGTCTCTATTCAAACTGAAGAGATTATCGTCTTGGCTGTTACGTTTTAACAATTTCCTCGTAAGCACATTCAGGCATTCTTGCTTTACGTTTGACTCTGCAATTACTGTAGATGAATTGAACGCCGCAGAAAAAGCACTAATCAGATATGTACAGTCACAACATTTTTCATTTTTTACAGATTTTAAGAATTCAGTGTAAAAATAAAACAAAGTCTTTCCCGCGTTTTATGCAAAAACTATAACCCATTGAAGTTGAGGGCATCATACGAGTAGGTTTCGATTGAATTTGATGTGAAACACTCAATCATTCTGCCACAAAATTATCACTTTTCACAATTAGTGATTACACAACACCATGTTGAAATGATTTATTCAGGGACAAGCCATACTTGGGCCTCAGTACGGGAGAAAGTTTGGATTGTGAAAGGTGATACTGCAGTCCGGCATGCAATAGGACAATGCATTACCTGCAGGAAAAGTAATGTCAAAGTAGGAAAACAATTCATGGTTGATTTTTCTTTATGTAGACTACAGTAATTTGAGAGGCCATTTTATAAAAAAACGGCGTAGATTACTTCGGCCCGTTTATGATTAAGCAAAGGCGTATTCTTGTTAAACACTGTAGATGCGGGTGTAAATGTCTAACTATGAAACCTGTTTACATAGAAATTGCGAATTTTTTGAGAGCAGACTCGTTTATTAACGCTTTGAGGCGATTTACTGCCCGCAGAGGCAAACCCAATTGTATATTTTCTGACAGCGGCACCAATCGGCGCGTCACGCATACTGAGGGAGTCTCTTGAAAAATTAAATAAGAGTAAGAAAGATCACTATTGCTGCCAACAAAATATAAAGTTATTTTTTTCCTTCCAGCGCTAGTCATATGGGTGGAGCCCGGAACGTATGATACGTTCCATACGCAAGATTTTAAATGCTCTTATCGGGACCCAAACTTTAAATGATGAAAATTTTATTACAATTATGATTGAAGTTAAAGCCATACTAAATTCTAGACCACTGATGCCAGTGATGTATGATAACAAGGGCCAGGAACCACTTACTCCAAACCACTTGCTTTTTTTTAAGGGGAACTTTAAACCTATTTCTTGGTCTTTTTGATAAGAAACATTGCTATACGCGTAGACGCTGGGATCAAATCCCACATATGAACAACCAATTCTGGTGTCGTTGGATAAAACGCTTTCTCTCTAACCTTTCTCAGAGTGAAAAATGGTTTCTGAAAAATAGGAATTTGTAATTGAATGTAGTAGTAGTATTTTGTTTTTATTCGCATCCCAAAGAAACAATTTGATAATAATTAAAGACAAAATAGAGCAAAGGTTGCAAATAGGGAGACAGCAACTAAACAATATACGTTATAACATGCACAAAAAATTGTGCATGGCCACCACACCCGTGTCTTAACATTGAAAATTAAAAATTACATTTACAAAGAAAAAAAGAAAAAAAAATTGTAAAAAGTTACAATACACTTCTACAGGTCACAAGTCAAGAGTGCATTGCTTAATCAGGGGTGGGAGTGCAAGCACTGGTGATCACGAAGGATCAGGCAGGCAAAGAAACTTAAAAAAGAAATCTTGCCGTGGTTCAAAGACCATTTCAGTAACTGGTGACCTGGGTATGCCTCTAAGTCGATAGGATGTATCAATACACAAGAAAAATCATCACTTATCAAAACTCTGATTAAATAAAATCAAAAAATCAAAGCATAGTTCAATTGATTTCGAGGTTGCTTGCTACTCTTCTCATGCTTGGTTTTAGAATTAGGTTCGGATGTACTTTCAAATCTGCAACAACAAAGAAAACTAGCAGAAACCACAGAAAACTAATTAATACAACTTAAAAACAACAACAAAAAATTATAGTAGATCTATGTAGGCCACGTATTAAGAGTTAAAGATATGACGTTTCAGCTCGTTTCAAAATTTTTGGTAAGTTTTTAATTTTTAAAGGAATTTTGTTCCAGACAACTGGTCCTCTGTATTTAAGGCATTGTTGTGTAACAGTTAGTCTACAAAATAATGGAAAATAAGCGGAGTTGCTTCTTGTCTATATTTTGTTGTTAAGGTCAACAAGATTGTTTGAAAAGAAGTCGGCAAAGCTATTAGGAAGCAAATTTTTTGACTATTTAAACATAAAACAGACCGTCTTAAGTTGTTGTATTTGTTCTACTGTCATTAGACCATTTATACACATTGTGTTTTTCACACTGCCTTTAAAATGTATTCCATGTATCATTCTTATAAACTTATTGGCAATTCGTTAAATTTTTAACAATATTGTTTTATTGCCATGACACCAAGTTGTTATGCAGTACCGTATGTGACTGACAATTATAGAATGGTAGAGCATATTCAATGATTTTTTGTTTAGGTGGGGTGAAATTTTTTTTACTACACACAAGTTCATGGTTGTTTTTCGTAGTACCTGGTCCATGTGGGGTTTTCAGCTTAAGAATTCATTAAAGATAACACCTAAAAAATTTGCCTCAGATTTATGAGTGATGGAATTATTTTTAAATGAGAATGTAAGTGAATTTGGACGGGGTACAGTGCTTAGCCTTCGAAAAACTATATAAAAGGTTTTTTTGATATTGCGAGTTAAATTATTTCACTGTAACCGCTTTTTAATATTTGGTAGCTGTTGGTTAGCTTCAAGATATAGCCTTTCATAAGATTTATGTTTTAGAAATATATTACTTTCATCAGCATACATAATACTTTCACCTGATGTTGTACAGTTTGGAAAATCATTCACATAAATTACGAACAAGAGGGGTCCAAGAATAGAGCCTTGGTGAACACCATATTCAACTGTTTGGATATTTGAGTGAATTTTATTATTATTCAATTCAATTCAATTTTTTTAACAATCAAGGTATTACGTTTCGAAGTTTTTATTGAAAAAGTGATTGCGAAATAGGAAACAATGGCTGAGCGATATACGTTATTACACGCACAACGTCAATTGTGCGTGGTCGCCGTACCTTCAAAACGAAGTAACTACTGTACGTTAATTTTTTTTTAAGAAAAAAAGAGAGAAAAAAAAGAAAACAATTAACTTAAATTTTTCAAAAAAATAAAAAAATAAAAGTGTATACCAAAACGCAAAAGGTAGTAAAGATACTGTATCCCAATAAAATATACGAGGTGTGTTTGAAAAGTATCGGGACTGTATGCTTTGCACAAACAACACTTGCAACAGTGATAAAAGCTTTGTTTTTTAAGATGGCGCAATGTCTTGTGGTTGTAAAAATGTAGTTTCAGCATTCTGTGACAACCATATGCTTTTTTACAGGCTTTTCTTGAAAGGTGCTTTACTGTAGTTCGTTTTGGGATAATTTATTTAGTAAATATTTTTTTCTTTTTTTTTCTTCTTTTGTTAACAAATAATGAGCATTGAACAAAGAATCAACTTGAAGTTTCTCGTTCGACTTGGAAAAACTCCAACTGAAACATTCAATTTGCTCCAAGAAGTTTACGGAGATGCTACGATGTCAAGAACTCGGATTTTTGAGTGGCACAAGAGGTTCAGAGAGGGAAGAGAGGATGTGGAAGATGATCCTAAGAGTGGAAGGCCAACAACAAGCAGAACAAACGAAAATGTTGAGTGTGTGAAAGAAAAAGTGCGCAGTGACCGCCGCCTTACTGTTAGAATGATAGCAGATGAGTTGAGCATGAATAGTGAGAGGGTGTGGAGGATCATTACAGAAGATCTGGGGATGAGGAAGGTTTGTGCGAAAATGGTACCAAGGTTGCTGAATGATCGGCAAAAGGAAAATCGTGTGCAAGTGTGTCAAGACATCCTGAAACAACTTGAAATTACACCAGATCTGCTGAGTAGAGTTGTTACCGGTGATGAGTCGTGGATCTTCGAGTACGATCCACTCACCAAACGGCAGAGCCTTGAATGGAAGAGTGCATCCTCACCAAGACCCAAGAAAGCAAGGCTGTTCAAGTCCAAAATTAAGGTGATGCTGATTGTTTTTTTTGATGTTCATGGAATTGTTGATCTAGAATTCTTGCCACAGGGCCAAACCATTAACCAGAATGTTTACAAAGACATCTTGCGACGTTTGATGCGTTCGGTAAGGGAGAAAAGAAGAGAATTGTGGGAGACAAAGTCATGGGTGCTTCATCATGACAATGCTCCTGCTCACAATGCCTTAAGCATACGACAATTTCTTGCAGAAAATAACATTGCCGTGCTGGAGCAACCACCCTACTCGCCAGATCTGGCTCCCTGTGATTTTTTCTTGTTTCCTAAGCTCAAGGGAGTTATTAAAGGAACCCGTTTTCAAGACTAAAAAGCCATAACAACAGCCGTAACGAAGGAACTACGAGCGATCCCAATGGAATCTTTCCAGAAGTGCATAGAAGCATGGCAGCAGAGATTAGAAAAGTGCATTCGAGCTCAAGGAGATTACTTTGAAGGGGACAAGTTGTAATTTTTACGTGGAATTTCAAATAAAATAATTATTTACACAGTCCCGTTACTTTTCAAACAGCCCTCGTACAAATCCGAGCTATATAAAGAGAATGCTGCATAATCATGGTTGGGAGAAACAATAAACTCTGTGACCAAAAGGGTCAGGACCCAAAAGGGGTCAGGCAGGCAAAGAAACCCACCAAAAGAAATCCTGCCGTGGATCAAAAGGACCATTTCAAATGTATATGGCCGGAAAAAAAACAATAATCAAAAGTAAACTACAAAAACATTAAAAGAATGGTGTGCATCACATTAAAAATTTATTGAATTTTCATCGTGATCGGCAAATTTCGTCATTGATTTATTAACTTGATTTTCTTGTGGAATGTCTTGAGCTCGTACTTAGTTTCTTCATCAAATTATTTGAAGTTTCCTGAAAAAAAAAGAACAGCAACCTGCAAAAGTTTTTCTAAGAGTTTGTTAAATTCGTTTTTTTTTTTGAAAGCTTATTTTTGTATAAGATACTTTAAAACTTATTTACAAAAATTTTTATAAGACCCAGACTCCCTTAATCTATGTCGGACATTATTCCAAAGGAGTGGACACCTATACTTTAACGATTGTTTGGTCACATTTAATCTACAAAATGATGAAAAAAATTTAGATTGACTTCTTGTGTTGATTTGTGAGTGCATTGCCTACGATGTTGTGTTGAAATAAATTAAAAAAGCATTGTGGTAACAAGTTTTTTGTGTATTTGTAACAAGTTTTTTGTGTACATAAAACTACATAGTTCTAGTTTATTTATTTGATCAATTGTCATTATTGTCATCATGCCATTGTCTTGCATTGTGTTTGTAACACTTGCTCTATGATGTAATCCAAAAATCAAATCTAATCCAAAAATATATACTAATGATTATTAATATATATGAATGACATGGTTTTGATTGTTGAGGATATGCAACAAAAGTCGAAGTGGGTCCTGGATAGAGTAGTCAAAACGTTTCCTGATAAATCGGGTGTAGTTTGAACGGTTAGTGTTAAAACTCCAAGCTCCGTAATTACACGGCCTATTGCTGAGCTGTGTTTGATTCCAGGAATTGATAAGGAAGCGGGTAAAAAACTCAAAATTGAGTAAAAATGTTAACTGCTATTTTGTTATTCTGTGTTTTTTTATTAATACTTTCTTTCCTTAATGCTTGTCATGTAACGTTCTGTAAAGAAACTGTTATGTTTTTTGATTGTGTTTGTTGTACGTTTTTGTTTTTTCTAAAGTGTCGGATGGACGTTTTCGTGGTGGAGTGTAACGTAGTACGCGTAAATGTTTGCCACGTTGAAAATGGCTAACGGGTTTCGAAGCAACGCACTTTTTGTTCTTGCGCTGAATAATCACCACTGTCTTTTAGTGCCTTCTCGCGCAACTGTTTGGAATCGGGTGATGCCATATTGTATTGAGCAGTATTTAATTTTTCTTTTGGAACTGGTAATGTACGAGTACGCTGATTAATCGAAGAGAAATCAAGGTTTTTAATTACAGAATTTTAGAATTGATATTTGCTGCTAACAATTATTAGTTTTTTTGGACATTGATTACTTCTGGTAGCAATTTGGTAGTCTTATTGACTTTTTACCTTGCTTTTGGTCAAGAGGTCTCCAGGAAATCTTAAAGCGGTTTGATATTCTAAAAATTGTAAAACATATTTATTTATTTTTTTCATTTATTAAAAAATATTGTAAAACAAGTAAAACTTATAATGCTGATTTGAAATTTATAAAGAGAAGGGCGGCGAAATGTTTAAAGATTGGCGCTAAAGGGTCGCAGCCATAAAAGTTTTAGAATAACTGGTACAAAAACTAAAAAAAATCCATTAAAAGAACTAAGAGCTGCTTAAAAAGTTGCAAATCAAACAATTATAAAATTTGCAATTACAGTATAAATGAGTTTTTGTGAAATTTTATGAGGTAAAATTTCAACAATTTGTGGCTTTATTAAAAATTATTATATGTTAATGCAGCTAGTAAGTTTAATGATGTAACAAAGCCCCGAAAAAAATTGAACTTTATTAACGGGCCTTAGGTTTATGGGACATTAACATATTGGGCTGAGTGAAACTAAACTGCAATCAGCCTATCAACGACCAAATCTTTGGGCGTAACACTTCCCCAGGCCCTAAATTGGTGCTTTTTTAATTTCGTTCAACCTTTGCAAAAATAAAAAAAAATTTATCCACTCATGTACAAAATTATTTTAATGCAAGATAAAGATATCACCATTATTTTCCTATGTCCGAATTATACGCAACACCATGATAATAAAACACTCTCTGCAAATAGAACTTATTTCATTCTCTTCATCAGCTATCTTCATTCGTTCTTCCTGCAAAGTTTTATTCTCCCGGTCAAAAAATAATGTTCCAGAGTTAAAGTTAGGGTTAGTCTAACTCTATATCTAACAAAGTTAAAGTAGGATTAAGCAAATTGGAATCAGTTCATCAGTCCGTATTTTTATTTTATTTTTAATAGTTGAAACGAATAATTAAACATCAACATATTTAGACCACGGATCGAATACAACGAAACAAAAACAACGTTAAATTAAAGCTTCAGTCAATCATTGTGATTTGAACAAAACAGTATAACAATTGGTTTTAAAAAAACATGACGTACCGATTACGCAATTACTACGTAACAATGAAAAGAGATGACGTTTGTATCAAAAGTTTAAAAATTACTGCAAAAGGCTAAACAACAACCTTAGGTTTATAAAGTTAAGATTAGGATTAAAAATTAAGTGTGACAAGGTCACACCAAAACCACTGACTTCCATGAGATTTGTTTTTTATTCCTTTTTTCACAACAAATTATATCTAATCCTAACCCTAATCCTAACCCTAACCCTTATTTTTGATTTATTTTTAAAACCTACAAATCTCACATGGAGGAAACAAAATGCTTTGCAAAATTTACATTTTCCAAAAGCGAGCCTCTTGGTATTATATTCTCCGATATATATGTCGTAACTTTAGCACGCCGTCAAACTCAAAGCTGTTAGTGTTGGGACTCTTCCAAAGTTCCGTTGAAGAGTCGTGGCTTTGCCGTAGAATTTAAAATACGTCGCCGCTTGAAGTTCTTCGGTTGAACAACATGCACGTGTACAATGCTTTGTAACGGTTTGCAATGTTTTTTTATTTTAAATTAAAGGCACAGCGTAAATTAAACAAAAAAGCACAACATCTATAAGGCAGACACAAATTGAATTGAAAGTTATCCAAATCGAAACAAATAAAACATTAACTCACCAATAAATTTTCAAACCGGCAAATGACGACAGTATTTCAGGTATTCTAAACGGTGAAAAGGACCAAACAAAGCAGCGCGATTGAATTTATAATGATTTTTTAGTGTTGCCAAATAAATTTAAATAAATAAATAAACATCGTAACGGAACAACAAATACAAACGACAAATATACGACAAACACAAATACAAAATTGCAACAGTTAGAAACGATTGGTCTGGGGTTGAACTCAGATCATAAGCAACGTTAAGTTCAGAAATCTAATTTACCGTACGGTGAAATCAAGTTTTCTAAGTTAAAGGTTAGGGTTAGGTTTAGGCTAACCCTAACCCTAACCCTAACCGTACGGTGAAATCAAGTTTTCTAAGTTTAAAATTTATCAACCAAAGGTCTTGCAAAAAAGGAAGCGAGAAGAAATTCATCGCATGGCAAGGTGACGAGGTCGCTCGTGACGTGATTGAATAAATTTGTATTTGGCAACAGATGTTTTGTCGCATGATTTATAAATAAGTAAAAAAGAAAAAAATAGTTAACTTAGGTGAGTTAAAAGTAACTCTGGGAACTCGTGACACACCTCAGCAATAAAACGAGTGTAATTAAAACTTTGGATCTGAATCTACAAGACTTTCTACCCCAAATTAAGCTTTGACTTAAAAGTAACTTTTAACCTTGTTGTTAAAAACTAAAAACAATGTTAAATTGGGATAGATCCACTCAGTAAAAATACTTTATTGATTTTTAATTGCTCTGATGATGATTAAAAAAAGTAATTACTCCTTAAACGTGTCCAGCTTTTAAATAAATCAAGTTCTTAAAAGTCTTAATTCTTAGAAATTTTTAAAGAGTCGTTTCACTGTTTTGTTCAAAACGCAATGATTGACTAAAGTTTTCATTAAACGTTGTTTTTGTTTCGTTGTATTCGGTCCGTGGTCTAAATATGTTAATGTTTAATTATTCGTTTCAACTATTAAAAATAAAATAAAAATACGGACTGACGAACTGATTCCAATTTGCTTAATCCTACTTTAACTTTGTTAGATATAGAGTTAGGGTTAGACTAACCCTAACTTTAACTCTGGAACATTATTTCTTGACCGGGAGAATGAAACTTTGTAGGAAGAACGAATGAAGATAAGCTGATGAAGAGAATGAAATAAGTTCTATTTTTGTATTTTAACGCAGTTGTTCGATAATATCTTTTCTGGCTTTGTATAAATTTCTGCAAAGAGTATTTTATTATCATGGTGTTGCGTATAATTGCGGACATAGGAAAATAATGGTGATATCTTTATCTTGCATTAAAATAATTTTGTACATGAGTGGATAAATTTTCTTAATTTTTGAAAAGGTTAAACGAAATTAAAATGTTTCAATTACTATTAGCTGCATTAACATATAATCAAAATTTTTAATAAAGCCACAATTTGTTGAAATTTTACCTCATAAAATTTCACATAAAAACTCATTTATAATTGCAAATTTTATAATTGTTTATATTTGCAACTTTTTAAGCAGCTCTTAGTACTTTTAATAGATTGCTTTTGATTTTTGTACCAGTTATTCTAAAACTTTTATGGCTGCGACCCTTTAGCGCCAACCTTAAAACATTTCGCCGCCCTTCTCTTTATAAATTTCAAATCAGCATTATAAGTTTTACTTGTTTTACAATATTTTTTAATAAATGAAAAAAATAAATAAATATGTTTTACAATTTTTAGAATATCAAACCACTTTAAGATCTCCTGGAGACCTCATAGCGTCCCCCACCAAAATCGTGGGCAATTTTCTGCGCAAGAATCTTTAATCTATTGTCTTTAAATGCGTGTTTGTTATATAGGGTCAGGAGCGTGATATGAGAGTAAAAACAACGCATTTATGGCGAGCGTAATTGGCAGATCGCGGTTCAAAACCTACTTTCGCCATTCAGTTGTGTCATTAAGAAAGACACTTTACGGCATTTTTCTTTCTTGGCGGTTCTAGCAAGCACCTTTAAATTTCAGTCATATGACTAATAAAAACTAGAAAATATAATAACATTATTCAACCAGAAAGCACTTCTTGGCATCTCCGAAAGCCGGTTTGGGTAATTGCTTGAAAGTTGTCAGAAGTATAGCGTCTCCAACATTTTCCTGCGAGTCTGAAGAACAAATAGAAATTAAAATGGGAAAAACTTTTTATATTAAATTTGAAACTACTGATGCATGAAACTATTTCATCAATGTATGTTGAAGTTAACATATAATTTAATTGTTTCGCAAAAAAACACATTTTAGTAATAATTGTGATCGTAATCTCTAATGTAAAAAATAAACTAAAATTTTTTTCTCTTGCTAAAAACTTTGAATGCTCTACAGATGACAAAAACAACCTAAACATCCGCAAGGTAGTTTTGCTTAAACTGGACTATGTGACGGAGTCACAAAACTGTTCTCGTCTTCCATCCAACTCCTCACAATCGCGCTTCATGACTAGCAATAAAATTTGTGGATTTTATTTTTTATCAATCAAAGCGGTCAAGCGATAATTGAAATACCAGTTGAAAAGCAGTTTTCTATAAAACAATTATCACGCAAATACAAATTATTGATTAAACATATTGCCCACACACTTACCGACGATGATGAGCGGACGAGCAAAGTAAAAAGTCAAGAAGACTACCAAATTGCTACCAGAAGCAACCAATGCCCAAATAGTAATTGTGAGCAGCAAATATCAATTCTCAAATTCTGCGATTAAAACTTCGATCTCCCTTCGTAATCTATGCCAGTATTATAAAATGGCCTCTCAAATTACTGTAGTCTACATAAGAAAAGATCAGCCATGAATTGTTTTTCTACTTTGGCATGCATTGTCCTATACATGCCGGACTGCAGTACCACCTTTCACAATCCAAACTTTCTCCCGTACTGAGGCCCAAGTGTGACTTGTCCCTGAATGAACCATTTCAACATGGTGCTGTCTAATCATTAATAGTAAAAAGTGATAATTTTGTGGCAGAATGATTGAGTGTTTTACATCAAATTCAACTGAAGCCTTCTGAAACCGTTCTCCTACTTGTATGATAAATTAGCTAACCTTAACAATTGATTAAACGATTTAACACGTCCGTGGTGTCAACCAACAAACCGAATATATTAATTGTCGATCCGAAAGGCAAAATTCTTGAGGTAGTTTTGTATTTGAAAGTTCAAACTCACTAAAATGAGAAACAGGTTTTCGAAGAAACCCTGGCCCTCGCAACCAAGCTTTTACTTGCTCTGTAGATGATACCGATACGCCTCGACTAGGTAAATCAGCTGGCTTTAGCTTTGACGGTAAATAATGCCAATTATCCGGGTCACCGACTCGCTCAATCATTGCAAGTCTATTAGCTACAAAGATAGGGAAACGCTTAGTTTAATTTTTTATACAGTTAAGCATCGCAGCGGAGTCAAACCAAAACATTGAGGCGCAGGATTCTAGATTCAACTTTGTTTGCATTTGTTCGTTTAATCTCACGGCTAAGACGGTTGCCCGACGTTTCCCCTGCTTGCCAGGACCACCAAGCAGGGGAAAGTGCCATATAGTGTCTTTCCCAAGGACACAACAGAATGGCACAAGTGGGTTTTGAACCGAGACCGTGTCGGTCACGAGTCCGGCGCTTTAACCACTCGACCACGCTGCCGACTTTTTTTTGTCGCATCGCGCCTATCGTCTATAGCAGCGGTTCCCAAACTTTTTTTGTTCACGGCGCCCTTCGAAAACTTATTTATACTCGCGGCGCCTTAATGAAGCCAAAATTTGCAAATTTTAAGTTTTACCAAGAAATTGTACTTAAATTATGTTCATTATTCAAAATGCACAAAAATGTCAGAATTATTCGTAAAATACTAAAAAACATTTAATGTGAGCAGTGAGCTTGTTGCTGTATGCACATTTTATTAAACCGCGGTGCAATGTTTGATATTGCAACACGCATATCGTGTTCAATGTCAATCTTTATTGCGATACTTGAATACTGCTGCCGCAGAAAAACCGGCTTTACACAAGTATGACGTTGCAAAAGGCACAAGAACACGGAGAGCTTTACAGCCTACAAGTGGAAACTCAGATCGAGCCTTAACCCAAAATAAAATGAGTAAATTAAGGTTGTATAAGCTTTTCAAAGTGAGGTCAGAAGAAAGATCGATAAATTGTTCAGCTTCCAGAGATGTAAAACTCTGAGAGGCATTTTGATTATCAACAAAAGGATTTCTTATCCAATTGTGCTTCTCCATGTCTTCAGAAAAATATTTCTCAAAATGCGAGATTAGAGCATCCAAATGCGAACACATCACAGTCTTCATATCACACTCATCGGTATTCTGCAGGAAAAGATTGCCAGATTACAAGTTTAAATGGGATTTTAAAAATGGAAAGTTATCACATTGCTTGTTATTTATCAGCAGATCAGTTTGTCACAACTGTAGTTTTCTTTCAAAGGCTGTAATTTTGTAATGGAGTTGCAGAAGATCCGTTTCTTTTCCTTGGAGGAGATGTTTAATTGATTTAATTTTAAGAAAATATCGCAGAGATACACCAACTGAGTCAGGAAAACTTCGTCCTCAAAGGTAGTAGCAAATGCATGGTTTTCTTCTTTTAAAAATATGGAGATTTTGTTTCTCAATTCGTACACCCGAAGAAGAACTTTGCCTTTGGAAAGCCACCTTGCATTACAATAAAACAATAAATTGTTGTTCTCTGCTTCTAATTCACCGCAAAGACGTTGGAAAAGCCGAGCTTTTCCTACGTCCTTGCGGTGAATTAATGAAAGCGGCCTTGCTTTAATGAAATTCATAGTTTTGACAACAGCTTTAAGCACTCCATTAAGGTCACCACTGAGCTGTTGCGAAGCCAGCGCTTCACTTTGTATTAGGCAGTGGGTCCATTTTGCGTTAACTGCAACGCCCTACATCAAAGTTCGCAGCCCGCCAAAGCGGCCAGACATAACTCGGGCTCGTGCATAAACCAACGCAATATTTCCACTGGAGATTATTTTCCTGAAAAAAATTGTTCAGTATTGCAAACAATTCATGCGCTCTACAATTTTTTAAAATGGGTTTACAAAAAAGCAAATCTTCAACGATATTGTTGTCGTTATCGATAAAGCGTACGTAGCAAATCAAATAAGCATCTTTATTACTGGTACTGGTTGTTGCCTCATCTAACTGTAAGCTGAACACATTTCCACGCGTTTTTGCCACTAGCTGATTATTAATATTATCCGAAATTTTATCGATCCTTCAACTAATGGTATTGTTTGAGAGTGGAACAGCTTTTAGTTTTTAAGCAGCTGATTTTCCAATCATTGTCGAAACTAAGTCAAAAGCAGCAGGAAGCATAAGTTCTTCCGCAATGGTATGCAGCTTTTTACATTTCGCGATTCTGTACGCAACTTTAAAAGACGCAAGCTGTGCTTTGGCTGGTGTTTGCAAAAAATTTGAAAATACGACCGACTGCTTATTCATTTCTGATAACTTAAGAGCAAAAAACTCGCGTGGTTTTGTACATAAGTTGTTGTAACTAACAACTAACAACCAACAAGCGGTTCCACACAGCTGCTGCTCACCACACACTGTAAAATTGTAAAAAGCTGCTAACAACTTTCACATTGCAGTTTTTGTCAGAAAAAGAGTAAATGCAACAACTTTCACAAGTTCTCGCGGCGCCCCTGGCAAGGTCTCGCGGCGCCCAGTTTGGGAACCGCTGGTCTATAGTAAGACCCTGCAACAACACTTTGGATTTTAAGACAACTAAAGAAATGAAACCAAGTGGGTCGTACAAGCTTGCAATGGTGGACAGCATTCCACGCTTAGTAAAAGGGTTATGAGGGAGGTAGATAAAATTTGTAGATTTTATTTTTTACTAATCAAAGCGGTAAAGCAATAATTGAAATACAAGTCGGAAAGCCGTTTTCTATAAAACAAATATCACACAAATTAAAATTATTAACTAAACACATTGCCCACACACTTACCGACGATGTTGAGCGGACCAGCATGATTGATGGATGTTTCGGCGTCAAAGACTTGAGACTTGTCAAAATTTATTATCACCGATAAAACGATGAAAACGTCAATAAAATGTTCTCGTTAGGAACGAGAAGGATCTTCTGTAACCTTTTACGTCGTGTATCGTTTGAAAGACATCCACTCCAGGTCAGACACAAACAGGACTGGGGCCGAGGGTTTATTTTTTTACTACCCCAGACTGCTGCACTGCCTGAATCAGATGTTGGCAGTGTGTTATTAAGCCAGCATCGAGTTTCGTCATCCAAAACCGTCAGACCTCGTGCTCCATGTGGTGCCCGATGTATAAGGCACGCTGTTAGTACATGGTCTGCGGTTTGCTCAGAGGCGCCACACTCGCAATTCGGTGAAGGAGCTAGACCCCATTTGTGCATGG
Organism: Diplosoma virens; assembly: GCA_963680785.1. Classification (NCBI taxonomy): domain Eukaryota; kingdom Metazoa; phylum Chordata; class Ascidiacea; order Aplousobranchia; family Didemnidae; genus Diplosoma; species Diplosoma virens. The sequence goes on along the minus strand of OY796881.1, from coordinate 73,346,051 downwards.
ACGAATGGAATCGCCCAACACCAGTCCGCAGGCGCTTGAGCTTAACCCAAGCTGCTCGGGGTAAGCCCATCCCAACAGGCCTGGCACCGATCCGGGGCACAAAAGCACGGAGCCTGAAAGCATTTTCACAGTACTCCGTTCTTCATTTGTAATTTGTCCATTCAGAAGCGCAGATGCCAAGTCTGGCAAGGTTGTTCAAACGATTCCACGCACCTGGCACAAACGGGCGTCTGGATCTTAGTCTCACTTGGCGAGTATCTGAGGACCCACTTAAAAGACCATACAAGATATAATCGGGGTCCAGAGATCCACTGTAAGCCAAAGAGAGTGTCGCTCCCAGTCGGCGAAGCTCAGCTGGCTGGATAGCTGAGAGTATGAGTTGAACCGTTACTTAAAACAACACATTTCCTGAAATTTAGGTTTAATCAACTTAAGACGCTGCAAAGAAATATAACACAATTAAATACAAATTAACAATAAACACTACATAAAGAAAAGCTGAAATGAGAGATTGTATAAAAGAAGCAACTTAAATAACTCGGTTAAAAAGATTATTTCTTGATTACTGACTGTAACAATAAAAGCGAACAATAAAAGCGAAACAATTTAACTAATTACAGTCTTTTAGTCAGTATAGTTTGATTCCATACTACATCATTTACTCCACCCTTAAGATTAGCGCATGTGTTCATGGTTATAAGTAAGGCGGTCTGGAGGACGCCGTTCTCGCGTGGAACGACGTAAAACCTGTTGTTCAGAAATATTTTCTGGTTCATTTTCGGCTGAAGTATCTGTCACAACTTTGTCTGATGAAGATTGGGATTTATTCAAATTTTCTTCAGGAAGTAGTTCCGTGTTGTTCGAAGGTTGTAGGCCTACGTCATTGATAACTTCTTTTTCTCCGAAGGGTGCCACATCTCGTAATGAAACTGTGACTTCCCGACCGTTTTGTAACCTCACGCGTGCATGGGTAGGAGAAGCTTGGATGAGCTCGACTTCATCAACGAGAGGATCGTATTTGCTAGTTCGGACATGACGTTTCAACAAGACAGGTCCAGGAGAAGATAGCCAAGAAGGAACAGAGGTTCCGAGAGTGGAGCGACGATTGAACGTTAAAAACCGCTCGTGGGGGGTCGTATTAGTAGGCGTGCATAGCAAGGAACGGATGGAATGCAATACATCGGTCAACACAACGTCCCATTTTGATAAAGGCCAATTTCGCGATTTTAAAGCTAATTTGACACCAGTCCAAATTATGTCATTGTACTTTTCACATTGACCATTACCACGAGGGTTATACACAGATGTCCGACTATAAGCGATACCTTTGCCTCGTAAAAATTCAATAAACTCTTTTGACATAAAAGCTGATCCTCTATCCGAATGAATACATGAACACAACCCAAATAAAGAAAATAACTGCGTCAAACACTTAATAACAGTCTCGGCATTAATATTAGAGTAAGAAAATGCGAACGGAAATCTAGAGTACTCATCTACTACAGTAAGCATATAGTTATTACGGTTAAGATTTCCAATAGGATCCTTAAAATCAATGCTAAGTCGTTCCATGGGCTTTGTGGCCTTGATTACGTGCATTTCTGGTGGTTTGTAGAAACGTGGTTTTACTTCAGCGCATATTTTACAAGAAGCGGTCATTTTTCTTACTTCATCAAGCGAATAAGGTAAGTTCTTAGCGCGAACATAATGATACATTCGGGTAACCCCAGGATGGCATAGATTTGAATGAACTTCATACAATTGATTGAGTGAAATTTGAGCACAATACATTCGAGACAACACATCAGGTGCTGTATTAAACTCACCCGCACGATACACGATTTCGTAGTCGAACTGAGAAAGTTCTATTCGCCAACGCAATATTTTTGCATTTTTAATTTTTGCGTGATTCTTGCCATCAAACATGAAGGCAATCGAACGCTGGTCTGTGATTAGTTTGAAACGACGAGCTGCCAAAAAATGGCTCCACTTGCGGACTGCTTCCACTATAGCGGCCGCTTCCTTTTCCACGCTGGAGTGTTGAAGCTCACTTTTAGTCAGAGACCTAGAAAAAAATGCTACGGGTCGATTATTTTGATTTAGAGTAGCGGAAAGTGCTACATTAGAAGCATCTGTCTCCACAACAAACTGTTCTTTTTCGTCGATGACCCCCAGAGAGACGTCCGCCAATTCTGACTTCAGAAGTTTGAAGGTTTCCAGAGCACTGCCTGTTAATGGAAAACAACTGTTATTGATTAAAGGTTTAATCTTATCGGAGTATTTTCCAATCCACTGGGCGTAGTAAGCAAACAGTCCTACAACTCGTTGCAGCTCCTTGCAGTTCCGTGGCGGAGAAAGTTTTAACAATGTTTCGACTCGTGCCGGGTCAGGCTTCAAAGAACCGCTGTTGATTTGATAACCCAGCAAGTTAATACACTCAGCAGAATAAACACACTTGTCTTTATTCTAGGTTAAATTACAATCTTTAGCTACCTTTAAAAACTTTTCTAAATTAGCATCGTGTTCCTCCTGTGTTTTTCCTCCAACTGTGATGTTATCCAGATAAGCGTACGTACCCGTGCATTTGTTGCTTTTAATTATTTCATCAATAATCCTTTGGAAACATGGGACTCCATTCGTCAATCCGAAAGGAATTCTTTTCCATTGCCAAAGCGATCCTTCGGCTTGAAAGGCGGTGTACATTCTATCACAGGCAGGTATTTCAACTTGGTGGTAGGCACTAGACATGTCCAATGTCGAATAGATGTTGTACTGCGCAACTTTTTGAACCAGATCAAGCATCTTGGGCAATGGATATGAATCGACAAAGGTAAATTTATTAATTGTCCGACTGTAATCGATCACCATTCGTTTTTTGTGATTATCTTGAGTGACCACTAGCGGTTGAGATCTCCATGGCGAGTTACTTGGTTCGATAAGGCCATCAGCCAACAGCCGTTTTATTTCTGAGGAAATAAAAGACTTGTCCTGCCACGAGTAGCGTCGCTCTTTAGTAGCAATAGGTCGACAATCATTGTGAAGATATTGAAATAACTTGACAGGAGTTGATGTTTTTACGGCTTCCAAAGCACCTAATTGTAGTGTAGGTTTTACGCCTCCGAAGTTGATGTAGATGCTTTGATGTTGCGTCATAAAATCTCTTCCCAAAATAACGTCGGTTATGAGGTTTTTCAGAACAGTAGCAGACACGTTTTTGTATTCTTGACCCAGAAGCTTTAAATTTACTTGACACATTCCTAAACTTTTCGAATAAGAATCGCTGGTTGCGAGAGTAAACTTGTGGCTTGATTCCGTTAATTTTAATTTCAGCAATTTGCTAAGATTTTCGCTAATGTGGGTTAACGTTGACCCTGTGTCGACCAGAGCATTTGCAATTCTGCCATTAATAGTTACTGGCACGTTAACTCTTTTATTGGCTTCTTCAATTTTTTTGCGTTTCATTTATTGACATCAAGGTGGCACATGTATTTTTAACTACTGAGTAACATGAGCGACACACTTTAGCAAAATGTCCAACTTTTAAACACCGAAAGCACTGTACCTCTTTTGCTGGACAAAATCTCCGAGCGTGATAACTGTTTCCACAGTATTGGCACTTCCTATGCCTTAATGCCACTACTGCGTCCGTGCGGGGACTACCTTTTGCAGATTTTATTGTAGTACGAGATTCTGATGAACTTCGGATAGCATTGTCGAATTGAAGAGAATTATTTCTGACAGTGTCTAATGACTGAGCCATTGCCAACGTTGCTTGCAAATCCAACTGTGGGTTTTTTAAAATTCGCTGACGTATATCAGGTAGTGCTAGCCCACTAATGAACGCGTCTCTCACCGCTTCCTCTTTTTGCTGAATAGCAGACACCGCTGCAAAATTGCAGTCCATGCTAAGAGATTTTAGTTTCTGAAAATAATCTTCAAGTGATTCTCCAGTTTGCTGTCGGCATGTCTTGAGCAAATACCGAGCGAATATTGGAAAACCCACAGTCTTCCTGCAATCTTTGCTATGGGGGTCTGCTGCAAACACTTTGGGACGAAGATCTTTAATGTCCATACTTGTCTTAAGTTGATTAAATTGAGTTGAACCGTTACTTAAAACAACACATTTCCTGAAATTTAGGTTTAATCAACTTAAGACGCTGCAAAGAAATATAACACAATTAAATACAAGTTAACAATAAACACTACATAAAGAAAAGCTGAACTGAGAGATTGTATAAAAGAAGCAACTTAAATAACTCGGTTAAAAAGATTATTTCTTGATTACTGACTGTAACAATAAAAGCGAACAATAAAAGCGAAACAATTTAACTAATTACAGTCTTTTAGTCAGTATATAGTTCGATTCCATACTACATCAGAGTACAGGTAGGTGGTCCGTTGTAGTGGGACGCAGGCATCCAGTAACTATACGCAAGGCGTCATTCAAGACACTGTCAATGAGGCGAGTGTGAGCACTGCGACACCAGACTAGCGCACAGTACTCAGCTGCTGAGTAGACTAGAGATAAGGTGGCTATGCGTAGTGTTTTAGCACCAGCACCCCATCCTGAGCTCACGAGTCGCCTCAGCAGTGCGACGCGCGAAGATAGTTTTTTGCGCAATGCCACTAAATGGTGACGAAACGTGAGCGATCTGTCCAGTTTTACCCCAAGATAAGCAGGGGTTGGACAGAACGGTAAAAGTCTACCATTAGTAGATCTTTAGCTCACGTTTGGCATCTCGGTTATTTAAGTGAAAGGCTGCCGTCACCGTCTTAGTGTGACTGAGCTTCAACCTCCATGTCTGGAGATACGCTGACAGTGTGGAGATGTCTTGGCTTAAAGTCCCCTCCAAGTCCTTCCAGTTTCCAGAAGAGTGCAACAATTCTAAATCATCAGCATAGGCAAATTTTCTGGAAATCATGGAAGGAAGATCGTACGTATAGATGTTAAATAGGAGGGGAGCCAAGACCGATCCCTGAGGAACGCCGTTTTTAAGACGGCGTAGTCTGCTTTGCTTGCTGTCACCGGTAGTAAGGGTGAAACTTCGATTTCGGACAAGCTTCCTGATCATTTTGACCATGTGCTTATCTGGAAGTAGTCTCAGCAGCTTGCAGGTAAGGCCACGGTGCCAGACAGTGTCATAAGCAGCTCTCAGATCGATAAATACGGCACCGGCCTTCTGTTTAGCCTCAAAAGAATTCTCGATGTTCTGAGTTAGTAGAACTCCCGCGTCGGAACCCAGCCTGCTCTTTAGGGAGCAGTGGATTGATTAATGGTTCAACGCGGGTGTAGATAAGCCTCTCGAGGATCTTGTAGGGGACACCGAGCAGAGATATCGATCGATAACTCTTTGTTTCCCCCACGGGCTTTGCTGGTTTTGGGATCGCGACCACAAGCGCTCTTCTCCAGATTAACCCGTTGTTGGCCCAGATGGTAGGTGCTTTCTCGCAGCCTGGGCCGTGAATAAGTCTGCTCATTGCTGTTAAAAATGACAGACAGAAACCGAACCTACCAAAACGAAAAGATATCCACCCATTCCGATGTTCAGTGTGGGTCTGCTAATCGCCAAACCTTTTACGTCAAAGATGACCAATAAATTGTCGAAATCCGTTGTTGATCTTAAAGACAAAAAAAATATCGATGACTTTTTTTTGACGTGATCGAAAACTCCGTCGAAAACTTTTGTGATCGAGTCGCAAAACTGTCCTGGTCCTTCGTCCAACTCCTCACAAACGCGCTTCACGACCAGCAACAATGTTGATTTTATATTTTATCAATCAAAGCAGTCAAGCAATAATTGAAATACCAGTCGGAAAACGGTGACGGCAGCCTTTCACTTAAATAACCGAGATGCCAAACGTGAGCTAAAGATCTACTAATGGTAGACTTTTACCGTTCTGTCCAACCCCTGCTTATCTTGGGGTAAAACTGGACAGATCGCTCACGTTTCGTCACCATTTAGTGGCATTGCGCAAAAAACTATCTTCGCGCGTCGCACTGCTGAGGCGACTCGTGAGCTCAGGATGGGGTGCTGGTGCTAAAACACTACGCATAGCCACCTTATCTCTAGTCTACTCAGCAGCTGAGTACTGTGCGCTAGTCTGGTGTCGCAGTGCTCACACTCGCCTCATTGACAGTGTCTTGAATGACGCCTTGCGTATAGTTACTGGATGCCTGCGTCCCACTACAACGGACCACCTACCTGTACTCTCAGCTATCCAGCCAGCTGAGCTTCGCCGACTGGGAGCGACACTCTCTTTGGCTTACAGTGGATCTCTGGACCCCGATTATATCTTGTATGGTCTTTTAAGTGGGTCCTCAGATACTCGCCAAGTGAGACTAAGATCCAGACGCCCGTTTGTGCCAGGTGCGTGGAATCGTTTGAACAACCTTGCCAGACTTGGCATCAGCGCTTTTGAATGGACAAATTACAAATGAAGAACGGAGTACTGTGAAAATGCTTTCAGGCTGCGTGCTTTTGTGCCCGAGACCGGTGCCAGGCCTATTGGAAATTCGATTATAGGCTTCCTCTGAAAAACGCAATAAAAAAATTTAAAACATACACAAATTTAACAAAAATGGTTTTTCATTTTTATAAAAACTGTTTAAATAAGTTAGAACAGTGGTTCTCAACCGCCGGTCCACATAAACTTTTCTGCCGGCCCTAACAATTTATTTCAATTTTACTCTTTAAGGGGGCGCTACGAGTTCAGAAGTAAAACAATATCAGAAGAATATTAACAGTAATTATTGAATTTCCTTAATAACCAAATTCAAGATCAAAGCTTAGATTGGGGAAAATGTGTATGGTTATGTACTGACCAAGTTGCCAACATGGCTGGTTGTCATTCGGGTGCAACCGCAAAAATAAAAAAAGTTGCAAACAAAAATCTGCTGTCTACAAATTGCATATATCGCTGTGAACATATAGCTGCCCAGAAATTTTCACCTGAATTAAATGACATTATAATTCTACCAGTTAAGATTATCAATTACTGGTGACCGAGTATTGCATTTAAAGCTTTTTGAGGTGCTGTGTGTGATTATGGGTACGCAAAATTGCCATCTCATCTTTCATGTAGAATTTTTATGGCTTTTGAGAGGACGCGTTCTTGCATGTCTTTTTGAGTTGATGGAAGAAGCAAATCAATTTTTACGTAAATGAACATTTCCCATTAAAAAATTTTTATCCGATAAAATGTGGATAAGCAAACTTGCATATTCAGCGAATATATTCAGCCGCTTTAAATGATCTTAATAGCTCTCTTTAAGGTTATTGCATCAATATATTTACAGTGTACACAAAACTAACGGTTTCAAAGGAAGTTTTGAAGAAAAAGTATAAAAATGAGTTAAGAAGTCAATCTCTAGTTATTGAGAGGAATGGTGCCAGACTATTCTTCAACTAAGTTAAGACAGTCATCCGAAACGACTAAGCAGGAAAAGATAAAAATTCCACGAAGTAACTTTTCTGAAAATTGGAAATAGTAACGAAAAATCTACAATTTTAAACTTAAATAGAAGTAGTAAAGATGCAAAAATACAGGCATTGTCATAAAAAAACAATCAAAAATCAGTACTAATCAAGAAAAAAATTTCGAAACTTGGTTTGAAGAAATTATGTCAAAAAGTACCTTGTATTTTTTTGTAAACGTTGCACTCCACTGTGTTTCCACCGCTTCTGGCGCCTCTGAATTTGCCATTCAAAAACTTCAATAGAACCAAGTTTACTACGTATTATATCAAAATAACAGCAGCAAATTTCACATTAAATATAGTTCTTCTGATGCTAAATGCTTACTTTTGTTTCAATAAATTTTTTTTATCGATTTATTGCGTTTATTACAACTTTTTTAGACATTAAAAAGATTAACAGTCCGCCAAATTTTTTTTGATATATTACCGGTCCGCAGGCTTAAAAACGTTGAGAACCACTGAACTAGAAGATCAGTGGTTTTTAAGTTAAAGTCCTATTTTTCTTTTCAACAATTAAATACAACATCATCATTTCAACATTTCAACAACATCTTTTCAACATTCTGCAAAAATATATGACAAATAGTTTTTTAGATAAATTCCTTGTTATTATTAAGTAAAAAAAACTTTTTCATTTTGATATAAAGTAAAGCACCGGGGTTCTGTCGGATAAGCATATGATCGGAGCTTGTCCCGAACTAACGTTTTATTCCTAATACTTGACAGTAAGCGAAGCAAACTCCGCCGTCAAAGAAATGGCGTTTTCCGGGAATCGGTATTGACTTCTTTTCTTTTTAACATGTATATGTGTAATCTGCCTTCCACAATCTTCAAACAGTTTGCTTATTCCGCCGATCTAACATTGTTGCACTCTTCAATGACTTGAAAGTCAAGACATGACTACAGTTTCTGTGTATATCCAAACCTAGAAGTTGAAACTCAGTCTTTGAAAAACGGTGAGAGCATCCTTTCATTTAAATAACTGAGAGGCGAAACGTGGCTAAAGGCTTGTAACAGTAAATTAAATTTTACGCAAAAAATATTAACTAATATATTGAATAAAATTTCCAATCCTTTGCTAAAGTGATCATTACAAAAAATTTGAATATTGTCCAAATAATATTTGAGCACACACAGTGCAGCCTGACGGGTAGAAACATAAGATTGGCTGCGAATACAACTATCATGCAAATCCAACAAAGCAAAACTTTGGCACACCAATTCTGTTAGAGATGCAGAAGGAACAGTTAAGTTACCACGAGACAAGTCAAGAAAATATGGGCAATCAGTTGAGTTACCAATAAGATTACTACTACATATGGTACAAGACAAGCGCTTTTTCAACTTTTTGGCAACATATCCTGCAATAACAAATCCAACTTCTTTACTTTCTGTTGAAAGTTCAAGAGTGTCAACGTTGCAATCTTGATCATGTAAAACATCCATAAATTTTTCTGGTTCTAAAGAATCTGTACTTAAATCTTCCTCCCAAAAGTTTATTCTCTCCTTAAGAAGTGAACGACATAGCAAAATATTTTCACTGTGAACAACTTCTCGCAAGCTCACAAGAAAGCGCCCTCCATTCATTTGCCGATACTGTGAAAAACGTCGTTTAAGTTGGTCTGTTTGAAATTTAGCCATAATAATAAATTCATAACCTTCTTTAAAAAGATCTTGACATATATTTGCATGAGCAAGCAGCGTGCATTGCAAAGCTTCAAATGTTTGCTTTGAAAAACAAAGTGAATGTGCTTCTGCTTTCCAAGAACCAAGCCAATTTGCAAAAGACAACCAGAAATGAATTTTGTCATCACCAGACACCAATGCATTTCCCAACTCATTTGAAGAAAAACGCTTTTTTGAATTAACTGTCATCCACGCTTTGCAAGATAAACAATGAGCTTTTCTTAAATTTGCAGAAAGTAATGAATCTTTGTCAAAAATGTAATTCAAATCAGACCATGCTATGTATCCACCATCACAGCTGATATTATTTTGATCATTTCTAAAGTTAAAACTAAAAGAAGGAAAGACAAATTTTCTATTATTCAAAAGATTGTTTCGGATGTTTTTTAGTAGGTGCACAGAATCAAAAAACAAATAAGTTTTGTTGCAGCTTTGTGGATGTTTTATAGAAATTGCATCATCAGATTGGAATGTTTTTTTTAACTTACAAAAAGCACTAACATTGCATGAATGATTGTCTGTGTAGAAAATTACCAACGCACGTGTTTTATTTTATTTCTCTTGAGTTTCTAATCATTATTTGCGCGAGCACTCGCTGCCAGCGCCTTTTTTTGTTTTACGCTTTATTTTTAATTAATCTCACCTAGAAGCATAGTTGTGTCTGCAGCGCGTTGATTTTAGAGCTGGCTTTATTGCGTTGATCACACTTCTCAATTTGTGAGGCGACCAGCTGCAGTGTTTGTGGGCAGCTGGTTGAAGTCTGAGTAGACTTAGCGTGAAGTTAAGATATTCCCGTTTTCCCCGTGAGTCAGCACCGAAGTGAACTGCTCGGTAAGACACCTATGCGTTTTCTTTTTGTGTTTAATTTTTAGTTTGTTTTTATTTATTTACAGATTACCGTTTCCGCTTTCGTTTCCGCTTTCGTTTTCGCTTTTATTTCCAAGTTTCAACGTTTCAGTTATAACTTATTTTATATTAAATTATTTTCCTTGGTTATTGTTTCCTTTTAATTTGACGAAGCCGGAAGCGCGTTGATCGACACTTCACTTTGCGGTAATCGGCAACTTCAGCGCCGTTTACCGTTACAAAAAGTAATCGAGCAATTTCGGTGAGTCCGTATTGTTCTTATTTTTATGATAATGTCGTTGGGTGACCCAAATGAAGTTTACAAGGCTCTGCAAAATTTGTATGTTAGAGCAGAGAGTTTAATGATGAAGCCTGAGGGTTATAAACCGCTGTTAACCCTTTTATTTGATATTCGTCAAAAATTTGAAAATTTGACTAATTTGTTAGAAGCTCTTGATGAACAAGAAGCCTTGAATTTAAATTTTAGTAAGAACAGCACTGTTGTAGAGAATCAGCAGTTTGAAGAGCATGTTCAACGCTGGATAAAAGATACTGAGGATAAGTTAAGCAAAGAGAGTCGCGCTTTTTCGTATGAACGCTCCTCGGTAAGAACTGGCAGTCAATCTATCTCTAGTTCGATTCGTAGTGAGAAACAAAGGTCACTTGTAAAATTAAAAATTGCCACGGCAGCTGTCCAGCAAGAAAGTGCCAGAGTTTACGAAACGAGAGAAAAAACTAGAGAAAGAGCTGAAGAGATGAAAAGAAAGCTTATGCGAGAAGCCGAAGAAGCAAGACAAAAGGCTGAGCGAGAAGCCGAAGAAGCAAGAAAAAAGGCTGAGCGAGAAGTAGAAGAAGCAAGAAAAAGAGCTAATGAAGCCATGGAAGAGGTAAATAGACAAATGAAATTGGAGGAAGAAGAATTAGAAAGAGTTTTACTAGATAAAAAGCGCAATGAAGAATTAGCAAGGATCGAGGCAGAAGCTTGGGAAGAATTAAGCTGTGGAAAAGCAGAGGAAGGCATTAGCACACGAAAGGTGCCGCATTTAAAAATACGTGATTATTCCAAACCGTTTAGTGAAAATGTTACAACTGTTAAAAACGCGCCATTGCATAATTTTCCGCCTCGTACTTCATTGCTTACTGACATTCCCAAAAGTTCTGTTCAAATCGATAGACCATTTCCCGTTACTTTTGCAAAACTTCCTGATCAAGATTTGCCTATTAAAGTTAAAGATTCAAGCTTTAGTCAAAAACCGGAAAGTCAGTTTAAGTCTAAATTTGATTATCGCAACACAGAGCAAGCGCAAAGACAAGAAGCTTTTAATTCATCCTCGTTAACTTTGCCGACTAGTTTTCATAAATATAATGCCTCTAAATGCGTCCTGCACCGCCGGTTGTAATTCAAAAATTTAATGGTGATCCTATGGAATATTGGTTGTTTGTTAGACAGTTTGAGGCTCATGTATTAGGAAAGGTTGAAGATTACGAATTATTTCCGTTGTTGCATCAATATTGTGAATCGCATGTACAATCTAAATTTAGTTATGTGTCGAATCAGTCGCCTGTAACTGCGTTTCAAAAAGCATGGGATATTCTTTTTGATGATTATGGTCATCCCTACGAAATAGCTAGATGTTGCGAAGAGCGATTAAAAAATGTTCATAAAATTCCCGATGATGACAAAAATAAGCTTAAATCATTGTCTCAACTTCTTGAAAAGTGCTGTGTGTCTCTAAAAAATATTGAACAAGTTTCGAGTTTAGATTCAATGCATGTGATTATGGGCGTTGTTAACAAACTGCCAATTAATTTGAAACGAGCTTGGGTAGAATATGCGGTACAAATTGAACGACAAACTGGTGAGAGAGCGAAGTTTCTTGATTTGTCCAAATTTGTTACAGAAAAAAGTCGAATTGCTAATTCTATTTTTGGTAGAGAAACGTTTCAAACTAATTACAAACCTCGCCGCGAAAGCGCGTATGTTTCTGCAACGACAAAAAATGTAAAAGACGCGTTGAGTGTGGAAAAAAGTCGATGTTTTTATTGTAAAAAATTACACAAGCTAATTGATTGCGATAAGTTCAAAAATTTAACGTACGAAGAAAAGTACAAATTTTTTAAAGCAAAGGGACTTTGTTTTAAATGTTTAAGCGGTAACCATTTCGCTCGTTACTGCAAATCGAGTTGCAAATGTTTAATTACTGGTTGCAAAGGAACCTTTCACCATACTCTTCTTCATAAAATTACTGACACTGAAGTGACGGGTCACGTCGACGCCTGTAGTTCTGTTCAATTTAATAAATCGACTGGTAATGTCCAGCATGTCTTTTTAAATGTAGTTCCGGTGCGCGTTCGCTGCGAAGGTAAAGAAACAGAGGTATACGCATTTTTGGATCAAGGTTCTACCGCCTGTTTTTGCGACCGCAGTTTGGCAACGGAATTGCAACTGAGCGGCACGAGTCGACAGCTTAAATTGCAAACGTTGACAGAGACAAAATCTTATAGAACTGTGTCTGCAGAGATGGAAGTTAAAGGTTTGTTTGACGGAGATTGGGTCCAACTTCCAGACGTTACAGTTGTAGATGAAATACCTGTACAGCCAAATGTAATTCCCACATCACAGATATTAAGCGATCATAGCTATTTGGCTGATATTAATTTTTCAAAGCTTGACAGGCAAAACGTACAGCTTTTAATTGGTGCTAATGTCCCTAGAGTATTTAGATTAGAAGATTTAAGATCTGCTCCGGATAAATTATCACCCGACGCTGTGAAGTCACCTTTGGGGTGGTCTTTACTTGGGCCCTGTTCTAAATTTAATTGCACAGTATCCAGTAGTGATAAAAATGTTTACTACGTTTCAACTTTACGCGACAATTTCGAGGAGGATGATAGAAATTTCATATATGAATCACACAGAAATTTTTCAAATATTCAGTTTCAATGTTATGACGAAGATAATTATTATTCGAAACCAATTTGGATGAATGATTTTAAAGTTTATAGAATGCTTAAAAGTTCTATCAAGCTAGTTGATGACCACTACGAGTTACCACTACCCTGGAAGTATGAAGACCAGATTATGCCAAACAATAAAAATTTAGCACTTAAGCGATTAAATCATTTAAAGCAAAAATTAATGCGTAACAGCGATCTGAAACAGAAATATTCAATTCAAATTCAAACAATGTTAGAGAAAAACTACGCAGAACTTGTTCACGACAACTTTCAAATAACTTCTAAGAAGGTTTGGTATATTCCCCATCATTCAGTAATAAACCCCCATAAACCCGACAAGTTGAGAGTGGTTTTTGATTGCAGTGCCGAGTATAAAGGTATTTCTTTAAATAAATCTCTGATGCAGGGGCCCCACCTGATGAATGATTTAGTTGCCATTCTTTCCCGCTTCCCTAAAGAAAAAATAGCTTTGGCAGCCGACATAGAGTCGATGTACTACCAGGTTCAAGTTTCACCTCGTGATCGTGACAGTTTAAGGTTTTTGTGGTGGCCTGATGGAAATCTTGAAAGCCAACCAGTAGTGCATAGAATGAAAGTTCATCTTTTTGGTGCAACCTCGTCTCCGTGCTGCGCAAGTTTTGCGTTGCGTCAAGCGGCCATTGATTTCGGCGCTCAATTCGAACCTTATATCAGTTCTGCAATTGAAGAACATTTTTATGTTGATGACTTTTTAATTAGCGTACCTAACGTTGAAATCGGACTTAAATTAATGAAAGATATAAAGCATCTGTTGTCGAAAGCAAGTTTTAATCTTACGAAGTGGTGCTCAAACTGCCCTGAAATAATAAAACATTTGCCTGAGAATGAACTTTCGAAATCGCTACAAATTAACGCTCTGGCCAAAAATTCTAGTGAACGTGTCTTAGGAGTAAATTGGAACCTCAATACTGATTGTTTCTATTTTGTAGTAGAACTTCCGGATAAACCATGTACGAAACGTGGTGTTTTGTCTTCGATCAACTCCATTTTCGACCCGCTTGGATTTCTGTGCCCAGTGATTGTTGAAGCCAAGCTTCTCTATCGACGACTATGCGAGCTGGAGTTAGAATGGGACGAACCTATTCCTTCCTTAGAATTCAATAAGTGGCAACAATGGATCCGAACGCTGGAGCATCTGAAGTCAATGTCTATCTCAAGATGGATGGGTTTGCATACCAATTTAGGCAGTGAAAACTATCAATTGCATTATTTTGTCGATGCCTCTAAGCATGCGTATGGCGCCGTTTGTTATCTTCGTTCGAGCGATATTAATGACTATGTCAATTGTAACTTAGTTATTAGTAAATCTCATTTAGCTCCTAAAGACGAATTTTCTATTCCCCGTCTAGAACTTCTTGCTGCTGTGACTGCCGTAAAATTAGATATTTTTCTTAAACACGAACTAAACTTACCGCGGTTGAGACCAGCTATTTTTTGGACAGACTCCGCCGTAGTTCTTCAAAGTATAAGAAATGAAGAAAAGCGTTTTCCTCTTTTTGTGTCCCGTCGTTTAAAGTTTATTACGAAAAGCACTTGTACTTCTAATTGGAGGCACGTCCCTAGTGAACTCAACCCCGCTGATGTTTTAAGTCGTGGATGTAGATCCGACAAACTAATGAAAACTAAATCGTGGCTTTCTGGACCAGAATTTTTGAGTGAATCGCCAGACAGCTGGCCTTGCCGGTTTGCAGAGACGACATTAGATGTAGAAAATGTAAAAGCATTTGATAAAAAAGCTGCGTCTGCATTTTTGATTACCGACATGATTGATCCAGTTGACAAGCTCATTGCGTATTTTTCTTCGTGGTTTAAGCTAAAGAAAGCCACTGCTTGGCTTTTAAAATTTAAGACCTTTTTAATAAATTCCAACTCTGTCTATCATTTTTCTCGTTCCTTGTCTGTCTCTGATCTTCGAAAAGCAGAAATTGAGCTTATTAAATATGAGCAATGGAACTGTTTCGGCGACATCATGTCGAAGATGCAAACTAATGAAAACTTTTCTCTACCTTCCAAATCTCCACTTCTAAAACTGAATCCTGTTATTGTGAACGGTCTTTTAAGAGTAGGCGGCCGTTTAGATAGAGCTTCTGTTTCCTTTGATCTTAAACACCCAATTATCTTGCCCCACACCTCGCACTTAACCAATCTTATTGTTCTTCATTGTCATTGCATTACAGGTCATGGCGGAGCAAATATGACGTTGAACCAGTTACTACAACGATATTGGATTTTACGAAGTACAGCTGTTGTTCGCAGAGTGCTTAATTCCTGCATGCATTGCCGACGACGCTATGAAAAGCCGGGATCACAAAAGATGGCTGATCTTCCTCCGTCGCGTCTACAAATCGACACTCATCCCTTTGCATACTGTGGCGTTGACTACTTCGGACCGTTGCTCGTGAAACAACGGCGTTCTCAAGTAAAAAGATATGGTTGCCTTTTTACTTGTTTAACTTCTAGAGCAATTCATATTGAAGTCGCGATGGATCTGACAACCGACGCCTTCATCAACGCCTTACGTCGTTTCTTATCAAGAAGAGGTCCCGTTCTGCACTTCTTCTCCGACAACGGAACCAATTTCGTTTCCGCCGAGAAGACCCTTCGTGAAGCCCTGCGCCAGTGGAATCAGCACCAGATTGAAGATTTTCTCCTTCAAAAGGAAATTCAATGGACTTTCAATCCCCCAAATGCCAGCCACATGGGTGGTGCTTGGGAGAGAATGATTCGGTCAGTCAGACGAATTTTAACTGCATTGATGACGGAACAAACTCTCGATGACGATCAACTTCACACCTTTTTATTGGAAGCAGAGTCTATTTTAAACTCTCGCCCTTTAACTCCAATCACAACTGATGCAGATGGTTTGGAACCATTGACGCCCAATCATCTTTTGAAATTGTGTCCTACCGGCAACTTCCCCCCTTCACTTCCTTCTGATGAGCACTGTAGTCCCAAAAGACGTTGGAAAAAAGTACAATATCTAGCTGACCAATTTTGGAAAAGATGGTCTCGAGAATATTTAAAGACGATAATCGCCCGCCAAAAATGGTTTAAGAAGAAGACCAATTTTCAAAAAGACGATGTTGTTCTACTCGTGGACGATTCGATTCCTCGTTCGCAATGGCGTCTTGGCAAAGTTCTAAAGCTGTTCCCCGACGAACAAGGCTTGGTGCGCCAAGTCGTAGTAAAAACGCGTGGTTCTGAAGTACGGCGGCCCGTTCATAAACTGTGCTTGGTGGTTCCCGCGAATCTTGATGTTATGCCGCGGAAGGACTCTGGTGATCCCGCAATTACCGTAAAATAAGTTTTAGAAATGTTTCCGTTAATGTTATTTGTGTTGTGTGCAGCGTTGGTAATTTTTTTTCTTTTTCTTTTTTAATTTCTCGGGTGTTGGGAGTGTAGAAAATTACCAACGCACGTGTTTTATTTTATTTCTCTTGAGTTTCTAATCATTATTTGCGCGAGCACTCGCTGCCAGCGCCTTTTTTTGTTTTACGCTTTATTTTTAATTAATCTCACCTAGAAGCATAGTTGTGTCTGCAGCGCGTTGATTTTAGAGCTGGCTTTATTGCGTTGATCACACTTCTCAATTTGTGAGGCGACCAGCTGCAGTGTTTGTGGGCAGCTGGTTGAAGTCTGAGTAGACTTAGCGTGAAGTTAAGATATTCCCGTTTTCCCCGTGAGTCAGCACCGAAGTGAACTGCTCGGTAAGACACCTATGCGTTTTCTTTTTGTGTTTAATTTTTAGTTTGTTTTTATTTATTTACAGATTACCGTTTCCGCTTTCGTTTCCGCTTTCGTTTTCGCTTTTATTTCCAAGTTTCAACGTTTCAGTTATAACTTATTTTATATTAAATTATTTTCCTTGGTTATTGTTTCCTTTTAATTTGACGAAGCCGGAAGCGCGTTGATCGACACTTCACTTTGCGGTAATCGGCAACTTCAGCGCCGTTTACCGTTATAGTCTGATATAACAGCTCGGACATTAAAACCATGAAGAAATAACTGCTGAATGCAGTCAGCTATCTCTTCAGCCAACCAATCATTTTTCATAGAAACTTCTGGACAACCTTTTACAACAATAGGAATAGACTGTTTAATACCTTGTATCATAAAAACTACAATGCCTTTATACAAGTTTTCTTGTTGGTCACATCCAATATATTCCCCTCCAACATATTGAACGTCTTTCTGTAAATACATTTCATCAACCATTACAGTTATATCTTTTGAAATTTGATTAGAATCTAAAAAAAATTTTACAGCTTTTAAAGAATCAATAGTACCTTTCTTTAGTTTGCGTAATAAAGATATTGATGGCAAGGGTAAGGTTTTAAGTAACAAAGAATAAGCTTGTCCAGAAGTATAACGAAGCAACAAAGCAAAGCGAATCATATCAGAAGAATACGGAGGGCGACCTTTTGAAGAATAGTGTTGTAGCTTGCTCATTTCAGCAATAATCTTGTTTTCATTGAAACTATTGAAATATGAAGGAAAGTTTTGCAACATACTGTATCTAGTAAGCTTTGCATTTCTTCCATTAACAAACCATGATGGAAGAGGCACCACTTTATCATACATTTGAAGCTGCACATTTAAGTTTTTATAAATCTTAATTGCCTCTTTTACTGAAGGAAAACCACTTTCTTCAAAAAAACAGTATTGTAATAAATAAGAAAATTATTTGTTTTTCGGCACTGATAACCAGCTGGGGCTGTTTTTAAGCATAAATCATCAAAAGATTGAATAACATCTTTATTTTGAAACTGCTTTAATTTATCGTTCTGAAACACTCTAGGCTTAGGTAATTTTCGTGGTAAAGCCATAATAGGAAGTGTTGAAGGTCTTTTTAAAGCTTTATTACTATGAACTGTGGGCACTGGCTGCAACTCCCATTTTAATTTTTTTCTTTGACCATGAATAATTAACTTATTTTTAAAGTGCTTAACACACACAACTGAGCTTTTAGAAGGTTTCCAGTTTGGTCGATTAACAAACTTTACCCATTTTTCTAGCAAGTCTGGTCTGTTAAATGGAAAAGAAAATGTAGACACTTTTTCATGCTGATTATCATACCCAGACTTACAGCCAAAAATTACACATTTATTTACCATTGCACAACTTAATTCTTAACTGCTTAAGGCTACACATTAAAATGAGCTAAAAAATTAATGCAATTAATAAGCCAATTTTTAAAAAATATAACTGTTTAATTCATTTTGTTCAGAATTTCATTACAATATATGAACAAAAACTTTGTTACACTTAACAAACCTTTTCAAAAAATTCAGTCAAATATTTGCACCTAATCAGAAATTTTAAAACATTCTAAAACCTTTAATTACTAATATATTCATTAATTCAATTTTATAATAAATTTAACTCACTACAGCTCTTAGCAAATGTACATTTTATTCAATTCTATCTAGTTAAAAACTCGATACAACTTTCCCTTTCAAGACAAAAACTTAAAAATGGCTTTTCAACAAAACCTTCTTTGTCTAGCGGTAAGGAGAAACGCACTTAAAGTCAGACTGTTAGCAACCGTCTGCAAAATGTGACAAATCAGGCCGTATCTTTAGGAGGTCATGGCTGATGCTAAGGAGTTATTCAAAAAACAACTTTGATTTTTATCAAGTATATTAATTACAGTCTTCCACTGGATTTAACCTCTTTGGATTTAGCCTCTTTTCATTTAACCTCTTCGGATTTAGCCTCTTTTGATTTAACCTGTTTAAATTTAACCTTCTTAGATTTAACCTACTTGGATTTAGTCCCCGCTGAGGAATTAACCCCCTCCAACAATTTACTCTCATCGAGGATTTAGCCACCGCTGGTTTAGCGACCGTCGAAGATTTAGCCACCGCTAGCCACCGCTTGTTTAGCCACCGCAATTGGCGTCAAATGTACCATTTCTAACTACTTACGTATAACACTGCCCCCAACACTAACACAATATTACATCTTGGAAAAGCTTCCCCAACTATTTCCATCTTAAAACCAAACAAGGACCACAACATCGGCACAAGTTATTTATCCATATTACTTTTTCCAACCATTGCCAAAGCACTAGAAAAAGCGCTTTTACCATAAATAACAGAAAACATTTCAATTATTTCTTATCAGTAGGATTCAAATATAAACACTTAACATAAACTTCTTTGCATACAATCTTCCACCAAATCACAAAAGGCTTCAACAATTCAAGGCAACATCACACCGTAGCAGTATCTTTGGACATGAGCAAGGTGTTTGATACAATGAACAAAAACAAACCTGTACTTACAAACATTCCGAACACCATCATTAAGTTCATAGCCAACTACATTTAAAGGACAACAAGCATGTACTCAACACAATGGCAAACTCTCAAAATTGAAATAAATCAACATCTGGAGTACCACAAGGTGGAATTCGGTCTCCAACATTATTTAAAATTTACATCTCTGAGATTACCCTCCTTTCAAAAACGTACAAATCTCAACACAAGCCGTTGACATAACAATCACAGCATCTCACACCAATTACCATTTAAGGACCAAAAACTCATTTAACCATATTTTTCAAAGTATTACACTTTTCGTTCTCGACCCTGCTGAATATGGCACAACTTTATCACTTAATTTCAACAATCAAACACTATCAACATCAAAACACCCAAAAACTTTTAAAATTACTTTTAACCAAAGCTAAAATTTTCACAATACATAAATCTCACCGTCATTAAAGCAAAACAAATGCTTAACTTTTTCAAAGCACTTTTTTCAAACAAATGGGGTAAACAAAACAAACTAATCATATCTAGATTTAAAGCTATCATTCGCCCATATTCGAATATGTAAACGCCATATGAAGCTCTATCATATTAAACACCAAATTAAGAAACTGCAAACCATTCAGAATACAGCTTTGTTCATTGCTACTGGCTGCACACGAGACACAAACATTTAAAACCTGCAAGACAAAACCATTGTCCTACCAATGGGCACCTACCTCATACTCCATGCTACTTATCTCAAACAAATGACTCAAATACAAACACACCCTTTACATAACCTTAATACACATTTAGATCCACGAATTAATTATGTTGCTTTTAAATGTAAAAAAATTATTGTTAGGAGCCGGAGCAAGCAAAAATTTTGATGGCTCTGGCTCCAGCTCCGACTCCACACAATATCGGAACTTGGCTGCGGCTCCAGCTCCGGCTCCCCAGCCCTGGCTAAAACCCAACAGAATGTTTCACCCATAAAAGGGATCATCAGGGGTGTCTAAACAAAGTAAGATAAAATAAAGTTAAGATAAAATTGCCAAAAATAGCTTCTTACCGATCCCATTAACTTTGCTAAAGATTATGTTAACATTAATAATGAAGCCATTAAAATCATCATGCATGCTCGCAAATCAGTCCTTTTTTGCGACGGCGATCTATAAGTGAAAAAGTCGGGAGCCGAGTTTAATGTTACGATGGGATCGTTTGACGGTGCAGAGGTATGCGAGCTGGTCGGCCTATAATTCTTACTTTTCCTTGCTAAGATTTTTGGAAAAGAGGCTGTTGGCCTGTATCGAGATGACGGCCTTGCCATTCTTCATAACACTTCAGGTCCAGACGCTGAAAAAATGAGGAAGAAAGTGACAGAATTTTTTTAATACCATCAGCTGAAAGTTACTGTCGATACCAATCTTATACAAACAGACTTCCTCGATGTTACCCTGAATCTTAGCACAGGCAGATACTGGCCGTATCGTAAAGCAAACGACCAGCCCCTTCATATCAATGTGCAGTCCAACACCCACCATTGATTACTAAGAAGCTGCCTTGTATAATTGTTAAACGCATCTCCGACATTTCATGCGACGTCGACGCTTTTAACCGTTCTTTACCCGTGTATGAACAGGCGCTAGAGCAAAGCGGACACAAGATTCAGCCGCTATCTTTTGAACACGCGGCAGGAAGGAGCAAATTTTTCCAGAGAAGAAGAAAAGTTATATGGTTCAATCCCCCATATAACAACCGGGTTTCCACTAACATCGGGAAAGTCTTCTTCTACCTCCTGCGGAAACACTTCCCACCATCAAACAGGTTGCATAAAATCTGCAACAAAAATGTCGTCAAGCTCAGCTACAGCCGTACCCCCAATATGGCAAACATCTTCACAGCGCACAATAAGAGGCTTCTTAAGTCCCACAATGGCAAGCCAGTATCAAAACCCTGTAATTGCAGATATAAGCCGTCATGCCCATTGAACGGCCCGCGACATGGCAATTGTTTATCAAGCGACTGTTCAAACCAAGGATCAATCTAAGAACTATTTCGGACTGTGCGAAACTGAATTTAAAACAAGATTTACAACCAAAACCATTCCTTCAATTCTGATTCCAAAAGAAATGCAACCAAGCTTTCTAAATTCATTTGGTCCTGTAAAGATTCTGGTTCAAATCCTATAATATCCTGGAAAACAATTTGCTACGCCACACCTTATGAACACGGGGGAAAGTATGCAACCTCTGTCTGGGTGAAAAATATGCAATCTTAACTGCTAATGATGTCGCTCTATTAAACAAACGAACTTAATTGGTTAATAAGTGTCGGAATAAAAATAAATACAAATTGATCCACGCCAAACTTAAACTTTGATTTGTGTTATATGTTATTTCATTTTTCGCTGTTTACAACGTCTTACCTTAGCTGATACTCAAACCCCTTTCAAAATTTTAAAATAATATTTGTACTTTTCGCGCGCTTTTTCTACTTCTTGTATTTTCTCACTGATCTGTAATAAGTTTAGCATAGCAGAGTCCGTGATGGGATGTTCCAACCTTAGTAAGCGTTGTTAAAGTTTTTTAATCTTTTTTTCAAGTTTTTTCAGTTCTTCAATTTTCAATTTTTGGCAGTTTTATCTTAACTTTATTTTATCTTGCTTTATTTAGACATCCCTGATGATCCCTTTTATGGGTGAAACATTCTGTTGGGTTTTAGCTGTGTTTTAATTTCCGTGATTTTGCCAGTTTTTAATTATACAGTATGTATGTATATATATATATATATATATATATATATATATAATAATAATAAAAGTGGCAAGACTGTCAGTAAAGAGCTCAATGAAAACTCAGAGCATTAAATTAAATTACAAAAGCCACAAAAGAGATTTTATTAAAACCTCAACAGTCTGTTTCGCCTTTTCGGCTCATCAGGAGGTGATTCTAAACGCAGACGAAAAGTTAAGAAAAAACGCACGAAAAAGCTAATTATTATAGTTAAGAGCCAAAAGTAATAATATTACGGATAAAGTAAATATAAGTTAATTAAAATAAAATAAAATTGAAAATTTAAAGTTTAAAAATTTAAAAATATTTGAGTAAGCAAGCTAGTTGTAAGGCGCAAAATTTAGAATTTAGAATTTGGTAATCAAACTAAACATTTACGTATCTGACGCTGTAGAAAGACTGACTGGCGATTAAATTACAAATGCGCGGTAGATAACTAAAATAAAATAAAATAAAATTGAAAATTTAAAGTTTAAGAATTTAAAATTATTTGAGTAAGCAAGCTTGTAATCAAACTAAACATTTACGTATCTGACGCTGCAAAAAACTGACTCGCGATCAAATTACAGATGCGCGGTAGATAGTGGGAGAGAAAGAACATTGTGAAGGAAGGAAGTAGCGAGGCGTGAACGGACAGCGAGAAAATGGCTATAGAGGAGATCAGGGGGTGCAGGAATACATTTAGTGGGAACACGACAACAATGAGTAAACACGGCGTAAACGGGATAAAGGATTGCAAAATTAAAAGTTTAAACATCGGAAAATCGGATTAAAATTAAAATTAAATAAAATTTGAAAAAATTGGAAAATATTAAATCATGCTAGGCTTTCTTTAATTTAAATTTGTTCCGGTGTCGGCATTTGGAGACAAACTCGGATTGCTTGTTTAAGAGCGTGCGCTGGTCGGCTTGCAGGATGGCGAGTTTTTCTGCTGAGCAGAGATTGCAGCGTTTGGCCCCGCTGGTGTATCCAAATGATTTGCAAACAATTGACCAAGTTATTCGTGGTTTGATTCCTTTATCTTTATATTTCCATAATATTTTGGAGAGTTCGGTGGCGTTTGCTTTATTTCGGTGATTGAAGGATTGACGGTGATTATAAAACGGGTTTTGAATTCAGTTTCGCAGCAGCCAAAATAGTGTTGGGTCGGTGAGTTGGGAACACTGATGGATGCTTTGTAAATGATAGATTTTGTTCGGCATTTTCCATTGAGTGGGCAGTCCTGAAGGTTTTTGCAGTTGCATGGTAAATCTTTGTCGTTGGTGTGGGGGTGCAGAAGGTTTCTATTGTGATTGTTGATAATGCTCATCATGTTTGGCATACAACTGTAGCTTAATTTCACGTTAAATTTGTTACATATTTTGTGGAGTTTGTGGTGTGTGAGGAAATGTTTGTTTATGAGGTTGAAAAATGTTTTTCCTATGTTGGTCTGTACTTCTTCGTTGTAGGGAGGGTTGAACCAAATGACGTTTCTTTTTCTTTTATTTTTGTATGTGCATTTTTTTCTCTGTTTGTCGTTTTTTGATTCTGCTGAAACTGCTTTGTTGTATGTCATGTTAGTTCTGTAGCCACTGTTCTTTAGAGCTTCGGTGTATAAAGGGGATGCTTGGTTGAATGACTCTTGGTTGTGTGATAATTTTGAGATTCTATCATTGATCATGTCTGGTAGTTGTTTTCTGATTGATGGTGGATGGTTGGATTGGTTGTTGATGTATAGAGGGTGGTCGTTGGGTTTATGATAAGGGAAGAATTTGTTTGATTTGAGGTTGAAGGTTACATCTAGGAAGTCCGTTTGAAATAGGTTGGTTTATATATATATATTTAAAATTTAAAACTAAATTTAAAACTATGTAATCCATTAATGTTTCACCTTGCTGGTACAGTGCTCAATAACACACGGTTAGAGTAGGTATATTATATTTATTCATATGATTTGGTTTTAAAAGGCAAACTTTTTTGATGATTAGTGCGTTCATATGGATTGATGAATATTTTTTAAAAAAATTTATTAATTTTACTTTTTTTCATCTTTATATTTATTCTCCTGACTCGCAGAAAAACGTCGGAGGCGTTTTAGGTAGAGCAACTGGAGATGCCAAGATACTGGTGTCTGGTTAAAATCTTTTATTTGTTTTCTTTTTTTTAACATTATAATTAAAGCTGCTTTCTAAGATTGCTAAGCGGAGGAAACTCCCTAATGCTTCTTACAAGACACAGCAGAATAACTCGAGTAGGTTTTGAAACGCGCTTGTATCAATCATATTCGTCATTACTACGGCGCACTTAACTATTCGGCCACGCTGCCGACTTTTTATGACAAAACCACAAATAATATAAATAAGAAAATGATTACACAAATAAGAAAATGGATTTATAAATGAAAATAAAATTTTTTTTAACGAATGTTAAATTTTTAAGCATTTTTGCCAAATAGATCAAGAATTCTTAAACAGAAAAATGCGAACCTTCGTTTAGGAGGTGCAAAGTCTACAAAAGAGCCCAAATATTGATGAATATTGTAAAACAAGCGAAATTTATGATTGACGCTAAGAGGTTGCAGTCCTAAAATTTTTGAGAGTAATAAAATTTGAAAAATTTATTATAGCTGCTCAAACAATTTCAAAAATAAGCAAAAATGAGTTTTTGTAAAATTTGACGGTTCAATTGTGAAAAAATTTGAATTTATCTTTGACTTTACTTTGACCTATACAACTTAGTAAAACAACTTCTGAGTACCAAGAAACAATCGCTGGGTGAATTTCATGATGTAACAAAGCCCTGAAAAAACTTTGACTTAATTTACTTCAGCATGCCTTAATGATTACTAATTTAAACAAAGTCGTTGCAATAACAAAGTAATCTACTCGAAAATAAATCAAATCGGTTGAACAAAAAAGATACGGTTTGAGTTAGGGTTAGGGTTAGGGTTACGCAAATTAGGTTAGGGTTATGCTGATTAGTTTTAAGGTTAGGGTTAGCTAACCCTAACCCTAAAAAAAATACCCTTCGAAACTCTCAGAGACTTGCTGTCGCAAGAGTTCAACATTAAAACGCTGCAAGAAATCAAAGTTTTATATTTGAAATTGTTGATCTATTTGAAGGCAAAATCATAGCAATATTATCTGACGCTATATTAGGTATTGAATTGAATTTAAGCAATGGGCCAGAGTCCATCAATAAAGCAGGTAGCCCTTCAGCATTCTGATATTTAACATCTATTGTGTGGATCCTTAAAAATTGTGAACTTCCTCATACACAAATAAGAAAATATTACTCATAAATATCAAATCTGGGTCTCCATGTAAGAATGTGATTAAAAATTTTGGGCAGACTTGAAAAAGAAATTCATTTTCAAAAACACGGAAATAAGCGCTGACGTCTTAATTGCAACTAGTTAAACACACACGCGTTACTGCATCTTGCTTACAGTTTTTTGAGAAAAGTTATTTTTAAATTTTTATAAAAGTTTCTCGTTTTTCACAGGGAGTCATGACCAGGTTATTTTTTTGAAATTTAAAATTATTTATCTTTAGATTCGAAAAATTCTGGATTTTCTGAGAAGTAAAATAAATAAAGTTTATAGCAGCCGACTGAGCTGAATAGGGTTAGTAACTCTAATCTTCTACCCTAACACTGAGGTAAATTTTCTTCAAATTTTGAATTTTAATTTATTACTACTGTGCTGTAAGTCCAAGCAATTTTTAAAAAAAAGTTCATTGTCAGCCTCTTTTATTTGCTTTAACCCATAATTTGTTTATATGCATGACCATCTATAGTAAGAATTCTGGTATTTCTTTCCCAAAGCGGAAAATCTGGGTTAGATTTTTGAGCTGGCTAAATCTGACCCAATGTTCCCAACAGGTTTCCACCGTTTCAAACGCATAACCTAAGTGATGGTTGCATGTTCACGAACAATTAATTTTTCAAAGCTGGACTCCGGGAACACATGACACACCTCAGCAATGAAACGAGTGTAATTAAAACTTTGAATCTGAATCTACAAGACTTTTCACCCCATATTAAGCTTTGGCATAAAAGTAACTTTTAACTTTGTTGTTGAAATAGATCCACTTAGTAAAAAACCTTTATTGATTTTAAATGCTCTAATGATGAAAAAAAATGATTATTTCTTAAACGTGGACCAGCTTTTAAATAAGCCAAGTTATTAACTATTTTTCTCTTATTTACTTATTCATAAATCATGCGATAAAACATCTGTTGCCAAATACAAAGTTGTTTAATCACATCACTAGCAACCTCGTCAGTTCAACCCCAGACCAATCGTTTCTCACAGATTTGAGTACGATGGCTTGCCAAAGTTACGACATTAAGTCTGAGCATGTAATGCCAAGAGGCTCGTTTTTGGAAAAAGTAAATTCTGGAAAAGCATTTTATTTCCTCCATGTGAGATTTGTAGGTTATATTAAAAATTAATCAAAAACAAGATTTGTAGGTTTTATGAAGAAACAACTTTATATATTTTATTAACTTGGCAATAAATATTTTAATGATGAAAAGGTCAATCGTGGCTATTGATTTGTTGAGAAAAGAGGAATAAATCTCATGGCAGACAAATCTCATGGCAGTCATTGGGTTTGGTGTAACCTTGTCACACTTTATTTTTAATCCTAATCTTAACTTTATAAACCTACAGTTGTTGTTTAGCCTTTTGCAGTAATTTTTAAGCTTTTGAGTAAAACGCCATCTCTTTTTATTGTTACGTAGTAATTGCGTAATCTGTACGTCATTTCTCTACTTAATTTATTTTGTCTGCAAGTTGTTCTAAAATGAGTCGTCATACTGTTTTGTTCAAAGCACAATGATTAACTGAAGTTTTGATTCAAAGTTATTTTCGTTTCGTTGTATTCGGTTCGTGGTGTAAATATGTTGACGATTAATTGCTCGTTACAACTATTGAAAATAAAAATATGGACTGACAAACTGATTCCAGTTTGCTTAATCCTACTTGAACTTTGTTAAAATTTAGAGTTAGGATTAAACTTACCCTAAACCTAACTCTAAAACATTGTTTCTTGACCGGGACAATAAAACTTTGCAGGAAGAACAAATGAAGATAGCTGAATGGTTCAAAACCTATTTTATCAGCATTATAAGTTTTACATGTTTTGCAATATTTTTTTTAATAAATAAAAAAAATATATAAATAAAAAAGTTTTGCAATATTATAATATTACACCACTTTAAGATCTCCTGGATACCTCTAGCGTCCCCCACCAAAAGCGTGGGCAATTTTCTGTGCAAGAATCTTTGATCTATATGGAAAAAATAATTGGCATTTTAAAATTTGATGTTCTCCTGTAAGTAAAAAAAATGTCTTTAAATGCGATGTGTGTTATATGGATTAGGAGCGTGATGTGGGAGTAAAACCAGCGCATTTATGGCGAACGTGATCGGTAGGTCGCGGTTCAAAACTTACTTTCGCCATTCAGTTGTGTTGTAGTTCAAAACTAACTTTCGCAATTCATCCACAGTAAAAGCAGAGCCAAATCTAAAGCAAAAATGCCTAAATTTGCTTACAAAAATTTTTTTAAAAGGTAACAGCCAAGAAATTAATCTCTTCAGTTTGTACAGAGATGAAGAACAATTGATTAAGCGATTTATCACGTCCGTGGTGCCAATCATCAAAGTAGAATATACTGATTGTCGATCTGTAACCCAAAATTAGTGAGGTAATTTTTATTTGGAAGTTCAAACTTACTAAAATGAGAAACAGGTTTTCGAAGAAGTCCTGACCCTCGCAACCAAGCTTTTAATTGCTCCGTAGATGATGCCGATACGCCTCGACTAGGTAAATCAGTTGGATTTAGCTTTGACGGTAAATAATGCCAATTATTCGAATCACTGACTCGCTCAATCATTGCAAGTCTATTAGCTACAAAGATAGGGAAACGCTTAGTTTGATTTTTTATACAGTTAAGCATCGCAGCGGAGTTAAACCAAAACATTGAGGCGAAAGATTGTAGATTCAACTTTGTTTGCATTTGTTCGTTTAATCTCACGGCTAAGACGGCTGCAGTCAGTTCTAATCGAGGGATTGAGATTGCTTTAATTGGAGACACGCGTGACTTTCCAATTAAAAACAAACACGCCACGTTGTCGTCTTCATCGATTAATTGCAGATACGAGCAAGCTCCATAAGCAAAGAAGGAAGCATCTGAGAAATCGTGTATTTCAGCACTCTTTAATTTTCCGAAGTCTTATTCCGAATTCTTATTCCAATTCCGAATTCTTTTAAAACAACCAGGAACAAATATTTCATTAAGCCGAAAAAGCTGTGACAACCAATTAGACCATATTTCTGACTTTGAACTAGTAATTTCTTTGTCCTATCGCGCCTATCGTCTGTAGTAAGACCCTGCAACAACACTTTGGATTCTAAGACAACTGGAGAAATGAAACCAAGTAGGTTGTACAAGCTTGCAATGGTGGACAGCATTCCGTGCTTAGTAAAAGAGTTATAAGCGAGGTAGATAAAAAACGTAAATTTGTCTTCTTTTATGTCCCAATTTACAACCAAGACTCGTTTGTGAAAACTTTAATCAAAAAAAATAATTATTTACCAATCATCATCAAAAAAATAATTATTTACCCTAACCCTAACCCTAAATGAAAACCACTTTTTTAAATAGTTTGCATAATAACTTTTGAGTGGAAATCGCTTCTTCTACAGATGAAACCGAAAATAGACAATTGTTCACATAAAAGTTGTTGTGTATAATTTCTAGTATAGCTGTATTGTATAGATGTGCACAGTCTAATGCAGTATGTCGCAGCCAATAGTTGGCGTAACTAGGTGAAGATTTTGCACCAAAAATGTTTACTACCATTTGATAGGAAGCTGGAGTTTCCTCCATAAATACGTTTTGGCCACCAAAGAAAACGTAAGGCATTAACATGCTCAGGTTTCACAAGTACTTTATGAAAAATTGCCTCTACATCGCCTACAAGTGCTATGAGTTCTTTCAAAATTGTGTCGTCGTCGTCGTCGTTTGAAGGGTATCCACTCCAGGTCAGACACAAACAGGACTGGGGCCGAGGGTTTATCCTTTTACTACCCTAGACTGCTGCACTGCCTGAATCAGATGCTGGCAGTGTGTTATTAAGCCAGCATCGAATTTTGTCATCCAAAACCGTCAGACCTTGTGCTCCATGTGGTGCCCGATGTATAGGGCACGCTGTTAGTACATGGACTGCGGTTTGTTCAGAGGTGCCACACTCGCAATTCGGTGAAGGAGCGAGATTCCATTTGTGCATGGACGAATGGAATCGCCCAACACCAGTCCGCAGGCGCTTGAGCTTAACCCAAGCTACTCGGGGTAAGCCCATCCCAACAGGCCTGGTACCGGTCTCGGGCACAAAAGCATGGAGCCTGGAAACATTTTCAACGCTCCGTTTTCCATTTGTGATTTGTCCATTCAGAGGCGGGGATGCCAAGTCTGGCAAGGTTGTCCAAAATATTCCGCGCAGCTGGCACAAACGGGCGTTTGAATCTTAGTCTCACTTGGGAGTATCTGAGGATCCACTTAAAAGACCATAAAAGGTATGATCGGAATCCAGAGATCCACGGTAAGTCAAGGAGAGTGTCGCTCCCATTCGGCGAAGCTCAGCTGGCTGGATGCCTGAGAGTACAGGTAGATGTTTCGTTGTAGTTGGAGGCAGGCATTCAGTAACTATGCGCAACGCGTCGTTCAAGACACTGTCGATGAGGCGAGTGTAAGCACTGCGACACCAGACTGGCGCACAGTACTCAGCTGTTGAGTAGACTAGAGACAAGGTGGCTATGCGTAGTGTTTTAGCACCAGCACCCCATCCCGAGCTCACGAGTCGCCTCAGCAGTGTGACGCGTGAGGATAGTTTTTTGAGCAATGCCACTAAATAGTGACAAAACTTGAGCGATCTGTCCAGTTTTACCCCAAGATAAGTAGGGTTTGGACAGAACGGTAAAAGTCTATCATTGTTGTAGACCTTTAGCTCACGTTTGACCTCTCGGTTATTTAAGTGAAAGGCTGCCGTCACCGTCTTAGTGTGATTGAGCTTCAACCTCCAAGTCTGGAGATACGATGAAAGTGTAGACATGTCTTGGCTTAAAGTCCCCTCCAAGTCCTTCCAGTTTCCAGAAGAGTGCAACAATGCTAGATCATCAGCATAAGCAAACTTTCTGGAAATCGTGGAAGGAAGATTGTACATATAGATGTTAAATAGGAGGGGAGCCAAGACCGATCCCTGAGGAACGCCGTTTTTAAGACGGCGTAGCCTGCTTCGCTTGCTGTCACCGGTGGTAAGGGTAAAACTTCGATTTCGGACAAGCTCCATGATTATTTTGACCATGTGCTTATCCGGAAGTAGTCTCAGCAGCTTGCAGGTAAGGCCACTGTGCCAGACAGTGTTATAAGCAGCTGTCAGATCGATATATACAGCACCGGCCTTCTGTTTAGCCTCAAAAGAATCCTCGATATTCTGCTTTAGCAGAACAACTTGATCTACGGTTGACTTCCCGCGTCGAAACCCAGCCTACTCTTTAGGGAGCAGTGGATCGATTAATGGTTCAACGCGGGCGTAGATAAGCCTCTCGAGAATCTTGTAGGGACACAGAGCAGAGATATCGGTCAATAACTTTTTGGTTCCCCCACGGGCTTTGTTGGTTTTGGGATCGCGACCACAAGCGCTCTTCTGCAGATCTTGGGAATTTTGAGTCGGCGCAAACAGGAAGAAAGTAAATCACGTAACCAGGACTTCAAAGCAGCTCCAGCATGGAGTGTAAGCTCTGGGTAGATGGAATCAGATCCCAAAGCTTTACCTGATTTTAAATGTTGAAGGGCAGCAGTAAATTTTCTGTGTGAAAAATTGTCAGAGATATTTACTGCGTCTGGTGTTGTGGCCCTCCAAAGGTCAGACACTTCTTGAAAAACAAGTCGAGATGACTTGCGGTCAACAGCCTCATATTTCCTATTTCTAACCAGCTGAGATGCAATAGCATCGGCTGAAACGGGACAGTGACGAGGAGAGTGTCATGACCTACCAGTAAGGTTGTTTAAAGTACTCCTACGCTTTTCGACTAGAGTGTGAGAAGTCAATGCTCTAAACTGCTTCGGACTATCAATCCCTGCGCTTTCTGTCAAACTTGGCAAGCAGAGCTGTAGCAGCCAAACTTGATTCGTCTCCCTGAGCAGACTGCAGAAAGTTTTATAGAGGGATTCACACTCTGCATCCCAACACAGAATATAGTTATTTCGATACCCGCGTGGGATAGTCTTTTTGGCTGCTTTCTTAATGGTGTTACAGAAGTCCTGATAAGCTGCATCCACATCAAGTGAATCAGGCGGCAACAAAGTCTTTGCGAATTTATTCCTCAAAGCAATGTAGTGACTTCATTTGGCCTTGCGGAAGTTCTATCGCTTAACAGACATGCTTGGTACTGCCATAGCAAACCTTGGTTGTGTAATAAGCGAAGGTCGATGTTGTGACCTGGGGAACTTGTCAAGGACACGTCTATCCGGTAAGCGACTGTTTGGACCTACGCTAGCGAAAGCTAGATCTAGATTGGTGCCAGTGTTCCAGCGGACGGAATACAAACTGGCAGCGTCCTTGGCATTATATAGGAGGGCAAGACAATTAATACTTGCCCAGCCAGCCAAGCACTCACCGTCCGGACTGTTGTCATCGTAACCCCAGTCAGCATGAAACAGTTAAAATTGCCAGCGTAAAGACAGGGGTGAGGAAATACTGAAAGATCCAGAAATCGCAATCGCGTTGGCAGTGGTTTGTAGACGTTGACTATTTTATAGCCATCAACGTCCACACATAATTACTCGATATCCGATGTCAGTGGAGATTGGTCCAAAAGCGTGTATCTCAGTCGCTCGTGGACAAACGTGGCAAGGCCATGCTTCCTGCTTAAAGAAGACCCAGCTAGTTGATAGTTTGGAAGTATCAACTTCTCTGCATCAGTGCGGTGGGTCTCCTGCAATAGGATGACGAATGCCTCAGACTGCATAGCGAGGTGATGAAGAACGTTCATCTTGCTTGCAGTGAGACCTTCGATGCTCAGCTAAAAAATAGTGGGTCTTCGGAACTTGTTGGCAATGTGCCCTGAAAAGAGCAGTTTTAACTTAGCATTGTCCCGTCCTGAAAAGGACGTTTTCTGATTAGCAGACCCACACTGAACATCAGAATGGGTAGATACCCTTCCGTTTTGGTAGGTTTGGTTTCGGTCTGTGATTTTTAAAATCAATGAACAGACTTACTCACGGCCCAGGCTGCAGAAAGCACCTACCGTCGGAGCCGAAACGGAAGGGTATCCACCAAAATCGTGTCAGGACCGCAATTAGACTATTCATTAAGTCGGGACCTCGCATTAAGTTATCGTTCAAAGATACGTTACTGCAAATACAACTCTCACTTTATTAAGTTTATTGGGATTAATTAGTGAGTGATGGGGCAAGTACCATTTAGTAGCCACGTCAACATTTAATTCTTGATTCGATAATTTTTTTATATACCATTTCTCTAGATAGCCGTTTATTACATCAATATATTTGGCTTTTATGTGTGGATCGTTTAGAAACCTACGCTTTCGAGATCCAAACCTGTGCTTTGCTATCACGTAGTTGTTGGTAAGACTAACTTCATTGTGTTTCTAAAGTAACTGGATTTGATAGTGTCCTTTGTGTATAGTAATTGAATCTTGCATTAAATGCAAAGCCACACGATCTTCTTGGAGTTTGGGGTATCTAAAACAGCTGCACTCTTTAAAAATTCTGATTCCCATTAGCTTTAATAAGCTGGCTGATACATTGCGTTGGGGTTAAGGTTAGGGTTAAACTGTTTCATTCATCAAAATAATTTTTTTTTTGATGAAAGTTCAAAGCTGATACGCTGCGTTATCTGTCTTAGGCAAAAAATGAACTCTGCAATTCGTAGAATGAGATGGTGATGAAGAAGGCCCCAGAAAGAGCCATCCTAGGAGTGCATAAATAGCTGACGGAGTACCACGCGGTCCTTTGCAAAATTCGTTCATACAAAACAGCTCTGGCACGTCTACACCAATTAATAAACCGATTTTGGCTTTTACAAGCAACATCAAGATGAGTAATATAAGATGAACAACATCTCACCCTAACCTTAATCTGGAATCAGTTTGTCAGTCCATATTTTTATTTTCAATAGTTGTAACGAGCAATTAATCGTCAACATATTTACACCACGAACCGAATACAACGAAACGAAAATAACTTTGAATCAAAACTTCAGTTAATCATTGTGCTTTGAACAAAACAGTATGACGACTCATTTTAGAACAACTTGCAGACAAAATAAATTAAGTAGAGAAATGACGTACAGATTACGCAATTACTACGTAACAATAAAAAGAGATGGCGTTTTACTCAAAAGCTTAAAAATTACTGCAAAAGGCTAAACAACAACTGTAGGTTTATAAAGTTAAGATTAGGATTAAAAATAAAGTGTGACAAGGTTACACCAAACCCAATGACTGCCATGAGATTTGTCTGCCATGAGATTTATTCCTCTTTTCTCAACAAATCAATAGCCACGATTGACCTTTTCATCATTAAAATATTTATTGCCAAGTTAATAAAATATATAAAGTTGTTTCTTCATAAAACCTACAAATCTTGTTTTTGATTAATTTTTAATATAACCTACAAATCTCACATGGAGGAAATAAAATGCTTTTCCAGAATTTACTTTTTCCAAAAACGAGCCTCTTGGCATTACATGCTCAGACTTAATGTCGTAACTTTGGCAAGCCGTTGCACTCAAATCTTTGAGAAACGATTGGCTGGGGTTAAACTCAGACCAAAGCAACGTTAAGATCAAAAATCTAATCAACCTTACGTTGAAATTAAGTTTTCTAAGTTTAAAATTTATCTAGCAAAGGACTTGCAAAAATGAGGAAGCGAGAAGAAATTCATCGCACGGCGAGGTGACGAAGTCGCTCGTGACGTGATTATACAACTTTGTGTTTGGCAACAGATGTTTGATCGCATGATTTATGAATAAGTAAAAAAGAGAAAAATAGTTAATAACTTGGGTGAGTTAAAAGCAACTCCGGAAACTCATGACACACCTCAGCAATGAAACGAGTGTAATTAAAACTTTGGTTCTAAATCTACAAGACTTTTCACCCCAAATTAAGCTTTGCCTTAAAAGTAACTTTTAATTTTATTCTTAAAAACTAAAACAATGTTAAATTGGGATAGATCCACGCAGTAAAAATACTTTATTGATTTTAAATGCTTTAATGATGATTAAAAAAAGTAATTACTCTTTAAACGTGGTCCTGCTTTTAAATAAATCAAGTTCTTAAAAGTCTTAATTCTTAAAAATTCTTAAAAAGTGTCGTTTCACTGTTTCGTCCAAAGCGCAATGATTGACCAAAGTTTTAATTCAACGTTGTTTTCGTTTCGTTGTATTCGGTTCATGGTGTAAATATGTTGACGTTTAATTGCTCGTTACAACTATTGAAAATAAAAATATGGACTGACAAACTGATTCCAATTTGCTTAATCCTACTTGAACTTTGTTAAAATTTAGAGTTAGGATTAAACTTACCCTAACCCTAACTCTAGAACATTGTTTCTTGACCGGGACAATAAAACTTTGCAGGAAGAATGAATGAAGATAGCTGATAAAGCGGAATGAAATAAGTTCTATTTTTGTATTTTAGTACAGTTGTTCAATAATATCTTTTCTGGATCAGTATAAATTTCTGCATAGAGTGTTTTATTATCATAGCGTTGCGTATAATTGCGGACATAGAAAAATAATGCTGATATTTTTATGTTGCTTTAAAATAATTTTGTAAATGGATGAATAGATTTTTTTTTTTTTTTGGAAAGGTTGAACAAAATTAAATGAGCACCGATCTAGGCCTGGGGAAGTGTTGAGTCCAAAGACTTGTTCGTTGATAGGCTGATTGCAGTTTACTTTCACTCAGCCAAATATGTTAGTGTGCCATAAACCTAAGGCCCGTTAAAGTTAATAAAGTTCAATTTTTTGGGGCTTTATTACATCATGAAACTTAAGCAATGTTGGTTTCGATTATATTAGCTGCATTAAAATATAAGTTTTTAATAAAGCCACAAATTGTTGAAATTTTACTTTATAAAATTTCACATAAAAATCATTTAAAATTGCAACTTTTATAATTGTTTTTATTTACAATTTTTTAAGCAGCTTTTAGTACTTTTAATGGATCGCTTTTAATTTTTGTACCAGTTATTCTAAAACTTTTATGGCTGCGACCCTTTAGCGCCAACTTTAAAACATTTCGCCGCCCTTCTCTTTATAAATTCCAAACCAGCATTATAAGTTTTACATGTTTTACTTTTTTTTTTAATAAATAAAAAATATATAAATAAATAAGTTTTACAATTTTTAGAATACATGTATTACACCACTTTAAGATCTCCTGGAGACCTCTAGACCTCAAGCAAAGTAAAAAGTCAACAAGACTACCAAATTGCTACCAGAAGCAATCAATGTCCAAACGGACTAATAATTGTTAGCAGCAAATATCAATTCTAAAATTCTGCGATTAAAAATTCGATCTCTCTTCGATCACTCAGCGTACTGGTATATCACCAACTTCGCAATGCAACGTGGCATCACTCGATACCAAACAGCCGCGCGAGAAGGCACTAAAAGACAGTGCTGATTATTTAGCGCAAAAACAACAAAACAAGCGCAAAAACAACAAAACAAGCGCAAAAACAACAAAAGAACAAAAGGCGCGTTGCTTCGAAACCCGTTAGCTATTTTCGACGTGGCAAGCATTTACGTGTACGACGTTACATTCCCCCACGAAAACGTCCATCCGACACTTTAGAAAAAAGAAAAACATACAACAAACACAATCAAAAAACATAATAGTTACGAATCAAAAAAATCTTTACAAAACGTTACATGACAAGTATTAAGGAATGAAGTGTTAATAAATAAAAACACAGAATAACAAAATAGCAGTTATCATTTTTACTCAATTTTGAGTTTTTTACCCGCTTCCTTATCAATTCCTGGAATCAAACAAAGCTTAGCAATAGGCCGTGTAATTACGGAGCTAGGAGTTTTAACACTAACCGTTTGAACTACACCCGATTTATCAGGAAACGTTTTTACTACTCTATCCAGGACCCATTTCAACCTGTGTTGCATATCCTCAACAATCAAATCCATGTGATTCAATTGCAAATTTCTATTTTTCAAAAACCATTTTTGACTCTGAGAAAGGTTAGAGAGAAATTGTTTTATCAAACGACACCAGAGTTGGCTGTTCATATAGGGGATTTGATCCCAGCGTCTACGCGTATAGCAATGTTTCTTATCAAAAAGACCAGAAAATAGATTTGGAGTTCCCCTTAAAAAGAGCAAGTGGTTTGGAGTAAGTGGTTCCTGGCCCTTGTTATCATACATCACTGGCATTAGTGTGATCTAGAATTTAGTATGGCTTCAACTTCGGTCATAATTGTAATAAATTCTTCATCATTTAAAGTTTGGCTCCCGATAAGAATGTTTAAAATCTTGCGTATGGAACGTATCATACGTTCCCGGGCTCCACCCATATGACTAGCGCTGGAAGGTATAAAAACTCACTATATATTTTGTTGGCAGCAATAGTGATCTTTCTTACTCTTATTTAATTCTTCAAGAGACTCCCTCAGTATGCGTGACGCGCCGATAAAATTGGTGTCGTTGTCAGAAAATATACAATTGGGTTTGCCTCTGCGGGCAGTAAAGCGCCTCAAAGCATTAATAAACGAGTCTGCTGTGAAAGAATTCCCAATTTCTATGTAAACAGGTTTCATAGTTAGTTATCTACATACGCATCCATAGCGTTTAACAAGACTACGCCCTTGCTTAATCATAAACGAGCCGAAGTAATCTATGCCAGCCAGTATTATAAAATGGCTTCTGAAATGACTGTAGTCTACATAAGAAAAGATCAGCCATGAATTGTTTTCCTACTTTGGCATTTTTTTTCTGCAGGTAATGCATTGTCCTATTACATGCCGGACTGCAGTACCACCTTTCACAATCCAAAATTTCTCCCCTACTGAGGCCCAAGTATGGCTTGTCCCTGAATGAACCATTTCAACATGGTGTTGTATAATCATTAATTGTGAAAAGTGACAATTTTGTGGCAGAATAATTGGGTGTTTTACATCAAATTCAACTAAAGCAGTGGTTTTCAACCTTTTCTGTACCGTGGACTATTTTTCAACCCAAGTTAACTTCACAACCCACTTTGGTCAACAAAATTAAATTCCCATCCCAAAATTATAGTTTTCTCTAAAAAAAAAAAAGGTCTTCACTTGGAATTGCTGTCAATTTTCCCTATTTTTGTCCCAAAATCATAGTGTTCTCTAAAAAAAAAAAAAAAGGTCTTCACTTGGAATTGCTGTCAATTTTCCCTATTTTTTTCCCAAAATCATAGTGTTACCTAAAAAAAAAAAAGTCTTCATGTGGTTGACTGCACAGGACGCCAGAAAAATGCTTAAAAACTGGGACGGATGGCAAGCCTAATTATACATATATATTATACATATTGCTTTCATTTTGATTTATGCTCCATGGCCCACTAAAAAAACCACTGTGGCCCACTATTGGGCCATAGCCCATAGGTAGAAAACCTCTGAACTAAAGCCTTCTCCAACCGTTTCCCTACTTGTATGATGCCCTCCACTTTAATGGGTTATAGTTTTTGCAAAAAACGTAAGAAAGACTTTGTTTTGTTTTTGCACTGTATTCTTAAAGTCTGTAAAAAAGGGAAAATGTTGTCACTGCACATATCTGATTAGTGCTTTTTCTGCGGCGTTCAATTCATCCACAGTAAAAGCAGAGCCAAATCTAAAGCAAAAATGCCTAAATTTGCTTACAAAAATTTTTTTAAAAGGTAACAGCCAAGAAATTAATCTCTTCAGTTTGTACAGAGATGAAGAACAATTGATTAAGCGATTTATCACGTCCGTGGTGCCAATCATCAAAGTAGAATATACTGATTGTCGATCTGTAACCCAAAATTAGTGAGGTAATTTTTATTTGGAAGTTCAAACTTACTAAAATGAGAAACAGGTTTTCGAAGAAGTCCTGACCCTCGCAACCAAGCTTTTAATTGCTCCGTAGATGATGCCGATACGCCTCGACTAGGTAAATCAGTTGGATTTAGCTTTGACGGTAAATAATGCCAATTATTCGAATCACTGACTCGCTCAATCATTGCAAGTCTATTAGCTACAAAGATAGGGAAACGCTTAGTTTGATTTTTTATACAGTTAAGCATCGCAGCGGAGTTAAACCAAAACATTGAGACGAAAGATTGTAGATTCAACTTTGTTTGCATTTGTTCGTTTAATCTCACGGCTAAGACGGCTGCAGTCAGTTCTAATCGAGGGATTGAGATTGCTTTAATTGGAGACACGCGTGACTTTCCAATTAAAAACAAACACGCCACGTTGTCGTCTTCATCGATTAATTGCAGATACGAGCAAGCTCCATAAGCAAAGAAGGAAGCATCTGAGAAATCGTGTATTTCAGCACTCTTTAATTTTCCGAAGTCTTATTCCGAATTCTTATTCCAATTCCGAATTCTTTTAAAACAACCAGGAACAAATATTTCATTAAGCCGAAAAAGCTGTGACAACCAATTAGACCATATTTCTGACTTTGAACTAGTAATTTCTTTGTCCTATCGCGCCTATCGTCTGTAGTAAGACCCTGCAACAACACTTTGGATTCTAAGACAACTGGAGAAATGAAACCAAGTAGGTTGTACAAGCTTGCAATGGTGGACAGCATTCCGTGCTTAGTAAAAGAGTTATAAGCGAGGTAGATAAAAAACGTAAATTTGTCTTCTTTTATGTCCCAATTTACAACCAAGACTCGTTTGTGAAAACTTTAATCAAAAAAAATAATTATTTACCAAAGTAGCACGTTTACTATCGGGAATGGTCTTTATAATCTGCTTATTGTTTGATAGCCACTTTCTTTGTACATGAAAACCGAGCCTTTTAAATAGTTTGCATAATAACTTTTGAGTGGAAATCGCTTCTTCTACAGATGAAACCGAAAATAGACAATTGTTCACATAAAAGTTGTTGTGTACAATGTTTGGTATAGTTGGATTGTATAGATGTGCACAGTCTAATGCAGTTTGTTGTAGGCAAAAGTTGGCGTAACTAGGTGAAGGTTTTGCACCAAAAATGTTTACTGCCATTTGATAGGAAACTGGAGTTTCCTCCATAGATCCGTTTTGGCCACCATAGAAAACGTAAGGCATTAACATGATCAGGTTTCACAAGTGCTTGATGAAACATTGTCTCCACATCGCCTACAAGTGCTATAGGGTTCTTTCAAAATCGTGTCAGGACCGCAATTAGACTGTTCATTAAGTCGGGACCTCGCATTAAGTTATCGTTCAAAGATACGTTACTGCAAATACAACTCTCACTTTATTAGGTTTATTGGGATTAATTAGTGAGTAATGGGGCAAGTAATATTTAGTAGCCACGTCAACATTTCATTCTTGATTCGATAATTTTTTTGCATACCATTTCTCTAGAGAGCCGTTTATTACATCAATATACGTATTTGGCTTTTATGTGTGGATCGTTTAGAAACCTACGCTTTCGAGATCCAAACCTGTGCTTTGCTATCACGTAGTTGTTGGTAAGACTAACTTCATTGTGTCTCCAAAGTAACGGGGGTTGATAGTGTCCTTTGTGAATAATAATTGAATCTTGCATTAAACGCAAAGCCACACGATCTTCTTGGAGTTTGGGGTATCTAAAATAGCTTGTACCCTTTAAAAATTCTGATTCCCATAAGCTCTCAATAAGCTGATACACTGCATTATCTGTCTTAGGCAAAAAATAAACTGTGCAATTTATAGAATAAGATGCTGATGAAGAAGTCCCCGGCAAGGGCCATCCTAGGGGTCCTAGAGCCTCTCGAGAATCTTGTTGGGGACACAAAGCAGAGATATCGGTCAATAACTCTTCGGGTCCCCCACGAGCTTTGTTGGTTTTGGGATCGCGACCACAAGCGCTCTTCTCCAGATCTTGGGAATTTTGAGTGGGCGCAAACAGAAAGAAAGGAAGTCACGTAACCAGGACTTCAAAGCAGCTCCGGCATGGAGTAT
Organism: Diplosoma virens; assembly: GCA_963680785.1. Lineage (NCBI taxonomy): Eukaryota > Metazoa > Chordata > Ascidiacea > Aplousobranchia > Didemnidae > Diplosoma > Diplosoma virens. The sequence goes on along the minus strand of OY796881.1, from coordinate 73,305,816 downwards.
AAGCTCTGAGCAGATAGAATCAGATCTCGGAGCTTTACCTGGTTTTAAATGTTGGAGAGCAGCAGTAAATTCTCTGTGTGAAAAATTGTCAAAACTATTTACTGCGTCCTCCAAAGGTCAGACACTTCTTGAAAAACAAGTCGAGATGACTTGCGGTCAACAGCATTGTATTTCCCATTTCTAACTAGCTGAGATGCAATAGCATCGGCTGAAACGGGACAGTGACGAGGAGAGTGTCGTGATCTACCAGTAAGGTTGTTTGAAGTACTCCTACGCTTTTCGACTAGAGTGTGAGAAGTCAATGCTCCAAACTGCTTCGGACTATCAATCCCTGCGCTTTCTGTCAAACTTGGCAAGCAGAGCTGTAGCAGCCAAACTTGATTCGTCTCCCTGAGCAGACTGCAGAAAGTTTTATAGAGGGATTCACACTCTGCATCCCAACACGGATTATAGTTATTTCGATACCCGCGTGGGATAGTCTTTTTGGCTGCTTTCTTAATGGTGTTACAGAAGTCCTGGTAAGCTGCATCCACATCAAGTGAATCAGGCGGCAACAAAGTCTTTGCGAATTTATTCCTCAAAGCAATGTAGTGACTCCATTTGGCCTTGCGGAAGTTAGGAAGTTCCAACGCTAAACAGGCATGCTTGGCACTGCCATAGCAAACCTTGGTTGTGTAATAAGCGAAGGTCGATGTTGTGACCTGGGGAACTTGTCAAGGACACGTCTATCCGGTAAGCAACTGTTTGGACCAACGCTAGCGAAAGCTAGATCTAGATTGGTGCCAGTGTTCCAGCGGACGGAATACAAACTGGCAGCGTCCTTGGCATTATATAGGAGGGCAAGACAATTAATACTTGCCCAGCAAGCCAAGCACCAACCGTCTGGACTGTTGTCATCGTAACCCCAGTCAGCATGAAACAGTTAAAATTGCCAGCGTAAAGACAGGGGTGAGGAAACACTGGGAGATCCATGGATCGTAATCGTCTTGGCAGTGGTTTGTAGACGTTGACTATTTTATAGCCATCAACGTCCACACATAATTACTCGATATCCGATGTCAGTGGAGATTGGTCCAAAAGCGTGTATCTCAGTCGCTCGTGGACAAACGTGGCAAGGCCATGCTTCCTGCTTAAAGAAGACCCAGCTAGTTGATAGTTTGGAAGTATCAACTTCTCTGCATCAGTGCGGTGGGTCTCCTGCAATAGGATGACGAGTGCCTCAGACTGCATAGCGAGGTGATGAAGAACGTTCATCTTGCTCGCAGTGAGACCTTCGATGTTCAGCTGGAGAATAGTGGGTCTTCGGAACTTGTTGGCAATGTGCCCTGAAAAAAGCAGTTTTATCCTGGCATTGTCCCGTCCTGAAAAGAACGTTTGCCGATTAGCAGACCCACACTGAACATCGGAATGGGTGGGTACCCTTCCGTTTTGGTAGGTTCGGTTTTGGTCTATCATTTTTAACACCAATGAACAGACTTCTCATGGCCTAGGCTGCAAAAAAGCACCTAACATCAAACCTCTAGTAAAATGTACAAATGTATGATGAAATGAGCTAGTACAGCTTTCTACTGTGCAAGCATTAACCTTTTTGGATAGAGGGTGCGGTGTCTAGAGCTTAAGCATTTGTGACATAATTTAGAACGTTTTATAAATTCAAAGCGGTCCCCGATAGAAATTTTTGTAAATTCGTGACAGTCGATCAATCTATTCGTGCTAGATTTGCAGTACCAACATTTTCTCCAACGATTTTGGGGCTTTAACCCTCGATAACTACTATTAAAAGAATTTGTAGTGTAAGCAGCCTTTACCTTAGAAATTGATGGGTTTACGTTCAAAGATCTTAAGCCAAAAAGGGAATTCGCCTCTTCAGACTCTTGTTGTAAAAATTCTCTACAGTGTAAAAATTGGCTAATTTTTCTAACCTGTTTTCAACTTGAACAGCCCTTTTTACCCGCGAGTTCTCAGGTGATACGGTAACTTTTTTACTTAAAGCGCCAACGTGTCTAAAGAGTCAAGATTGTTATAACATCTAATACCTTTAAATATGACACTACACTTTTCGAGAAGCTCAGCAAATCTTTTTAGTTCCCTTACATCATCTGAAAGAATCAGATTAAAAGTTTTAAGTCTTTGTTCGCAAACATTCGACACGATCCACAGCCAGCCGTATTCTTTAAAAAACGTTTCTCAGCCAATCGATAACAATTTTGACCTTCCTCGGAAAAAATGTTGTGTCTTTTTTATAACCGAATTTGTACAATGCTGAAAAAGTAGAAAAAGAAGTATTCTCTGATCCTGCAATCTAGGATTGACATGTGTTTCAAAGTTACAGATAGATAACTTAAACTCTAAAGGATTTCCTGAAAATTGAAATAACTCTGGGCGCGGTAAGAACAAATCATCATATTTCACTGTATAAGGATATACCGTAATAAAGAGACAGAAGCCGTTTTCGAATCATGAGACGGCCTAGGTTTGTTAAACTGCTCATCTGGAAATCACTGTTGCTCGATGCCTGAGAACCTATAGTCGTACAAATTTGAAGTAAATTTAGGAAAAAAAATTAACTCTGTCACTTTGAGGTAAAGAGGCACTCCTACTCCCTGGTGCTGTACGTGGCAAGCCTCAATTCACTTCAAATTGTGCCTTTGGGATAATAGGCACGTTATCGTTGCAAGAAGTTGAGGAGATCTGAACTGAAGCAACAGTTGTGCGAGGCTCAGATTTTAACAACTGACCAAATGCGCAGTCTCCTAATTCATTCTTTTGCTGCCTCAAAGTCTTTGATATGTATATTGTTGAGAAGCTAATTAAAACTTCACACGGCGTTTTAATAACGTCGGCTTTACTTTCTGCACCACTTTTAACTAATTGTGATGATGAACTGGAATAAGCATGACTAGTGGCCGGGAAAAAAGGTTTAGCTTAAAGAGAAAACTCTTTCTTTGACTGCGAACCATCCAAAGGGTCGCGTAGTTGTATCTCAAGATCAGTTCTACCTCGACATCGAAATCTTTCCAAATTTTGTATTAAGCGTTTTCTAATTCTATTTTCCTGCAAGCCTCTTTCTGCTGTGTGTTTTAACTCGTTTTGGGCTTCTTCCTCCTCAATAACTTTCTTCAGCTGAGCGGCCTCCAATTGTTCTAGTTTAAACTTTTCAAGAGCACGGAGACGTTTCATACTGATTCTTGATGACGTACTGGAAACGTTAGAAGACTTCGAGCTCGAGCTTGCGACTCGGATCAATCGCTGGGGACCTTTGAACTTAATAAATCGGGATTGGGTTTACTTGATGAAGGCAGGTTGGCATCATTACAAAAAAACCTTAAGTTTAGAAACTATTCCTCCCTGCGGGAATCAAAGTTGAACTTGTTACGAGTAACAGCAGCAATGCGCGCGGGATCATAATAGTTATCAATCATAGAATCTATTGAGGTCTTATGCTCTTGGTCAATTTTATTAAAAACAGTATTAAGTTTATCTAAGTCAAAATTTCGTAACGAGATTAACTTTTCAGCACATCTTTTGTTTAACTGCGATTTTAAATTTTCAATCGCCAAGTTAAAAAAGTTCAAATTATGAATTCTGACTTCTTGTCGCAGATATCGTGTTACGCAATTCACTTTAAGTTTTTCAATTACAAATTCGTTAGTACTATTACCATGAACATTCCAACTATTTTCCTGAGGTTTTAAATGTATAATTAAAATTTAATATTGTTTATGCCGTTGATTGATGGATGTTTCTGCGTTAAAGACTTGAGACTCGTCAAAATTTTTTATCATCAATTAAACGGTGATGTCGATAAAATTTCGTTGGGAACAAAAAGGATCTTTTATAACTTTTTACGTCAAAGATGGCCAATAAATTGTCGAAATCCCTTGTTGACATTGAAGACGAAAAAAATGTCGAAGACTCTTTTCGACTTTGAAGGTAAAAACGCCGTCAAAAACTTTTGTGACGGAGTCAAAAAACTGTCCTCGTCCTTCGTCCACTCCTCACAAACGCGCTTAACGACCAGCAAAAAAATTGTGGATTTTATTTTTTATCGATCAAAGCGGTAAAGCGATAATTAAAATACCAGTTGGAAAGCGGTTTTTTATAAAACAATTATCAAGTAAATTAATTTTATCGATTAAACACATTGCCCACACACTTAACGACGATGTTGGGCGGACGAGCAAAGTAAAAAGTCAACAAGACTACCAAATTGCTACCAGAAGCAATCAATGTCCAAACGGACTAATAATTGTTAGCAGCAAATATAAATTCGCGCAATTAAAAATTCAATCTCTCTTCGATCACTCAGCTTACTCGTACATCACCAGTTGCAAAAGAAAAAGAAACTATTGTTTAATACAACTTGGCATTACTCGATGCCAAACAGCTGCGCGAGAAGGAACTAAAAGACAGCACTGATTATTTAGCGCAAGAACAAAAAGCGCGTTGGTTCGAAACCCATTAACCATTTTTAACGTGGCAAATATTTACGCGAACGGCGTAGCAGAAATTTTCAGAGATTAAGATGTTTATTTTAAATTTTAATCTCTAAAGATATTGGTTGATTTCTGACCGAGGAAATGTTAGTTCAGATAAAAATACCTTGCTGATTTTTGGTTTGTTATTGTCACCGATAGAGCATTCAAAGTTTTTAGCATACGAAGTTGCCTGGTGAGCAAAATCATTAAACTGTTTCTTCTCGACCAAAAATTACAACTATTTTTTCTAAATTAATGTAAACTAGCGTTTCTACAACAGCTTAACAGAAATTCCACCGAAAAAACTTTTATAACAAAATAAAATAGTTTAGTCGAAATAAAGTCTAAATTTAATTAAATTAAAGTAATGAAAATGTTTAGGTGAAAAAGAAAGTTTCCAGTTATACTTAGGCTAATGGAGTTATCAGAGTTTAAATTTTTTCAAATCAAATCAACATTATCAAATAAAATTTTTTATAGAATCTTTTAAAACTTGGTAATTAAAAACTTTTATGAACTTTTCTTATTTCTCTAGCAAGTTAGGGTTATTTGTTAAGTTGTTAAATGTTAGTTAACGACTTAGTTGTTAAGTGTTAGTTAGCGACTTAGTTGTTAAGTGTTAGTTAGGGACTTAGTTGTTAAGTGTTAGTTACTGTCAATCTATACTCTTCCTCTAATACTAAAAAAATATTTTAAAAACATTTATTGAAATTAGGAAAATTTTCCGGCATACAATCACTTAACCCTAATATTTATGTTGAATCTTTTGTTTGCTGTAGTAACAATATTTATTTTATTTTTTAATTTGTCTTTTTCCTGCTTTCCGAGAAAATAATACGTACAGCGAAAAAAATAGTAATAATATTGAAATTGCGAACCTATATATGAGGTATCCACCACTGTACAATGCCGAAAAACAAAACGTCTTTAATTTTTCGGAAAACAGGGCTAATAAACATTAACGTAGACAGATTATGTTTGCATCGTTTTCTTATTTTTATTTATATGAATTTCCTCCAACTAATTATGAGTTATCACTTTAACATTGCAAGCAATGCAAACAATTTGCAGGCGGCAAATATTTTTCTTGCATAATATCAACTTCATCAAATGTGTTAAATGCATTATTTGTTCGTTTATTTAAAAATTTAGCTGTGTTTCCAAATTCCTTCCGAACACCTAACCCAAAAAGTGTTTAGCTTGCAAGATCATAAGTTGCCATACAGCAAGTTCTTGCAGCTGTCTTAAATTGTGTCATTGCACTTTTTTTAACGTCTTTGATTAGTTATTTTAAAATTCATTGTTCTTCTGGTAAAATTAGAGGCAAGTAAAACTTCAACAAATATAAAAGGCGTAATATTTATTAAAGAACTCAACGACGTTTCGTCCGTTACATCGGGTGGACTTCATTAGGTAAAAGCAGAACACAACGCGCACCGTATTTAAAAACCAAGAAGTTAAAAACACAAACCAACAAACACAAGGTGAGAAGCGAACATACATAACAATTCAATAATTACTTAGTGCAAAAGAAACAAATTTAACTGGTTGAAAACCCACATTAGTTGAGATTTTTTATATTGCTGTATATTTTTGGAAAAACATTACGATCTTTATCATTTACTGAATTTTTTGTATTATTAATATAAAACGATTCTAAAAATTTTCTTTTATCATAGTCAATGTTACAGTATAATCCAATATTTCAAAATTACCAAAGTCAATCCTATGTTCACAATTAAAACAATGCTTAACTAATGCAGTTTTTTTATTCAAATCGTCTTCTTTTAGTTTAGCCAAATTAATCGGTTTCAAATCACGTTTATGTTCCGGTAAGCGAGTATTAAAACATCTGCCCGTTTCACCAATATATACATTTGAACAATCTTTGCACGGAATTTTATAAATTGATTGCAAAGATTGTTCAAATGTATATATTGGTGAAACGGGCAGATGTTTTAATACTCGCTTATCGGAACATAAACGTGATTTGAAACCGATTAATTTGGCTAAACTAAAAGAAGACGATTTGAATAAAAAAACTGCATTAGTTAAGCATTGTTTTAATTGTGAACATAGGATTGACTTTGGTAATTTTGAAATATTGGATTATACTGTAACATTGACTATGATAAAAGAAAATTTTTAGAATCGTTTTATATTAATAATACAAAAAATTCAGTAAATGATAAAGATCGTAATGTTTTTCCAAAAATATACAGCAATATAAAAAATCTCAACTAATGTGGGTTTTCAACCAGTTAAATTTGTTTCTTTTGCACTAAGTAATTATTGAATTGTTATGTATGTTCGCTTCTCACCTTGTGTTTGTTGGTTTGTGTTTTTAACTTCTTGGTTTTTAAATACGGTGCGCGTTGTGTTCTGCTTTTACCTAATGAAGTCCACCCGATGTAACGGACGAAACGTCGTTGAGTTCTTTAATAAATATTACGCCTTTTATATTTGTTGAAGTTTTACTTGCCTCCAATTTTACCAGAAGAACAATGAATTTTAAAATAAGTAATATCCCTGGTAACAGTCTTTTATTACTGTCACAGACTTTGTTTGGAGATCCTAAAAGACCAGTTGAGCAAGGTAACCCGAATACTTGCGCTGAAACAAAGCTGTGTCTAATTTTATTTCATTCCGGCTCAAAAAGTAGTTTCCTATCAGCCTGACGCTTTATACAGTTGGATTCGGCTAAGTTCTGATTGATTCATTGAAAACTTTTCTCCACCAACAAACAGAGACCACTCTCTCTAACTAAAACGAATATATTATAAAATTCACGACTCACGATCGACAAACATTGTCTCCACGCTTTGCCACTGCAAAGCGAAAATCAGCGCTGCAACTTAATTCAATCAACACGAATAATTCTACTGGAACAAAACTCCAAAACACTGGCGCAAAATAAATTCAACACTCGTCAACCGATACAAAAATCCAACGGGCCCTCTCCCACGCTCTGCGCTCAAATTCTACTTTCTCTCGTACGACTCTACGTCCGTCTTTGTCCCATCTCTTTTTCGTCTTTGCTTATGCGACCGAGCGAGCGTATATATAGTGTATATATATAGCACGCGCCAACCAAAATACACAAATTAGCTAGATCATTCTCCAAACCTTTAGAGAGAGTGCCTATGCGCCTTTGCTAGGACCAAATTGTATATACGAGACATTCTATTAAAGTGGCGCTGGACAAAAACATATTACGTCATTACTGTCGGGCGAAAGAGAAAAAGGACGAGAAAATACATCAAGCAGTAGAAAGCAAATTGTAGATATTACATTACACAATACAGAGTAGAGCTTCATTGGTCACACAATTATTATTTCATAATAAAACTTTGAATTACTTTTAACGGGAATAAACTAACTCGTCATGATTAAAATTATTATGAATGAAGTGTGACAATTACTTTAATTGCCAACAAAGCATCATTATGAAAATGTTCATCCTTCTCTTTTACGGCAATTCATAAATTTTAAAAATCTCAATTTGGCAAAGCCAACCACTATAACGGACCACCTACCTGTATTCTCAGGCATCCAGCCAGCTGAGCTTCGCCGAATGGGAGCGACACTCTCCTTGGCTCATCCTGGATTTCTGGACCCCGATTATATCTTGTATGGTCTATTAAGTGGGTCCTCAAATACTCGCCAAGTGAGACTAAGATCCAGACGCCCGTTTGTGCCAGCTGCGTGAAATCTTTTAAACAACCTTGCCAGACTTGGCATCTGCGCTTCTGAATGGACACATCACAAATGGAAAACGGAGCATTGTGAAAATGCTTACAGGCTCCGTGCTTTTCTGCCCGTGACCGGTGCCAGGCCTGTTGGGATGGATTTACCCCCAGAAGCTTAGGTTAAGCTCAACCGCCTGCGGACTGGTGTTGGGCGATTCCATTCGTCCATGCACAAATAAGGTCTCACTCCTTTACCGAATTGCGAGTGTAGGGTCTGAGCAAACCGCAGACCATGTACTAACAGCGTGCCCTATACATCGGGCACCACATGGAGCACGAGGTCTGACGGTTTTGAATGACGAAACTCAATGCTGGCTTAATAACATCACTGCCAGCATCTGATTTAGGCAGTGCAGCAGTCTGGAGTAGTAAAAGGATAAACCCTCGGCCCCAGTCATGTTTGTGTCTGACCTGGAGTGGATACCCTTCAAACGACGACGACGACGACAAACAACCTCTTTCTTTCAAAAAATTTTTATATTTTTATATTTGTTGTCTATCTAAAACATTTGTGAACAACGTTAACGAAAAAAGACCACACTGTTGAATAAAAACTCAATAAAAACTCATTACTACAGCAAACAACGATTCAATATAAATATTAGCGTTAAGTGATTGCATGCCGGAAAATTTTTCTAATTTTAATAAGTGTTTTAAGAATATTTTTTGGACATGTATGTATCCAATATACGAGTACGTATGTAATGTATGCTAAAACACTTTTTTATATTTTTTTATAAGTCAATCAGTTAAATTTTATTAATTACTTTGTCTGTGAATTAGTTACAAATTATGTCATAACTTTTATCAGTAGTTGCAGGAAATAATTAAGTCAAAATAAAAAACAAACAATTCTTTGCAATGCAAAAAAGCAGGAAATTAGGCTTCTCTGCCACAAATGCGTTGTCATAGCAAAACTTGGCAATGAACCAACATCACTTTAAAAACTCAACAATGAATATATAAACTTTACAATAATTTAAGAATTAACATAAATTTGTCAACAATAGTGTTCATAATTTTGATAGCATAATTTTTGATTTTATTTCGTCAATTTACACTCTTCCATTTCTGATTAATCCTTTTATGAGGCAAGGTTTAAAAAGCTTATTGAAATTTAATTTTTAATAGCTTTAAGCATGAAATAACATTGCAAATGTACTATACACATTTTTTTTAAAAAGATATGTTAGTAATTTTTTGATTTTTTGCATGTTTAAACAGTGCAATAGTGGCAAAATGTTTTGTTTTGAGATTGTATGTTTAAACATATATTTCTAGTGTAACACGACATTCGATAAAAGTCAAAGTATAATTTACGTTGCGTTTCATAGCCTGGGGACCTCCAACTTGTTTTGACCCGAAGGCCATTTCGCTTATCAAAAATATTCTCGAACCAAGCAATAAAACCTTGCATTTATATTTTACAGATGAAGACCATTTTTTGCTTTCATTTTACAATTTTTTGCCTTTAAACCCTTTTGAAGACTATTTTTTGGTCTTTAGTTTGCATTATATATCTTTTTAAAAACGCGATTGCCTTATTTAGCTTGCATCATTTTAAGAAATTTTGAAAAATATTGCCTTTGTTAAACATTTCATTTTCCTGAAAGTTTCTTTCGTTTCTGTGCTTTTGTAATCCTTTAAAAACTTTCTGCACTATTTATTTTTGAACAAAGCCGATATACTTAAACTAGTTCCTTCCAATAGCAAAATTAAACTTGGAAAAAAAGTACTTCTAAAACGATTTCAAAAGAAAAAATAAATCTCTGAAAAAAGTTTAAAATTTTAGTTTACGTTTCAAATAAAATATTTGATAAAAAAATGAGGCTACAAGTATTTGTTCAAAAAAAGGGTTAAAATAGAAAACAAGTCACAACAGTAAAAAAAGCGCTGTGGCGCCAACCTATGCTAAATAAAAAAATACCTTTCTTCATGTTGCTTTGAACCTATGAGAAACCATAAAAGCCGTTATTGTAAAATAATTATTTGTATATTTCAACATACACACTTCCCGATATAGGAATCCAGAAGATGCTGCCAATATTATTCTAGAAACAAGTTTTGATTCATGCTTTGGCATTCAGCACGTAAAACCATTAGTTTTAAGATTGTTGTGTTACTCAATTAAGTCATCGTATAAAAATATGTAAACTTAATCATTTAATTCAATATCCTGGCGATAATAGCTGATGAGGAACTATCTTTGTGTTCTAACCAGGAAAAAAATGTACATATGATATGACGATTTTGGAACAAAGATAACGAGCAATGATTTGAATAAGATTCATAAACTTTTATGCAAGAACACTTTCATTCTAAAGCACAATTGCAAACATCAAAACTGAAAATGACTATTGCGCGTTAGTATTGTAATTTGGCACAAGTTGCATTAGTACGTTCAGAGAAAAGGTGGCTCCTTGTTGCTTGAATCAAAGCCGTAAGCGCACTTTATGTTCTAAATCTGAACCCGAATCAAGTCAGAAAACCCGAATGAAAACAAACAAATTTATAGAATGAAAAGTAACAAGTTTATTGAAAAGCAACTAATGTTCACAATTGATCATTTGAAAATGATTAAAACGGTTATAAAAAAATCTCCAAAAATATTCAATTTAATTTTGCTTTTAAATGGAAATTAAAAGAAGCGGTTTTTACGCGACAAAATTAGGATCAAAGGAGAAATCTCTGTTTCCCTTACAGTCATGGAAATTAAAAGAAGCCGTTTTTACGCGACAAAATTAGGAACAAAGGAGAAATCTCTGTTTCCCAGTTTTACCCTAATGACTACTAGTAAGGGAATGAATACGAACTTGCCATCTGCAAAAATAATTTGGTAAACAAACTATGCAAAATTGTACTTTAATTTGAGTTTTTATGTCTTCCTTAATGTTAACGTGTTTTTATCAATTTCAGCCTGAATAAGGTCCATCAATTTTTTTAAATAAAAAATAAAACAACTTAATTATTAATTTATAATAATTATTTTAGCTGAAATAAGTCTAGATGAATTAACAAAAAAATATTACTATGAACTTCTGCATCTGTTAAATAAACACAGTCCATTGTTAATTAAAAAACCTTATAAAAATAAAAAAGATAAATGGTTTGATTCGGAACTAAAAAACGTAATGAAATATTGTAGGAAAACAGAAAGGAAATGGAGAAACATTTAGTTAGTCATTCACAAAGCTGAGTACAAATATTTTCAGAAGCTATACAGACAGACAATCCAAAAAACGAGACAAGAATTTCAATCCAACTCTATCACTCAACCAAAAAGCAATTTAGGAATGTTATTTTTAAAAATTCGTGAGCTTCTTGGAGACAAACCTATTACTCTACCAGATGAAATTTCATATGTGCAACTAAGTTTCAACATTTTTTTTGAGGATAAAATTATTAAAATAAGAAAAAACATAATAAAGAAAGAAAAGAACTAACCAAACCAAACAAATGTCAGCCTTGTACTTCATGTACGTATACAGTACTGGTGAACCTATGACAGTTTGAAACTAGAACCTATGACAGTTTGAAATTAGAAACTAGAAATTGATGATTTGAAGATAGTTTTTAAATCAATAAATGATAAATTTTCAATAGTAGACCCATAACAACATAGTTGTTATTAGAATGTTTTAATAAACCTGCTTCTATTTTACTTTCCATTATTAACAAATCCTTAAGTACTGGTATTTTTTCTTTAACATTAAAACAATCTGTTGTAAAACCAATTATTAAAAATTTTCATAGTGATCCGAATGAACTGCTCAATTATAGACCTGTTTCTAATATCTCTTTTTATCAAAATTATTGGAAAAAGCAGTATTGGTGCAATTGAATAACTTCTTAGTGGACAATAAACTTTACTGTAATAGTCAATCAGGATATCGTCAATTTCATAGCTGTGAAACATTCAACATATGCATGTTTAATAATATCTTTAAAGAAATTGATAATGGAAAAATTGTTTTCGTACTTTTGCTTGACATGTCAGCTGCATTTGATACAATAAATCATGAACTTCTGTTAAAAACTCTTAAAAATTTTTATGGCATACGGTAGACAAATTTCTACTTAACTGATTATCTTCATTTTTGAATCATCGTTCCTTTTCGGTCAATATAAATAATAGTTTTTCAGATTCTGATTCTGTGTTATATGGTGTTCCAAAATAATCCACACTTGGACCTATATTATTCATTTCATATACAAAACATCTACAACATATTGCTCATAATTTTGATTTAAATATTCAATTGTATGCTGATGATACTCAATTATACATATATTAGCTTTAATCCAGATGATCAGTATTTGTGTACTGAATGCATTAATGAAATGAAAGAATGGTTTTCTACAAAATACCTAAACTAAATGAAGACAAAATAAAATTAGTGTTATTTTCAAATCCATCTGTTTTCAAAAAATTTAAGTTAAACAGTAACTGTTTCACAATTGCAACTAAAAGAGAAGAAATAAAGGAAAATGAATGGACTACCATTAGTAAAGTAAAAGGCTTGGGTATTCGACTTGACCCTCAACTGACAATGCATAAGCATATCATGTATGTCAAACAATATTGTATTAAACATTTTAAATCTTGGAAACATATTGCAAATTATTTAAACGAAGATGTTAAATTACTTCTTGTAAAACAGATAATATTTTCTAAAATTGATTATTATAACTCTTTATTTGTTAATCTTCTAAAGTCCTTTCTGCGACATTTAGACTGTGTAATAAATAGTGCTTTACGTTTTGTTTATAATGTACGTTACAGTCAACACATCACACCATATCACATAAAAGCTCACATATTGCCTTTAAAATTTAGAATAGATTATAAACTTTGCCTCACTGTGTTTAATTGTTTAAATGATATTGCTCCTCAGTATTTACAAATGCTATTATCGTGGAATGCACCACTGTCACCAATAAATAGTAACATAAAAGTAAATCCTAGAAATACCAAAAATCCATATTTGTTAGCAATTCCATCTGATTTTGGAAAAAAAACAGATATCACATGCAGTAGATGATTTAGTCAATATGCTCCCCGCTGTGGAATAAACTTCCATATGATATAAGAAGTTGTAAATTAAAATCCGTTTTCAAAACCAAACTTAAAACTTTCTTTTTTGAATAATTTTTATCAAGATCATAAATAACTTATTGTAATTAAATAAGGCGATATTCATCGAATGCTATACCACTGCAACTTTAGCTTGTATATATTTACTTTTTTATGTTTTGTTTTGTTTCTTTTGTATATACTGTAGTTGTACATTTGGAGTTTTGATGTTTTGCATGTTTTTCGTCTTTATTTGTATCTACCAAACCTAAACTAGTATTTATTTTATTGGCACTTTTACTTTTACTACTGCTCTGATCCAACCACTTTGATGTAATTATTTTCCTGAGCGGGACAGAAACTTTTATTATTATTATTATTATAATTATAAGTGATGTAGACTATATTCAAGGCTACCATTCCGTTTTTAATTATTTTCAAGATTCTTCATTATTATGAAGAGAAGTATTTTAAAAAAACTTTGCTGCATTTATTTCAAAGATATGTACTTATTTTTAATTTTAGAACATGTAAATAATTTTAAATTTAATCTTGGTTGAAAAGCGCTTATCTAAAACAGGCATAGGCCAATACATTGATAGCTTTTTACTTTTCGACTTGGTAGCATAGGAGCAATAATTCAAATTCAGCATGAATTACTCCTTGCAACTAAAATACAAATAAAGAACGGCGGCAGTTTCTAGGTTAGCGCTTGGCATAATTTTGTCACAAGCGGTTCATATTTTATTGTCCTTTACAATGATTTACGTATGTAAATCGGCTGTTTCTGTTTTCACTTTGATCAAAAACAAACAAACACAGGGAATAGAAAGTGTGCAGCAGAAACTGAGGGTCGCTTTTTAGGCATTCTATTATGTACCACAATAATTTGTGCATGCTGGCGCACCCTTTTCACTAAATATTATTTTAGTAAGTAAAGACCCTATTTCTACAAGTACCTAAATCACATTTTTTAAAAAATGAGATAAGCTGAAAAAAAATTTTGTTTATTCGCCAGAAATATTCTGACAAAAACTTTTTCAAGATAATGTACGGACGTCCTCTATTGAATAGCACAGAGTTTTGAAATCGTAATGTATTTTTCTTCTAGAAGTACCGAAGTCAAACTGCTTTATGTTAAAAATTCCTATAAACACTTGATAGCTTATTAAATTTATTGTTTGAAGGCTCGTCCTATAAAACAGTCTCACCTAAACAAATTTTTTTTACTTTTGTTTAATAAAACATGAAATAGGAGCTTTTGAAAATTGGTTAACCCTTATTTACCTAGGATGTTTTTTCTGTTGACTACCTAAGGGGGTTCCTCGGAAGACCCTAAGTTTACATGTCCAATACTCTTAACAAACAACAGCTACGTAGTTGATTTTTTGATCTGTTGGAAAACATTTGTTCCAGTTTAGCCAAATGTCTTTCTTTTTGATATATTTGCTATAAGTCTTTTCTTATTTTGCACAAAGTTGAAGATCCTCAAATTTTCATTGATTGCTTTGTTTTGCGACATTATCGGATTAGTCACGGTCTGCTGCAAAAACAAATAACTACTACGTGACGCAGTAATCTTGACAAACACAGCAAGACGTTCAAAACGTTTATTGACTTACCTCATGATTTTTGTACACAAAAAGTGTACGAAAATCATGAGGTAAGTCAAGTACCCAAGTCCCATTTGCAAAACAAGCTTTAATCTCTTATGATGTTCAAATTATATTCTAAAAATTTGTTCAAGTAGAAAGAGATACTGTACATAATCAATATAGTAATAAAAAACCATCTAGGGTTTTTCCATCATTACTCTGATTTTCCAGGCTTTTAGAAAAACTTTAACCTCATTTTCTTCAAAACTGACATTATATGACTTAGATATATTTAAAACTAAGCTTTTCTTTTGGAGAGTGTGTCAAATAAGTTTTTGTCTTTTTAAATTAGTTGTGCCGCGGACAAATGTAGAATTTATTAGTATGCCATAACAAAAAAAATTGAAAAGCACTGGTTTATGATATAGTGCAATATGACGGTTTTTGATATACAAATAGAACCAAATTATATATAAAAGTAAAGAAGAGGAAGTTTTATGCACACGAGAATAAGAAAGTCAAAGCTCGTCGCTTCTGAGGACGAACTTCCAAAATTTTGTAGAACTTGCTAGATGTAGTTGATTGCAAACTATTTTAGTTTTATTACATTTAACATCAACGAGGACCAAAAGAAACAGTCCTTTGACATTATGCTTTTGGTTTGGATTTTGGTCTGGAGCTATATGTAAGAATTTAACTTTCTTTTTTGGTTTTTATTTGATATTCAATGACTTTTTCATTTTTCAAACCATAGCAAAAGACTGTCACTGTCTAACGATTCGGGCTTTTTTTGACCCCCAAAAATTTTTTTGGAGTTTATTTTTGTAAAACTTTTTATTTTGACACAACAATTTTGTTCTGCTATAAAAGTTTTTACTTTCTACAAAAATAAAAAAATTTATAAAAGTTTCTAATTATCAAGTTTTAAAAAATTCTTTAAGAAATTTTATTTTTTTTATTTTATTTATTTTATCTCATATTTATCTTCCTGACTTGCAGGAAAGCGACGGAGGCTCTAATATATACGGTAGGCAATTACCCCGACCTGCTTCCGGAGATGCCAAGATATTGCTGTCCGCTTGTAATCTAATAGAGATATGATTTAATTTAGATCTGCTTGCCAACACCACCAAGCAGGGGAATGTGCCGTAAAGTGTCTTTCCCAAGGACACAACAGAATGGCGCGTGTGAGTTTTGAACCGAGACCGTGTTGGTCACAAGCCCGGCGCTTTAAATTCTCGACCACGATGCCGACATAAACAATAAAAAATAAAAATAAAAAATCAGAAAAAAAATTTTGATAACGTTGATTTGATTTGAAGAAATTTAAAATTTGATAACTCCATTAGCCTAATTATAACTGGAAACTTTTTTTTACCTAAACATTTTTTTTACTCTAATTTAATTAAATTTAGACTTTATTTCGACTAAACTATTTTATTTTGTTATAAAAGTTTTTTCGGTGGAATTTCTGTTAAGCTGTTGTAGAAACGCTAGTTTACATTAATTTAGAAAAAATAGTTGTAATTTTTTGGTCGAGAAAAAACAATTTAATGATTTTGCTCACCAGGCAACTTCGTATGCTAAAAACTTTGAATGCTCTATCGGTGACAATAACAAACCAAAAATCAGCAAGGTATTTTTATTTAAACTAATGTTTCGATTAGAAATCAACCGATATATTCAGAGATTAAAATCTAGGGTTAGGGTTAGGTTTAGGGTTAGCCTAATTTTAATTATGATAACCTTACTCTAATCGTAACCGATATCTCCAGAGAATAAAATCATTTTAAAAATTTAATCTTTGAAGATATCGGTTACAGTAAGGTTACCCTAACCCTAACCGATATTTTCAGAGATTAAAATTTAAAATGAACATTTTAATCTCTGAAAATATCTGCTACGCCGTTCGCGTAAATGTTTGCCACGTTGAAAATGGCTAACAAGTTTCGAACCAACGCGCTTTTTGTTCTTGCGCTGAATAATCAGCGCTGTCTTTTAGTGCCTTCTCTCGCGTGGCTGCTTTTGGAACTTTTCCAGTTTTCTTCTGGAAGTGGTGATGTACACTGAGCGATCGAAGAGAGATCAAATTTTTAATCGCAGAATTTGAGAATTCATATTTGCTGCTAACAAAACTGATATTGTTCGAAGATACATTACTGCAAATACAACTCTCACTTTATTAGGTTTATTGGAATTAATTACAGTGCGATGGGGCAAGTAACATTTAGTAGCCACGACAACACTTAATTCTTGATTCGATAATTTTTTTGCATACCATTTTTCTAGATAGCCGTTTATTACATCAATATACTTGGATTTTATGTGTGGATCGTTTAGAAACCTACGCTTTAAAGATGCAAGCCTGTGCTTTAATATCGCATGGGAAGACTAACTTGAGTGTGTCTTCAAAGTAACAAGAGTTGATAGTATCCTTTGTGTATAGTGATTGAATCTTGCATTAAACGCAAAGCCACACGATCTTCCTTGGAGTTTGGGGCATCTATTGATGAAACAGCTGTACCCTTTAAAATTCTGATTGCCATAAGCTCTCAATAAGCTGATACGATGCGTCATCTGTCTTAGGAAAAAAATTAACTCTGCAATTCGTAGATTGAGATAGTGATAAAGAAGGCCCCAGCAAGGGCCATCCTAGGGGTGTAGAAATAGCTGACGGAGTACCACGCGGTCCTTTGCGAAATTTGCTCATACAAAACAGCTCTGACTCGTCTACTCTGTTCAATAAACCGACTTTGACTTTAAATAAAGTGTCAAGCAATATTCCTTGTAAATGGGGAAGTCGCAAAATTTTTCTTTGCGCTGGAACAAGGTTCGGTCGAGCTGGTATCTCATCGACTGAGAAAACATTAGGCATGGTGTAATATATTGCACTATCTGTAAACCAGAAACTTCAAGTTCGTGAGATATGCCGTCGTAACCTTTAATCGAACTCGCTAAGGTCTGAAGCAAATCTTTTCGGATCGACCAGTTAATTCTAATGATTGAATAATCGCTTTCTAACCTTAACCCTAACCCTAACCCTAACAATTATTAGTCCTTTTGGACGTGTTTGCTTCTGGTATGGACTTTTTACTTTGCTCGTCCGCCCAATATTGTCGGCAAGCGTGTGGGCAACGTGTTTAGTCGATAATTTTAATTTACGTGATAATTGTTTTATAGAAAACCGCTTTCCGATTGGATATTTCAATTATCGCTTTAACGCTTTAATTGATAAAAAAAGAAAATTCACAAATTTTGGTGTTGGTCGTGAAGCGCGTTTGTGAGGAGTTGGACGAAGGACAAGGACAATTTTGCGAATACGTCACAAAAGTTTTCCAGGGCGTTTTTATCTTTAAAATCAAAAGAGTCTTCGACATTTTTTTCGTCTTTAAGGTCAACAAGGGATTTCGACAATTGATTGATCATCTTTGACATAAAAGATTAAGATTCTTCTCGTTCCTAAAGAGGAAATTTTATCGACGTTTTATCGTTTTATCGGTGATAATAACTTTTGACGAGTCTTAGGTCTTTGACGCCGAAACATCCATCAATCAACGACATAAATGATATTAAATTTCAATTATACATTTGAAACCTCAGGAACATTATTGGAATGTTTCTGGTAATAATACTAACGAATTTTTAACTGAAAAACTTAAAGTGAACTCATAATTTGAACTTATGATTATTATTGTTGGGTTTATTGTTTATACCGTTTAACATACAAATAATGATATCTGAAGGCGATAAAACTAGGCTAATTTGGCGATCGAAAATTTAAAATCGCAGTTAAACAAAAGATGTGCTGAAAAGTTAATCTCGTTACGAAATTTTGACTTAGATAAACTTAATACTGTTTTTAATAAAATTGACCAAGAGCATAAGACCTCAATAGATTCTATGATTGATAACTATTATGATCCCGCGCGCATTGCTGCTGTTACTCGTAACAAGTTCAACTTTGATTCCCGCAGGGAGGAATAGTTTCTAAACTTAAGGTTTTTTTGTAATGATGCCAACCTGCCTTCATCAAGTAAACCCAATCCCGATTTATTAAGTTCAAAGGTCCCCAGCGATTGATCCGAGTCGCAAGCTCGAGCTCGAAGTCTTCTAACGTTTCCAGTACGTCATCAAGAATCAGTATGAAACGTCTCCGTGCTCTTGAAAAGTTTAAACTAGAACAATTGGAGGCCGCTCAGCTGAAGAAAGTTATTGAGGAGGAAGAAGCCCAAAACGAGTTAAAACACACAGCAGAAAGACGCTTGCAGGAAAATAGAATTAGAAAACGCTTAATACAAAATTTGGAAAGATTTCGATGTCGAGGTAGAACTGATCTTGAGATACAACTACGCGACCCTTTGGATGGTTCGCAGTCAAAGAAAGAGTTTTCTCTTTAAGCTAAACCTTTTTTCCCGGCCACTAGTCATGCTTATTCCAGTTCATCATCACAATTAGTTAAAAGTGGTGCAGAAAGTAAAGCCGACGTTATTAAAACGCCGTGTGAAGTTTTAATTAGCTTCTCAACAATATACATATCAAAGACTTTGAGGCAGCAAAAGAATGAATTAGGAGACTGCGCATTTGGTCAGTTGTTAAAATCTGAGCCTCGCACAACTGTTGCTTCAGTTCAGATCTCCTCAACTTCTTGCAACGATAACGTGCCTATTATCCCAAAGGCACAATTTGAAGTGAATTGAGACTTGCCACGTACAGCACCAGGGAGTAGGAGTGCCTCTTTACCTCAAAGTGACAGAGTTAATTTTTTTTCCTAAATTTACTTCAAATTTGTACGACTATAGGTTCTCAGGCATCGAGCAACACTGTTTTCTAGATGAGCAGTTTAACAAACAAAGGCCGTCCCATGACCCGAAAACGGCTTCTGTCTCTTTATTATATCCTTATACAGTGAAATATGATGATTTGTTCTTACCGCGCCCAGAGTTATTTCAATTTTCAGGAAATCCTTTAGAGTTTAAGTTATCTATCAG
The DNA here is from genome assembly GCA_963680785.1 of Diplosoma virens. Classification (NCBI taxonomy): domain Eukaryota; kingdom Metazoa; phylum Chordata; class Ascidiacea; order Aplousobranchia; family Didemnidae; genus Diplosoma; species Diplosoma virens. Next base: position 73,285,932 of record OY796881.1, on the reverse strand, counting down.
CAACTTTGAAACACATGTCAATCCTAGATTGCAGGATCAGAGAGCACTTCTTTTTCTACTTTTTCAGCATTGCACAAATTCGGTTATAAAAAAGACACAACATTTTTCCGAGGAAGGTCAAAATTGTTATAGATTGGCTGAGAAACTTTTTTTAAAGAATACGGCTGGCCATGGATCGTGTCAAATGTTTGCAAACAAAGACTTAAAACTTTTAATCTGATTCTTTCAGATGATGTAAGGGAAATGAAAAAATTCGCTGAGCTTCTCGAAAAGTGTAGTGTCATAGTTAAAGACATTAGATGTTATAACAATCTTGACTCTTTAGAAATGTTGACGCTTTAGGTGAAGAAGTTGCCATACCACCTGAGAACTCGGTGTGTAAAAAGGGCTGTTCAAGTGAAAAACAGGTTAGAAAAATTAGCCGATTTTTTAGAATTTAGGGAATTTTTACAACAAGAGTCTGAAGAGGCGAATTCCTTTTTGGCTTAAGATCTTTGAACGTACAGCCATCAATTTCAAAGGTAAAGGCTGCTTACACTACAAATTCTTTTAATAGTAGTTATCGAGGGTTGAAGTCCCAAAATTGTTGGGGAGAATGCTAGCACGAATAGGTTGATCGACTGTCACGAATTTACAAAGATTTCTGTCGAGGACCGCTTTGAATTTATAAAACGTTCCAGATTATGTCACAAATGCTTAAGCTCTAGACACCGCACCCCTTATCCAAAAAGGTTAATCCTTGCACAGTAGAAAGCTGTACTAGCTCATTTCATCACACGTTAGTACATTTTAATAGAGGTAGATCCCCAGTTTCCAAAAAGACAGCGCCTGAGGTCAGCAATCTTAATACCGATGATTCACCAGAAAACATTATTGTGCTTTCAATACTTTCAAAGGCGTGCGATTCTGATGCAAATGTGTACCTTTGTATTGTTCCAGTTAGGGTAAAGCAAAAAGAAAACAAAGTTTTAACGTATGCGTTTTTAGACCAAGGATCCACTCACACATTTTGTGACAACAGCCTTATTCAATCATTAGAATTAACTGGTCGATCCGAAAAGATTTGCTTCAGACCTTAGCGAGTTCGATTAAAGGTTACGACGGCATATCTCACGAACTTGAAGTTTCTGGTTTACAGATAGTGCAATATATTACACCATGCCTAATGTTTTCTCAGTCGATGAGATACCAGCTCGACCGAACCTTGTTCCAGCGCAAAGAAAAATTTTGCGACTTCCCCATTTACAAGGAATATTGCTTGACACTTTATTTAAAGTCAAAGTCGGTTTATTGAACAGAGTAGACGAGTCAGAGCTGTTTTGTATGAGCAAATTTCGCAAAGGACCGCGTGGTACTCCGTCAGCTATTTCTACACCCCTAGGATGGCCCTTGCTGGGGCCTTCTTTATCACTATCTCAATCTACGAATTGCAGAGTTAATTTTTTTCCTAAGACAGATGACGCATCGTATCAGCTTATTGAGAGCTTATGGCAATCAGAATTTTAAAGGGTACAGCTGTTTCATCAATAGATGCCCCAAACTCCAAGGAAGATCGTGTGGCTTTGCGTTTAATGCAAGATTCAATCACTATACACAAAGGATACTATCAACTCTTGTTACTTTGAAGACACACTCAAGTTAGTCTTCCCATGCGATATTAAAGCACAGGCTTGCATCTTTAAAGCGTAGGTTTCTAAACGATCCACACATAAAATCCAAGTATATTGATGTAATAAACGGCTATCTAGAAAAATGGTATGCAAAAAAATTATCGAATCAAGAATTAAGTGTTGACGTGGCTACTAAATGTTACTTGCCCCATCGCACAGTAATTAATTCCAATAAACCTAATAAAGTGAGAGTTGTATTTGCAGTAATGTATCTTCGAACAATAGCTTAATGCGAGGTCCCGACTTAATGAACAGTCTAATTGCGGTCCTGACACGATTTTGAAAGAACTGTATAGCACTTTAGGCGATGTGGAGGCAATATTTTATCAAGTATTTATAAAACCTGAGCATACTAATACCTTACGTTTTCTTTGGTGGCCAAAACGGATCTACAAAGGAAACTCCAGCTTCCTATCAAATGCTAGTAAACATTTTTGGTGCAAAGCCTTCACCTAGTTTTGCCAACTTTCGCCTGCAACAAACTGCATTAGACTTTGCACATCTTTACAATCCAACTATACTAAAAATTGTACACAACAACTTTTATGTGAACGATTGTCTATTCTCGGTTTCATCTGTAGAAGAAGCGATTTCCACTCAAAAGTTATTATGCAAACTATTTAAAAAGCATGGTTTTCATTTAAGAAAGTGGCTGCCAAACAATGAGCAGATTATAAAGACCATTCCCGATAGTAAACGTGCTAAGTTGGTATTTAATTATTTTTTTGATTAAAGTTTTCACTAATGAGTCTTGGTTGTAAATTGGGACATAAAAGAAGACAAATTTACGTTTTTATCTACCTCGCTTATAACCCTATTACTAAGCGTGGAATGCTGTCCACCATTGCAAGCTTGTACGACCCACTTGGTTTCATTTCTCCAGTTGTCTTAGAATCCAAAGTGTTGTTGCAGGGTCTTACTATAGACGATAGGCGCGATAGGACAAAGAAATTACTAGTTCAAAGTCAGAAATATGGTCTAATTGGTTGTCACAGCTTTTTCGGCTTAATGAAGGCTAATCTGTTCCTCGTTGTTTTAAAAGTCAAGACTTCGGAAAATTAAAGAGTGCTGAAATACACGATTTCTCAGATGCTTCCTTCTTTGCTTATGGAGCTTGCTCGTATCTGCAATTAATCGATGAAGACGACAACGTGGCGTGTTTGTTTTTAATTGGAAAGTCACGCGTGTCTCCAATTAAAGCAATCTCAATCCCTCGATTAGAACTGACTGCAGCCGTCTTAGCCGTGAGATTAAACGAACAAATGCAAACAAAGTTGAATCTACAATCTTTCGTCTCAATGTTTTGGTTTGACTCCGCTGCTTAACTGTATAAAAAATCAAACTAAGCGTTTCCCTATCTTTGTAGCTAATAGACTTGCAATGATTGAGCGAGCCAGTGACCCGGATAATTGGCATTATTTACCGTCAAAGCTAAATCCAACTGATTTACCTAGTCGAGGCGTATCGGCATCATCTACGGAGCAATTAAAAGCTTGGTTGCGAGGGTCAGGACTTCTTCGAAAATCTGTTTCTCATTTTAGTAAGTTTAAACTTCCAAATAAAAAATTACCTCACTAATTTTGGGTTACAGATCGACAATCAGTATATTCTACTTTGATGATTGACACCACGGACGTGATAAATCGCTTAATCAATTGTTCTTCATCTCTGTACAAACTGAAGAGATTAATTTTTTTGGCTATTACGTTTTAAAAAATTTTTTTGTAAGCAAATTTAGGCATTTTTGCTTTAGACTTGGCTCTGCTTTTACTGTGGATGAATTGAACGCCGCAGAAAAAGCACTAATCAGATATGTGCAGTGACAACATTTTCCCTTTCTTACAGACCTTAAGAATAAAAATAAAACAAAGTGTTTCCAGCGTTTTTATGCAAAAAGCATAACCCATTGAAGTGGAGGGCATCATACGAGTAGGAGGACGGTTGGAGAAGGCTTTAGTTGAATTTGATGTAAAACACCCAATTATTCTGCCAAAAAATTGTTACTTTTCACAATTAGTGATTAGACAAGACCATGTTGAAATGGGTTATTCAGGGACAAGCCATACTTGGGCCTCAGTAGGAAAGAAAGTTTGGATTGTGAAAGGTGGTACTGCAGTCCAACATGTAATAGGACAATGCATTACCTGCAGGAAAAGAAATGCAAAGTAGGATGTAGTTGTACATTAACAGTGATGTACAATAAAAAAGGCCAGAAACCACTTACTCCCAACACTTGCTCCTTTTTTAAGAAAAATTCAAATTTTCTGGTCTTTTTGATAAGAAACATTGCTATACGCGTAGACGCTGGGATCAGATCAACACGTAAACGTTTGCCACGTTGAGATCAGGAGTGTAACGTCGTACACGTAAACGTTTGCCACGTTGAGATCAGGAGTGTAACGTCGTACACGTAAATGTTTGCCACGTTGAAAATGGCTAACAAGTTTCGAACCAACGCGCCTTTTGTTCTTGCGCTGAATAAGCAGCGCTGTCTTTTAGTGCCTTCTCGCGCGGCTGTTTGGCATCGAATGATGCCACGTGGTATTAAGCAGTACTTTCTTTTTCTTCTGGAACTGGTGATGTACGCTGAGCGATCGAAAAGAAATCGAATTATTAATCGCAGAATTTTAAATTTGATATTTGCTGCTAACAATTATTAGTCCGTTTGAACATTGGCTACTTCTGGTAGTAGTTTGGTAGTCTTGTTGACTTTTTACTTTGCTTGAGGTCTAGAGATCTCCAAGAGATCTTAAAGTGATGTAATATTCTAAAAATTGTAAAACTTATTTATTTTTTTTTATTTATTGAAAAAATATTGTAAAACATGTAAAACTTATAATGCTGATTTGGAATTTATAAAGAGAAGGGCGGCGAAATGTTTCAAAGTTGGCGCTAAAGGGTCGCAGCCATAAAAGTTTTAGAATAACTGGTACAAAAATTAAAAGCAATCCATTAAAAGTACTAAGACAGTGCTCTTCAACCTTTTTGTTATCGCGAAACCCCTGAAGCACTTTCACGTTTGTCAAGGAACCCCCATTAACAAAAAGTTTAAAAAACACGAGTTACTTGTAAAAAAAGCAAATATTTTATTATTAGAGACTTCAACAAACAAGCAGTCATTACAGAAGTTGAAAAGCAAGAAATTTAATGACTCGGTTGTTCTTGAATTTCTTTTACAATCTTCGTAAATCGTGGCTGCTCGTTGCTCAGTGCATTCCTCATATACATATCTACACTCTTCAAACAACATCTGTTTTTGTTCTTAATAGTGGTTAAACAGAAAATGCTGTTTTACACAAATAAGTATTGGGAAATTGACACAGAAGTTTCAGTGCTTCCTTTGTAATTGCTGTTCCATCTTTGCACAGAAAAATCCAAAACTATTCCTTTCCATTTTTTTCAAAGGTTTCCTCCAAATTCATATCATTACAGATGTCCAGAAGTTCTTGTTCTGACAAAGTAAAAATAAAAAGACAACTACCCACTTCAGCAAACGAAAAGCCTCAGAGTCTTCTTCAGGAAAATACCGATTAAAAGTTTTCTTCAATAGCTTTAAATGTTCCAACATCAATTTTTTTATTTCAGCTGTATCCTCAACTTCGGAGTCCTCGCTCAGAAATTTATTCAAAAACTGAAAAGGAGAAAAGTCATTTTTGACACTTTATTGGCCCAGCATTCAATTTGTCTTTTAAAGGCATCAATTTTTCCAACTTGGGAAAATATATCTGAACTTTTCCCTTGAAGACTGTTGATGAGTATGGACAACACATCGAATACTAAAGCCAGATATGCCAATTTGGAGACCCATTCATGGTCAAGAAAATTTGTTGCATATTCATAATTTTTCTCTGCAAGAAAAACTGATACTTCCCGTCTTAATGTGAACACACGAGTCAAAACTTTGCTACGAGAGAGCCAGCGCACCTCTGTATGTAGCAGAACAGTGAAATCCTCAGAATCCATTTCTTCACACAGTTTTTGAAAAACTCTAGCAGATTTGCCTTTACCATTACATTTTATGTAATTCACAGTTTTCACAACAATATCCAAAACACTTTCTAGTTCCGTTTTTCTCTGCTTATCAGAACTAAGCAGTTTTACAGCCAGAGCTTCACGATGAATATTGCAATGTTTTAATATACAGTTTGTAGTAACTGCCTTGACACGAGCACCAACTCCCGAAAAGTGTTCAGTTATCACAGCTGGTCCATCTGTAGTTAAAAAACAACATTTTTCCCACAGTATTTGCTTTTCAGTCATAAATTCGTTGAGTTTACTTGTTCAGCACTTGTGTTCACTTCCAAGTCTAGGCAGCACAAATATTTCTCAATATAGATAAAATAATTGAGAAAATCTTGTGTAAAATTGGCTATTACTGCGGCTATCGCAGTGAGTGGTCATGGCAAAGTCAACTTAAAGGCTTTTGCAAGATGCAGCACACCTTAAAATTAAGATTTTGAACTCTAGGTTTATTAAAAAGAGTTGACATTGGCCAAAAAATTGATCGAACCAAAATAACAAATTAACAAAATAAAACCTTTCCAAGATATCGATCTGTCCTGTGCAAACTGAAATTCTATCATGTCAACCAAAGTTTCAAATTGCAGCATGACTACCAAAATTTGCTTTTGTTGGCAGTGCCCTTTTTTCAAATTTTACCCCTCCCTGGCAAAAAAAGATCCGGCGCCCCTGGCTGCAGCTCTACTGTAGTCTGTTATTCTATCTCTATTCATTGTTTACTTACAGGGCTGCCATAACGTCCTTATTTCTAAGATTTGTCCTTTTTTTGAAGGTTTGTGCCTTAGAAAATATTTTTGTCCTTATTTCTAAGAAATGTCCTTATTTTGACTTGTGTCCTTATTTTTGTTTTATTTTAGGTTTGGAGGTTCTCATACCGGGCACTTCAATTAATTAATTCGAATGTTTTCATTCATTTATTCATTTTATTCTCAATCATTATTAACATTTTAACATAAAAAATTATAAGTATTAAAAAGATCAAGAAAAGGAAGAAGCAGCACAACGTCAGACGTTAAAACATGCATATGGTACTCAGAAAGCGAAAGTACAAAACAGTAGAAAGCATGGCCGCAACACCTTAATTTGTTGTAACTTAATTTATTGCTTGGCTTTCAAGTTTTTTTGTTATGTGCATTTATGACGTAACAGCAGCAAAATTAATTTCCTTAATGACATCAAATCAGTGCATTTAACTGGAATTAGAATACAGTAGTTAATCAGAACTTTGCAGTTAACTAGTATTATTTAAGATCTGATAGATTTGATAATTTAGCAGTAGCCTACTGATTTAGTTTCTGAAGTTTTGAGCGATTGTCTTTTCTCCAAGCATTTCAGCTTGTGTCAAATTCCACCTCATACTAGTTGAGAATCAGTGCTTTTGGACTAAGCACGAATATAAAATTTGTTTAGATCTGGAACTTCACAAGAGATAAAATGAGTAAACGCAAAAACTCTTATCGTGATGAGTATGAGAAAGAATTCAACAACGTGAAAAGAAGCTTAAAGGGCCAGTGTTTATTAATTTGGAAGCCATAGATAAAGCAGCTCTTTCTGCACACAATGCAACTCAAAAGCACAAGAACTCTGCTCGACAAACTAAGTCAAACCAATTTGTAAAAGCCTTTTTCAAGAGTCAATCTGCACCAACTACCCTGGACTACAAAACAGCTGCTGCAGAAGGTACCTGGGCTTTCCATACTGTGAAGCATCAGCAGTCATTCCTCTCCAACGACTGTACGTCACATTTATTCAAAACAGTCTTCCAAAAAAGTTTGCCTCGGACAGAACAAAAGCAAAAAGCATCATCACTGGAGTTTTAGGTCCTTATGCTCAAAAAATATTATTGGCTGAACTAAAAACACAGCCTTTCTCAGTCTCAGTAGATGCTTCAAATCACAATCAGTTAAAACTATTTCCTCTGGTCATCAGATTCTTCAACGCCGAAGTTGGTGTGCAAGTACTTCTTAATTTGCGATCAATGCCAAGTGAGACCTCACAACAAATTATAGACTTTATACACACATCTTTGCAGGAGAATGACCTAGATGTAAAACAACTGACATCTTTTTGTGCCGGCAACGCATCCGTAAACTTCGGCGGTTCGCAGCTGAATGGAAAAAATAACGTATTCTATCGACTCAGCGAGCGAGCGACTCAACTTATTCCAGTGGGGTGCCCTGCACATATTTTGCCCAATGCAGCAGAGAAGGGATCAGATCGCTTGACAGTTGATATAGAGACAATCATAATGAAAATTGGCAGCCATTTCAAAAGTCAAACCAGTAGAGCAGTGAGCCTCAAACAGTTTTGCAAAAAACTTAATACTAACTACTCAACTTTGCCCACTCATACTCCGACCAGATGGACTACACTAGATTCTGTCCTTGAGCAGATGATCGATCTCTGGGATCCACTCAAAGCTCATTTTCTGTCGCTCAAACATCCACCACGAATCTTGATGGATTTCTTTAAATCGGGCGAGTCTCTGGTCGTCGTAACGTTATTCAACAGTGCTCTCTTGTTGTTTAAGAAACCAATCCTATTTTTGCAATAAGCAACTGCATTGTTTGAAATGGTTGAATCATTCAAGTGTAAAATATTGCAGCGACAGAATTCAAATTTTTTTGGAGCAACAACGGCTGAACTATTAAGATGTATTGATGACGAGCGCGCTAAAATTCTCAAATCGAGCTTCCAAGAATTCTATACTATCAGTTTAGAATATGTTGATAGGTGGTTCAACATTGAGAATCATCCGACGCAAACCAACTGACCTTGCTAAGAGAACAAAAAGTTAGGTACGAAGAAGTCGTGGACTTGGCTAAGCAACTTGATCCCCAAACGGCAATGATGGATAAACTGTTCGGCGAAGTCTCGGCTCTCAATGTTCTTCTGAAGAAAATTCCACTTGATGTTTTCCAAAAAGAAAAAGCTGAGAAGAAGTGGATGAATATTTTTGCCAGGAATGACAATTTTCCGCTTCTCTACAAGCTGATAAGTATTGTTTTCTCTATACCTGTTAGCAATGCATTTGTGGAGCGTTTATTCTCCCTTGTTTCAGCACAGTGGACCAAAGAGAGAAACAGCCTCTCTGAAAAGACAGTCAAATCCATTCTACAAGTTAAAGTAAACTTAGAAGTGAGCTGTGGTGAGGTGCACCAGATAATTTATAAGAATAAAGAACTGATGGAGCAAATCGTTTTTAGTGCAAAGTACTGAAGTATGATTAGATATAAGTCGCACTAGCATAAATAGATTTTGTTTATTACTTTCCGTTGTTTGTTATCTTATTATGTTTTCCTGTCGTCCTTATTTTGGGGTTCATATCGATGGCAGCCCTGTCTACTTAACTACTGTAAACGGCAGCATCATGCATAGCCATGATGCAACAATAACATTTATTCGTTTTGAATAACGTTCTTGTTAACCTCATAACAATAAACATCAAGTTGCGCCGTCACGCAACAACTATCAATATTTTCGGCTATAAACTGCACTCAACCTCTTATTTAACTAACTGGCCTACTTGAAGTTTGAATGCGGCATGGTGATAATGATCTAAAGAAACAATTTAATAATGACGCATCAAGGTACTGAAGCAAGAAATCATTTTCCTTGCAAAACATGGAACCCTAGCGGAACCCTTAAAACTCACGGAACCCCTTTAAATGCTTTGCGGAACTCCTGTTGAAGAGCACTGTACTAAGAGCTTCTTTAAAAGTGGCAAATAAAAAAATTATAAAAGTTGCAATTATAAATTAGTTTTTATGTGAAATTTTATGAAGTAAAATTTTGACAAATTGTGGCTTTATTAAAAACGTTAATTATATTTTAATGCAGCTAGTATAATCGAAACCAACATTGCATAAGTTTCATGACGTAATAAAATCCCAAAAATATTGATTTTATTAATTTTAACTGGCCTTAGGTTTATGGCACACTAACATATTGGGCTGAGTGAAACTAAACTGCAATCAGCCTATCAACGATTAAATCTTTGGACTTAACACTTCCCCAGGCCCTAGATTGGTGCTTTTTTAATTTCGTTCAACCTTTCCAAAAATAAAGAAATTCTAATCGCCCATGTACAAAATTATTTTAAAGCAACATAAAAATATCAGCATTATTTTCCTATGTCCGCAATTATACGCAACACTATGATAATAAAACACTCTATGCAGAAATTTATACAAAGCCAGAAAAGATATTATCGAACATCTGTGATAAAATAAAAAAATAGAACTTATTTCATTCATCCTCATCAGCTATCTTCATTCGTTTTACCTAAAACGTTTTATTCTCTCGGTCAAGAAACAATGTTCTAGAGTTAGGGTTAGGGTTAGTCTAACCCTAACTCTATATTTAACAAAGTTAAAGTAGGGTTAAGCAAATTGGAATCAGTTTGTCAGTCCGTATTTTTATTTTATTTTCAATACTTATAACGAGCAATTAAACATCAACATATTCACACCACAGAGCGAATACAACAAAACGAAAATAACGTTGAATCAAAACTTTAGTGAATCATAGCGCTTTGAATAAAACAGTATAACGACTCATTTTAGAACAACTAGCACACTAAATAAATTAACTAGAGAATGACGTACCAATTACGCAATTACTACGTAGCAATGGAAGAGATGACGTCTTAATCAAAAGCTTAAAAATTACTGCAAAAGACTAAACAACAACTGTAGGTTTATAAAGTTAAGATTAGGATTAAAAATAAAGTGTGACAAAATCACACCAAACCCAGTTACTGCCATGAGATTTGTTTTTTATTTTTCTTTTCTCAACAAATCAGTAGCCACAATTGATCTTGTTATCATTAAAATACTTATTGCCAAGTTAATAAAATATATAAAGTTGTTTCTTCATAAAACCTACAAATCTTGTTTTTGATTTATTTTTAACAAAACCCGCAAATCTTTTATAGAGGAAATAAAATGCTTTTTCAGAATTTACCTTTTCCAAAAGCGAGCCTCTTGGCATTACAAGCTCAGACTTAATGTCGTAATTTTGGCAAGCCGTCGTACTCAAATCTGTTAGACATGATTGGTCTGGGGTTGAACTCAGACCATTAGCAACGTTAAGATCAGAAATCTAATCAACCGTACCGTGAAATCAAGTTTTTTAAGTTTAAAATCTATCTAGCAAAGGACTTGCGAAAAAAAGGAAGCGAGAAGAAATTCATCGCGTGGCGAGGTGACGAGGTCGTTCGTGACGTGATTAAACAACATTTTATTTGGCAACAGATGTTTTGTCGCATGATTTATGAATAAGTAAAAAAGAGTAAATAGTTAATAACTTGGGTTATTTAAAAGCTGGACCACGTATCAGAAGTAATTATTTTTTTATTCTTGTTAGAGCATTTAAAATCGATAAAGTTTTGTTGCTGAGTGGATCTATCCCAATTTAACGTTGCTTTTAGTTTTTAATAACAAAGTTAAAAGTTACTATTACGGCAAATCTCAATTTGTGGTTGAAAGTCTTGCAGATTCAGATCCAAAGTTTTAATTACACTCGTTCCTATGTTGAGGTGTGTCACGAGTTTCTAGAGTCCATCTTTGATGAATTAATTGTTCCTGAACATGCAAGCATCACTTTGGTTGTGCTTTCGAAATGGTGGAAAGCTGTTGGGAACACTGGGTCAGATTTAGCCAGCTTTTTTTTTTTTTTTTTATTTATTTATTTCATTTTTACTCACAATCAACTTGAAATTAATCATAGTGCATGTAGAAATAAAGATTGTGAATAAGGAAGCAGCGACTAAACGAAGTACGTTATTACATGCACAACGTCAGTTGTGCATGGTCGCTGTACCTTTGAACAAAGCGATGTGATGTTAATAAGAAAAGGAAAGCGAAAAGAAGATAATTAATACACACATCCGAGCCATAGTCAGAGAATGTTGTGTAATCATGGGTGGGAGAAACAACAAACTCAAAGACCAAAAGGGTCTGGACCAAAAGGGTCAGAGTTTCAAGGCTCAGAAATTTAACCCAGATTTTCCGCTTTGGGGCAGAAATACTAGAATTCTGACTACAGATGGTCATGAATATAAACAAATTATTAGTTAAAGTAAATAAAGGAGGCTAACTACTAACTTTTTTTTTAATTGTTTGGGCATACAGCACAGTAGTAATAAATTAAAATTCAAAATTTAAAGAAAGTTTACTTAATGGTATAAAAGTCAGCTTAGTAGGCTGCTATAAACTTTATTTATTTTACTTGTCAGAAAATCCAGAATTTTTCGAATCTGAAGATAAATAATTTTAAATTCCGAATAATAACTTGGTCATGACTATAGCTGTCAAAAACGAGATACTGTTTTAAAATCTAAAAATAACTTTTTTCAAAAAAACTGTAAGCAAGATGTAGTTAAGTGTACATGTTTACAAAATTAGTTCTATAAAATCTAAGTATAAAACTTGGTGCAGTCTCAATTACGTTTAACTAGTTGCAATCAAGGGTTAGCGCTTATTTCCGTGTTTTTAAAAATGAATTTTTTCAAGTCTGCACAAAATTTTTGATCACATTCTTACATGGAGACCCAGATTTGACATTTAAGATTAATATTTTTTTTATCTCTCTATGAGTAAGTTAATAATTTTTAAGGATCCACACTATCTAGATGTTTAATATTAAAATGTTGTAGGGTTGCCTGCTTTATTGATGGGCTGTGGCCCATTTAATTTAATAGGATATTGCCATGCTTTTGCCTCCAAACAGATTATGCAATTAATACCGATAAGCTTTGTATGCTACAAAATGCTTTTTGTCCAGTTTGGGAAGCAGCAATGGAATGATTTTAAAAAAGGTTTACTGCTAAAGGCAACGATTTTGTCATCTAAGCAAAACAAGCACTGATGCTGTTCTCAAAAAATATACTGGTACAACTCGTAGAATAAAACTTTGATTTCTTGCAGCATTTTAACGTTGCAACTCTTGCTACAGCAAGTCTCTGAGAGTTTCAAACGGTATCTTTTTGATTCAACTGATTTGTTTTATTTTCGAGTAAATTACTCTATTATTGCGACGACTTTGTTCAAATTAATAATCATTAAGGCACGCTTAAGTAAATTAAGTCAAAGCTTTTTCAGGGCTTCGTTACATCATGAAACTTACGTAACGTTTGTTTTTTGGTGCTCGGGAGTCGTTTTACTAAGTTTTATAGGTCAAAGTAAAGTCAAGTATAAATTCAAAATTTTTCAAAATTGTACCTCATCAAAGTTTACAAAAACTCATTTTTCGCTTATTTTAAGAATTTTTTTAGCAATTATAATAATTTTTTTGATTTTTTTTGCTTCCAAAAATTTTAGGGCTTCAAACCCTTAGCGTCAATCTTAAGTTTTGTTTGTTTTACCATATTCGCCAACATTCGATCTCCTATGGAGATTTTTGCGCCCCCTACACCAAGGTGCGCAATTTTTGGTTTAAAATTCTTGATATATTTAGTAAAAATGCTTAAAAATTTAACATTCGTTAAAAAGAAAGTTATATTTTCATCTATAAATGAATTTGTAAATGTGGTTTTGTCATAAAAAGTCCGCAGCGTGGCCGAAGAATTAAGTGTACCGTAGTACTAACGAACATGATTGATACAAGCGTGTCTTGAAACCTATTATGCTGTGGGGACATTACTTTGCTTAGCAACCCTAACCCTAACTCAACCCCAATTATAAAAGTAAAAAAATAAAAGATTTCAACCAGACAGCAATATCTTGGCATCTCCAGTTGCTCTACGTAAAACGCCTCCGACGCTTACCTGCGAGTCAAGAGAATAAATATAGAGATGAAAAAATAAAATGAATAAATTTTTTTCTTAAACTTTCATCAATCAATATGAACGTACTAATCATAAAAAAATTTTGCCTTTTAAGGCCAAATCATATGATTGAATATACACTAATTTACACAATCGGTTTACCTTATTTTTAGATTTTACTTTTACCCACTTTCTTGATCAGTAAATAAAATAACCCACCTCTACACTACATACTTATTTAACTAACACAATTCTTAAATTATACTCTGTAAAAATTTTTTACTGTTTTAGTTCTAATTCGTACCCTGTTAATTGTCATTTTTAAACGCATCTCTTGTGCACCTTTTACCGTAGTTTCCAGTGCAGTCTATTTAATCAAAATTTTAACGAATTTTAAAATTCATTGTTCTTCTGGTAAAATCAGAGGCAAGTAAAACTTCAACAAATACAAAAGGCGTAATATTTATTAAAGCAGAACTCAACGACGTTTCGTCCGTTGCATCGGGCGGACTTCTTCAGGTAAAAGCAGCACAACGCGCACCGTATTTAAAAACCAAGAAGTTAAAAACACAAACCAACAAACACAAGGTGAGAAGCGAACATACATAACGATTTCATAATTACTTAGTGCAAAATTATTAATATATAATGATTCTAAAAATTTGCGTTTATCATAGTCAATGTTATAATCCAATATTTCAAAATTACCAAAATCAATCCTATGTTCACAATTAAAACAATGCTTAACCAATGCAGTTTTTTTATTCAAATCGTCTTCTTTTAGTTTAGCCAAATTAATCGGTTTCAAATCACGTTTATGTTCCGATAAGCGAGTATTAAAACATCTGCCCGTTTCACCAACATATACATTTGAACAATCTTTACACGGAATTTTATAAATTGCACCACGCTTATATATATCATCAACAGAGTCTTTTATTTTTGGTAAAATATTTCCAATTGTTTTATAAGGGTAAGTATACACATTAATATTAAATTTCCTCAAAATTCTAGACAATTCATCACTCAAACCTTTAATATATGGTAAACCGACATAGTTAAATATTTTTTCACTCATGCAAACAATTTTATTAACTTTTTTATGTTTAATTTCTTTTTTCATTTTATTTAATAACCAATCTGGATAATCATTATCACGTAAAGCATTACAAACAAATTTAACTTCATTAATTTTATCTCGATAATTTGTAATTAATTTAGATTTAGCGCGAAACAATAATGTTTTAACCAAACCAACTTTTTAAGAAAAATTATGACATGAATTAAAATTTAAGTACCTAGTTGTATGTGTAGATTTTCTATAGGCTTTTGTAGTTAATTGACCATTGTTACGAATTATTAACACATCTAAAAACGGAATAGCATTATCAACTTCTTGTTCGACCGTAAATTGAATACTTTCTTCAATATTATTTATAAATTCATAGAAAGATACCACCTCGGTTTTCTTTAGCACAACAAAAGTATCATCAATATAACGTAACCAAATGCGAGGTGGGGAAGCAAAATTTTTTAGCATTTTATTCTCAATAGATTCCATAACTAAATTAGCTACAATGACGGAGATAGGTGAACCTATCGCAACACCAAAAATTTGACGATAAAATTTCTTACGAAAACATAAATAAGTGTTGTTTAAACATAAATCCAAAGCATTCATAATTTCGTTGACATTTAATTTACATCTAAATTTTAATTCGTTATCACATTTCAAACGATCAAAAATAACTGATTTGGCTATATGTACAGGAATTTTAGTAAATAAAGACACAACATCGAAAGAAAGCATCAAATCGTTATCATTAATTTTAAAGTTAGATATTCTATCGATCAATTCGAATGAATTTTTTATTGATAAATTATTGGAATTTATTAAAGGTGTTAATATTTTCGCCATAAATTTAGAAAGATTATATAGAGGTGAATTAATAAAAGAAACAATCGGTCGAAGAGGCCAGTCTGGTTTATGAATCTTTGGTAATCCATAAATGCGTGGCGCAATAGCATCCGTACTTCGCAAATAAAAATATTCTTTTTGAGATAAACGATCAATTTTGTATAAGTCAAAAATAAATTTATTTAGTTTTCGTTCAATACTTATCGTTAAATCATTTTTTATTAAAACATACGTATCTTTATCATTTAACAATTTAAAAATTTTTTCTTCGTATTTATCTTTATCAATAATAACTGTACAATTACCTTTATCTGCTTTTGTAATCACAATATTTGTATCATTTCGTAAGTTTTTTAATGCCTTTCTTTCTTTAATAGATAAATTTGGAATACTCTTGTTTTTCTTGTTTAATATATCCACAACTTTGCTTCTTATTATAGAAGATGTATTATCAGATAAGTTCTTTATACCTTTTTCAATATTAGCCAATATTTCAGTTTTTGGAATATAATCCTGTGAGACCGCAAAATTTAAACCTAATGATAACACTTTTCTTTCATCTTCTGATAAATTTTTATTAGAAAGATTAACAACCCAATTATCTTTGTTTCTCATGTTACCATTGATCATTTTTTTATTTGAAATTTTCATCTCGTCGTACTTCTGTTTAAAATCTTGCTTCAATTTTGCAATTTTCTCTTTATAATGCTTTATTAGTGTGTTATAGAATTTATTAGCAGTAAACTCTACATGTTTTAAAATCGATTCAAAGTTAATTACGGAATTCTTTAGTAATTCTTCTCTAATGTTCTCCATAAACTGTAGACTTTTTCTTATCCAAAAGTGTGATTCATTAATGCGTAATTTAAGACAATTAAAACCAAATTTTTCCGCTAATTTTCTTCCTGCCCTAGTGTTTATAGGAGATTTTATCATTAAGCTTTTTGTTAAAATATTTTCTCTCAAACAAGAATGATTAAAAAAATTTAAAAAATTTTACCAGAAGAACAATGAATTTTAAAATAAGTAATATCCCTGGTAACAGTGTTTATATTAATTACAAAGCCATCAAAGACCGCCATGGTTCTGGTGTATTGAAGTTGATTAGAAGCTTAATATCCCAAGGAAAAAGGATTGCAAGGCATAGGGCGCATCTGTTTTTTAATCATTTTTGTACTGAACATCTTTACAAACAGGAATGGACTTAACGCTGATCCCTGGTGCAGTCCAAGCTTAACCTTGAAACTTTCTGTAGTTCCTACTGCACACCTCACCATTGTTTCGCTTCCCTCATACATATCCTGTACTAGTCGCACATACTTTTCCACTATTCCGGATTTTCTCATACAGTACCACAGCTCTTCCTGTGGAACCCTGTCATAAGCTTTCTCTAGATCTACGAATACACAATGTAGCTCTTTTTGACCTTCTCTGTATTTTTCCATTAACATTCTTAGAGCAAACATGGCATCGGTGGTTCCCTTTCTTGGCATAAATCCATATTTCTGTTTGCTGATCTCCACTCTATCCCTTAATCTGGTTTCAATAATTCTTTCCCATACTTTCATTTTGTGACTCATTAACTTTATTCCTCTGTAGTTTCCACAGCATTGTGTGTCCCCTTTGTTTTTATAGATTGGGATAAGCACACTCCTTCTCCATTCTTCTGGCATCCGTTCACCAATTAATAGTCTGTTGAACAGTCTGGTCAAAAACTTTATCCCCATCTCTCCCATGCACTTTCAAACTTTTACTGGCAACTCATCTGGCCTAACCGCTTTACCTTTTTTCATCCTTCTTATTGCGTTCTTTACTTCTTCTCTACTGACACAATTTACCTCTTCGTTAACCACTTCTGCTTCCTCTGTCCTAGGGTCTCTGTTATTTTCCTCGTTCATCAGTTTCTCAAAGTACTCCTTCCATCTTTTTAACACTGCCTCTGAATTTAACATAACATTGCCATTTTCATCCTTTATAACCCTCACGTGCTGTACATCTTTCCTTGCTCTGTCTCTCTGCCTAGCCAATCTGTACAGCTCTTTTTCACCTTCTTTTGTTTCCAATCTAGCATACAAATCATCATACACACGTCCCTTTGCCATTGCAACTACCTTCTTTGCCTTACTCTTCTTTTCTTTGTAGACCTTTTTAGTATTTTCATTTCTTATTTTGTCCCATGCTTTCTTTGCCTCTTTCTTTTCTTTTATGCTCTTTTGAACTTCCTCATTCCACCACCATGTCTCCCTGTCTCCTTTTCGTTTCCCAAATGTCACTCCCAGTACAGTTTCAGCTGTTTTTCTTAGCATTTCTGCCGTTTTGTCCCACTCATCCGGTAACCCATCCTCGCCTCCCAAAATCCTGGTCACCTCTTGTCTAAATGCTTCTTGATAGCTTGTCTTTTTCAGTTTCCACCATCGTATCTTTGGCTTTACTTTTTCTGTTTTTTTTCTTTTTCACCATAAAAGCCATTTTGCATACCACCATAAGGTGCTGCTTTGCGACACACTCATTCAATTTAGCACAATTTAACAATTAACTATAAACGATAAATACAATCAATTAATATATAAACAATAATTCTCTCAAGTTTATGCTTTTCTGTTATTACTAATTCAATTTAAAAGCGATGACAATTACACAAATACAACGTCAGAATTCACAGAGGAAAAAAAGAGAAAAAAGAAAAAAATAGTACGAATTACTTGTAGCAAGAAAGGCGGGCCATTTTCACACTATTGTTTATTTAATTTTGGTTAATATTTTTTAATTATTAACCCTTACGCGTCCGCAGTGCCTTTTTTTGCCAGTTCATATAGATACAAAAAAACGCTATAAAATGGATTTTTTAACAATTAAGCAATATTTAATTAGTATTTCTCCATTAACTGTAAAAAGAAACTGCTTAAATTTTATATCATTGAAAAGATAATTTTTTCGTAAATAAATAAACCCTATAAAATTTTTTTAATTTATTGAAAAATAAATATCATTGAAAAGATAATATTTTAGTAAATAAATAAACCCTATAAAAGTTTTTTTAATTTATTGAAAAACAAGTTAGCAATTAAAAAAATAAAAGAACCCGCTTTTTTTGCAAAAAATCCTTTTTTCTCCAATAATTAAACTAGCGGCAAAATAGTTACAATTTTTAAGTCGCTGCGTGTCGCTAGAATCGTCCTCTGTCTGGTGAAATAAGTTTTTTTGAATATCTTGCGAAACGAGTGCGCTGCGCAATTTTGTTGCAAAAGAAATATGGCGGACGGTTCATTAGTTATTAGACCAGGGGTTCCCAAACTGGGGTACATGTACCCCCTGGGGTATATTTCGAATTTTCAAGAGGTGCATTAGATTAAGTATAAGGATATTCTTTCCATAACTTGTAATCTGCATTAAAATATTTTTTATCACCCGATGTTAATAATTTGAAGACCTGAGTTTAAGAACTCTTGAGAAAGTCAGATTTTTACCCCAGTAAAAACTTTAGCTACAACTACAGTAACTAGCAAGTCCACTTTCGCAGTTTACATGACTTATTTTGTCCAATGATGGCACGCAAGACAAAACAGCTGATTGATTGCTACAAGAACCGTAGTTACAAATACTAGAAAGCAAATACAGTCGACCCCGTTATTTTAAACAACATTTACGTCTCTTCGCCATTTTGAAAACAAAATTAAATAACAGCGTAACGAAGTGTGAAACCGTCAAATGCAAGACAAAAAGTGTGGGTTATTATGCGAGGTTTTGGGTTTATAGGGCGAGTTTTTTATTACAGGAATAAATGTAGTTGTCACGATTAAGGCCCTTTTTGAAACGCAAAATACTCTGAGAATCATTTGTATCGCATGGTTTTATATTAATGCTAAGTCAACATAAGAAATATTCGGAATTTTGATTAATACATTCATTTGCTTGTGACGTAATAATGTTAATTATTTTGTCTTGTTACTTTTCTAGTAAATTCTCATTGTTCCTCGTTTAATTTAGAAGTTTCTAGCTCTCTCTCGTTTTTACTCGTATAAGAAAAAAAGTTCTAGAATGTTATGAGAATTGTATAAAAGGCGATAATTTTTGAAGTTATTCATTTGAGAATGTAAATTCAAAATTCGGGATTTGTAATTTAGTGTAAAGTTGTAATTGTGAATTAGTGATTAGTTGTAATTGCCGCTTGATAGAAGTTGGAGTTTTCTTCATTGCTTAGCAATAAAGTTGAGATTTTATCTCTCTGTCTGTGAGTTTAGACAGGGTTGAATTTGTTAAGTTGGCGTAACAGAAATTCGATAGCCTGCTATCAATATTATTTGTCAAGATTAATCGTCGTAGCAAGGTTGAAAATTTGTTCGATCCACTGCTTTAAACTATTCGAATTGAATACGCGACAGTAGTAATTCTGAACCGGACAGTTTTGGGCTTGTTAACCCTATTCTCCTCAACGGCCGGGCTTCTGAAGCCCGGCCCTTGCAAAAACGTTTGTAATTACTTCATCTTTTTAGATAAAATTCTGGAATTTCTTGACTTTTCCTAATTAGAAATGCTGAATAAGATGGTATTATTTTTAGGTGCCCCCGAACAAGGGTTAATGGTTAAAATAGACGTTTTTTAGCATATTTGTGAATTTTTGCTGGTTTTCGCAAGCAGAGCGTGGAATTTCAATTTTACGCTTTTATTAAGTGACATGAATTTTACCAATAATCGGCTTTGCGTGTCGAAGCGAATTACGTCGTTTCCCGACGTCAATATGCCTTAGGCAATGTAGAACTTATTTCATGTAAATCGCATTTTCTTTTTTTGAGCTTTTGGCGATTGCCTTGGAAACATTTTACACATATACAATATTTTGCATAAAACAATTGCTGTTGGGCTGCTTGAATACCAATCAAGCGGACAAAATTCAATCTCTACAATAAGCATTTTTATAAAACTTTTTTTCTATTATTTATTTGCGGAAAAAAAATTAAATTAACTAGTTCACAATTTAGCTCATATGCTGACGCCTTCTTATAATTAAACAACACCTGACTTTTTAAAATTGCATTTCACGTTGTATTTGAAGTAACAGGCCGTTTTTATGTTGAAATTTCCCTAACAATGAAAAATCTGACGTATTTTTTATGTACAAGTATACCTGTTTAAAAAAGTTTTGTAAAAAAGTTTATAGCTTTTCGATGTGGGTTTTCCAAACAGAAAGCATAAAATAAAAACAAGACATTTGATACGATTGAATTTTAATAAAATAGAGGTTTCCAACTTGTATAAATTCATCGCCGTTCTAAAGTCTGGGATTTACACAAATGACTTTTTCCTCCCAAAAAATTTTCAAACCAAAGTTTAAAAAAGTGTCCTTACTTATTGCAAACTGTTTAATAAATTTATTTCAAAGTTAAATAAAAACCTAAAAAGCTCCATTCTGGAAATTTAAAAAGAACTTTTTATGTAAACGTAAAGACCATTTTTGGTCTTCATTTGCCTTTCGCCATAAATTTTATGTTTGAACTTAATAAGTCATTTAAAAAAAATTTGGTATGATTCTTGGTCTAATATGATTATCCTATTATCTTCCGACGTCTTTTTAGTTTTAAAACGACCCACTAATTCAAAACCTCTGAATAAAATTAACTTAGATATCTTAGTTACGGATGACCTGGGCTGTTTACAAAGATTTTTCCAACTAAAAACCATATAAAGCTTCGGGCCCCAATTTTATGTGCATGTTGTATAAATTCATTAGGGCTCTAACCTCTTAGATTTACACAAATGACTTATTTCCTCCCAAAAACTTTTCAAGCCAAAGTATAAAAAAATGGTCCTTACTTATTGCAAACTGTTTAATAAATTTATTGCAAAAATTAAATAAAAACCTAAAAAAGCTCCACTTTGGAAATTCGAAAAGAACTTTTTATGTAAACGTAAAGACCATTTTTTGATCTTCATTTGCCTTTTGCAATAAATTTTATGTTTGGACTTAAAATGTAATTTTTAAAAAAGTTTGATATAACTTTTGATCTAATATGATTGTCCTATTATATTTTGACGTCTTTGTAGTTTTAAAATGACCCACTAATTCGAAACCTCTGAATAAAATCAACTTAAATTTTTATTTAAGCCTGACCTAAGCTGTTTACAAGGGTTCTTCCACGTAAAACCAGATAAAACCCCAGGCCCCAGTTTTATGTGCACAGAGCTTATTATCCATGTCAGAGCTATTTCAAAATCTTAATTAAATCATTTTCCTTTTTCTGCTTGCGTCAATTCTAATTTGGAAAATCTACGTAAGAGCGCTTCTAGTCGCGATTTGAAAGACAAAGAAGAGTGTAGAGATCCAAAAAGTTATTAACAAATTTATCAACTTTATGTCCCGTAGGAGAAATTTGAGACGTTTACGTACGCTCGGAACGAGCTAATTGATGATTTTAACGCAAAAAGTCAACCGCGGATCAAGTCGTTCTGTTATCATAGAAATCATTGACAATTTTCTCAGGACTAAAAAAAATGCCAGTGCTTTTTGTCAATCTGACACCTGCATATGACACTGTTATTTCATACAAACTTAATTTTAACTGCAAGTTACTGAGTTTTCTGCTGGATAAGAACATGGTTTAAATAATTATGAAGCTAGTTCACAACAAAAGTTTTACTCTAACGGCGACAGTAAGCAAAACAGTCTCGGATGTCAGAGAAACAGCGTTCCTCCAAAATCAATCACAACTGATTCTTTTTTTAACATCTAGAAGTATAATCTGCGTTCCACAATCTTCAGATTAAAAATATTGTGAGCTAAAAGTTTACAATAATCAACATTCATCATTGCGTTTAATTTCGACTTATCTTGAGGTAAAACTAAATAAATCACCCAAGTTTCGTCACCACCGTTTGCATTGCGCAAAAATTTTTCTTTGTGTGTCCCGGCGCTGAAGTAACTTGCGGTTTTAGGGCGGGAGCTGGTGCCAAAACCAGTGGTGGATATTGGGTGAGGCGAATGAGGCAGTTACCTCGGGCCCCTCCTTGAAAATATTGCATATAGTTTCATTTTGCTGTATATGCTTTTTTAGAGATCACTATTACTTTGGGAGAAAAATAGCAAAATATGAGATTAAATCGAAGTGAAGACCTTCTTTTTTTTAGAGATCACTATGGTTTTGAGAGAAAAATAGAAAAATGAGAGATCAAATGGAAGTGAAGACCTTTTTTTAGAGATCACCATAAGTTTGGGAAAAATAAGGGAAATACGAGATCAAAGCCCTTTTTTTTTAGAGAACATCAATTTTTGCGAATCCTTGCTTCGCGGCCCTAATTTTGAATATCCGTCACTGGCCAAAACATCAGAAATAACTCTCCTATTTTTGTCTATTCAATAGCTGAGTACCGAATCTTGTTTGTTTTTGCAGCGCACGTATTTAGTTTATATATAGTGTCTTGAATAATGCTTTGTGCGTAGTCACTGAATGCCTCCGTCCCATTGAGCTTTGACAACAAGAAGCGATACTCTTTTTGGCTAGAGATAGTACTCTAGACATGTTGTGTTATTTTTTCAAACCTGTGGCACACTTTGTAAGGTTTCAAAAATTTGCAGAGCATCTGGACCAGGTGAAGAGCTAAATTTTCACCGTTTTCCGTTACCTAAAGTTTTCTTTGGCTGCCATAGAAAGCCTAAAAATTTTAATCTGAACTCTAAAAATAAAGTGATGACTTTTTTTCATCTGAAGTTACCAATTTGCGCGTATCAAACACAATCCAGCCTCGGAAAAAATTGATCACAAAAAAGCTATCAATTTATTTGTAAAGAGTTTTTATTAATATAAACACTGTTACCAGGGATATTACTTATTTTAAAATTCATTTGTGTTCTGCTTTTACCTGATGAAGTCCGCCCGATGTAACGGACGAAACGTCGTTGAGTTAGTTCTTCTTTAATAAATATTACGCCTTTTATATTTGTTGAAGTTTTACTTGCCTCTGATTTTACCAGAAGAACATATGAATTTTAAAATAAGAGTTTTTATGTTCACTAAATAAAGTTTCAGATGAAAAAAAGCGTTTAAAATTTAGTAAAGACCAAAAAAAAGTCATGACATTTTACAATGAGATGTACTGTACAATGAATTTTTTAAGTTTATTGGTTGCTACTTCAAAAAAACATAACTTTTTATCTATTCGAAAGATTATGTTTGCCGTTTTTCCACAGCTTACGAGTTACAAAGCATTGCTGTAGATCCTGACTATGGTTTATTCATCGGTTATCAAATGCCTACCGATAAACACAAAGGTCTAAAAACTTGTTTACACTTGCTTTGCAAAGACTTGAACAATCTTGCCGAATAAGGTACCCTGCTGCCCAGTACATAAATCATACATAGAACACAGAGTACTGTGGTAGTACATTCCGGCTCCATACTTTTATTACCAGCGCTTTGAGTGTACTAGGCTCCATGCTTTTATTACCTCGTTCAAAATATCGCTTTCAGAACACTTTGAGTTATGCTTAAATGCTTGTGGACGGGTTTAGGACAACTGGCCTCAGCCGACTGGCTGCAGTTTAACTAACCAGTCGGCTGCGTCTAGCTGGATTGCGCCCAGTTGGTTGCGACCAGTCGGACCATTCTGCCTGCGAACCAAAGTTGCGTGTTTTCATTTGTGCATGGACAAATAGGGTCTCTTTACTTTCTCTCATAGCAAATGCGGCGTCATTGCACAAAACAGAGATAAAGTTGTATGGGAGTGTCATATGAATTAGGCATTATAAGGAGCACAAATTTGGACAGTTTTAGATAAAAAAAAAACGGTTGTGGCTTGGTGCATCACTAACAGTACTTAATCCAGGCAATACAATAGCAATTTGCAGTAAATAAATAAACCTTGGGGGCCAGTCCTATTTATTTGCTTTACTTGAAGTGGATACTTTTAAATACTAGGACAATTTCGGCATAGAATTCCCCTGTTTTATTTAAAGTTAAAAAAAGGCTTTTATAGCTTAACGTTTCCTTCTCCAAGTTATCTTGGAGAGGTCTTGTAGTGATTAGCATCTTTTGAAGGTAATCAATGTAATCTTCCAAAGTGTAAAACAAGAAAACGCACTTTTTAATTAAATATATTGGAACCAAAATGTGTTATTTTATCCCGTATTCCATCCGAAACTTTTCATATTGCAAAATAAAAAAACAAATTTACCTTTGTTATCCAGATTTGCTTATTTTCTAGTTTTGCTTTTAGGTTTTCATTTGTTAATTACTTTTTTGCCTTATCGCAACTTGTTTTTAAATGGTTATTTTATTTTAATTTTTTTGTTATTTTAAATTATGCAATAAAAGTAACTGCTTGACCAAGACACCTTACGGTTATTTGCCAGTCACGTTGTCCTATATTTAATCTCAATTATATGTTATGCGAATATTTGTAATAGTTTAGTGACAAAATAAACAAATGTAAATTTCGAATCTTCATACATGCCACAATATTGTTGTTCAAAAATTTTTTTATTGGGCACTCTAATTTTTATTAACTGATATAATTGTAATTTAGAGTTTCTAACAAAGATTTTTAAGCAGGGAAAGTGCCGTAAAATGTTTTTCTAATAAAATATGACAAAAAGAAATTTATACGATCCTGATCCGTTCCCATCAAAATGCCACTCCCAACCTCTTGCTGTACTGTGGACAAATATATTATAAAATTGATTTTTTCCTTAATTTTATAGAAAGCAAACAAAGTTTTTGTTAAATTTTATTGTCAAAAGATTCGGAAAATTTCTCACGTGCTAGCATGAATAAACACACTGTTTCATAAGATCACTATTTCTAAGAACTTATTAATTAAAATCGCCCAGGTTGCGGCACTGCTTACAAATTTGCACTTCATGCTTTGAACGATGCCGAGATATGTTCCACGATTAATAGTCACAATTATATAGAGTAATATTGTTTTTCTCAAGTGTTTTTTTTAAGTAATGCAACGGTGTACTTCTATTTCAATAAATAAAAAACTCTTTTTGTGACGGTGAAATACATTGCGAAAAAACAAAACAAGTGCATACAAACGATGATAATTATATAAAAGATAAAGTTTTGTTGGTTTTACAGCATTGGTATGTCGATATTCTAATGCTGATTAATATTAAAATATAGCCTATTTTAAATTGTTTTATGTAAAAAAAAAATTATTGCATTATTTTATACTTTTTTTAAAAAAGCAGCAATAACTATTGGTAACTAAAGAAATATGTGGACAAATATGTGAACCAGTAATTGAAACCAGTCTAAAATAAATTCTATACTTCGACCAAAACAATGAAGCAAGCTTTCCGTAGCCTCTTCATTGTTTATAGTTGTCGTGCGCATAGCCGTACCTGCCGGGGGGCAGGGGGGGCAATTGCCCCCCCAAGTTTCGAAGATTTGGGCAAAATTAAGATTTTTCGGGCAGTGAGAAGAAAATATTTGGGCAAAACCATAATTTTTCGGGCAGCGATATGAAAAATTTGGGCAAAGTCAGGAAATTTAGAGAGGTGACGATGAGGAACTGCAAAAAATAATAACCCAAATTTAGGTGAAGACCTTTTTTTTTTTTTTTTTAGAGAACACCTTGATTTTGGGACGAAAATTGAAAATTAGGAGACTGAATTTAAGTGAAGACCTTTTTTTTTTTTTTTTAGAGATCACCATGATTTTAGGACAAAATTAGTTTTTCGTCTGAGAATCTCAGACAATTTTTTTGTCACATCCGAAATGTACCATAAAATCATGATTTGGGCAAACGTCACAAAATTTGGGCAAAACTTCATTGCCCCCCAAAATTTTTTGGGCTGGTACGGCTATGGTCGTGCGCGTTGACGTCACTCTTTACGTCCAATTTTTAATTAAGTTTACGACTGTTACAACAGCGAATCCGTTACAATCGCATTTCACGCTAGTTAAATGAGTGTCTAAACGTAAAAATTGTAGTGACCTTGCTAAATTGCAATTTTGTATACTTTATCAAATGAATTTTCAAAAACTTTTTTCCTCTAACAAAAGTTAAATAAATGATCTTTACTCTGCTTAAATTTCATAAAGATAGCTTAAGTAGTTTTGGAGTTATAAATCGTTAAATTGGTGGGCTTCTGAAGCCCGGCCGTTGAGGAGTCAACAGCTTGAAAAAGCTTGAGGAGAATAGGGTTAAGTGGGTGAGCTTATTAACCGTGGGCTTAATAAGGAGGGACTACTGTACTGATAATAATTGCAAAAAAATGAAAAGAAAGTCTAAGGAGCGAACTGGAAAAAAACATGTTTCCGGTGTAGCCTAAGCCTACCTTAGGATAAGACTGAAAAGATTTAACATGAGATTGAAATAAGTTTGCAATGTTTTTCAAAACTTCAATTTTCTTTTTTTCAAAAACTTTATTTTGTGATTTATGTAATTCTTTAATTCAAATCTTCATTTGCTTTTAGGTTCACTGTGCAATGTAAATTCACATAACGATTAGCTCATCGCGCTGCTGAGTTCAAAAACTTCTATAGCTTTACTTAAAATTTTTGTCTATTTTCGGACTTTCTAAAAAGCTATGCAATGAATCTCAAAAAAAAGAAAAATTTAGAAACCTACTTAAAGTTCGGGTTTACATTTACGATGAAATGGTTTGGATATACCAGTATGTGTACTTTGTCAAAAATCATTGGAAAATGATTCAATAAAACCAAGCCTTCTCACTCGGCATTTGGAAAGAGCTCATCCAGAATTCAAAGATAAAGAACTTGACTTTTTCAAGCATAGAGAATCAGTGTTTAAGAAATATTGCTTGGATAAAGATGTCATGTTTTTCCAACAAATCAATGCTTCATTAAAGGAATCTTATGAAGTTTCTCTCATGATCGCCAAGCAAAAAAAGCACATAGCATTGGGGAAAATTTGGTCCTACCTGCTGTAAAAGTAATGGTATGTTGTGTCTTTGGAGATAAATCAGTGAAAAAACTTAACTCTATCTCCTTGTCTAATAATACAGTCCAACGAAGAATTGAGGAAATGTCAGTGGATATTTTGCAGCAAGTGATTAGTGATATTTGTAGATCGAAAAGTGGATTTGCAATTCAACTTGACGAGTCTGCAGATGTAACAAACTATGCTCAGCTACTAATTTTTGTTCGATATGTAGGAAAAGAAGGTGTTAAAGAAGAGTTTTTGATGAATGCGGCATTAGAAGCAACAACTAAAGGAGATGATAGTTTCAAATGGTGAATTCTTTTTCAAGCAACATGGTTTAAAATGGGAAAATCTAAGGGGCTGCACAACGGATGGGCCCCAGCTATGTTAGGACAAAAGTCTGGTATTAGAGCTCGTGTCATAAAAGTAGCTCCTCATGTGAAATTTTTGCACTGCATGATCCACCGGTTTGCATTGTCATGCAAAGTCCTTCTGCTGAATTCTTTGACGTTTTATCACTGGTGATTAAGATGGTCAACAGTGTAAAAGAGAGTGTGCTAAACAGCCGGTTGTTTAAAATTCTCTGTGAAGATTTAGGGCCGATCACAGTGTACTTCTATTTCACAGTAATGTACATTGGCTCTCCAGAGGAAATGTTACTAAACGTGTATATGAGCTTTGTAAAGAATTTCTGGAATTTTTCCAACAATCCAACAAATGTGAAACTCTTGTTACTTCCTTGAAGGATGATTTTTTTTATTTTGATCCTTGCCCACCTTGTTTATATTTTTGATGCTCATAATATGCTAAACAAGAATCTCCAAGGAAAAGACCTAACAGTGTGTGAATTCATAGATAAAGTCAAAGCATTTCTGGCCAAACTTCGGTTGTGGAGAGGAAATATTTGCTTGGGCACCTTTTCCATGTTTAGTACAGTAACAGAATTTCTGTGTCAAAATCCCCAAATTGAGACCACAAGGCTCTCGGAATTGGTCACTGAACATCTCACCAAGTCGGAAAAGGAAATTGGCGGCTATTTTTCAAGTCTTGGTGAAGACGAAGTTGCATATCTTAGGAATCCTTTCACCGCGAACGCTCAGACACTGCAGGCTGGGACGGGTATGCAAGAGGAACTGATTGAACTTCAACATGATGGGTTTGCCACGATGTGTACTCTGAGAAAAATTTGGGAGATTTTGGTTTACGATGTGCAATTCGAACAAAAGAATTGCGGAACCTGCTATTCAAGCATTGTTGTTGTTTCCATCAACATGGTTGTGTGAATCGACATTTTCAGTGATGCTTGGAATCAAATCAAAGTACCGATTACAGCTCAAAACACCTGAACATGATCTTCGTTGTGCTGTTGCTAATGTTTCACCGTGTATTAATGAGCTTGTTGCTAAAAAGCAGGTTCATCCATCACATTAGCTAGGACTGCTAAGCTTATTCAGCCGATATATTGTTAGTTTGATTGTAGTGTTTGTTAAAGCTTAGATTACATTGTTATGAATAACTTTGTGTGCTTTGATTAGTACTAATCACGCAGCTTTTTCATTTTAAACTAAAATAATCAATTTTAAAGATTTAGCAAATTTAGAGGAAATGTAATGGGTTGCTTAGCTATAGAAAATAAGTTGTGCGTTAGAGCAAGTTCAGCTTTGCAGCTAAAAATATGAGAAAATTTTGGGGGTACACGAGCGAATCTATAATTGTCCAAAGGGTACCCATGAACAGAAAGTTTGAAAAAACCCTGTATTAGACCAACCACTTTTTGAACTTGATCCGAGTGTGTGTGCTTGCGCGCCATTGTTTGAATCTTTGCGCGCTTAACATTGACCGAAAAAAGGTTTCTGCCTTTTTTTCGTAACAAATCAAAGGAAAAAATCAAAGACTTTAGCTTTGATCAGCAATAAAACTTAGTTTCTTTTCACTGCAAAAATTTTTATGTAACATATTTCGATCGAGTATTTTTGCTAAAGCATAAACTACACCGATATTATGTTTTAGCACAATATTTTCAATTGGCTGATTTAACGTTAGGAAATAGAAATTTATAAATCAATTTTTTTAAGCAATTATTGAATTGTTTTGTGTGATAAGCAATAAAGCATTTTTACTATCACAAGGTTACCGTGCACATAGCACACCAATCCTTTATTATTTTCATTATCTATTTTCATATTATCCTCCTCACTTGGTAAAAAGCTTCGGGGACGCTATAAATAGAGCAACCGTCAAGTAAACATTGCGATCTGCTTCAGGAGATGCCAAGAGCAGCGTCATTTGTCGGCAGCGTGGTCGAGTGGTCAAAGCGCCGGGCTCGTGATCAACACGGTCTAGGTCAGGGGTGGGCAACTTTTTTTGGTTTGCGTGCCAAAATCGGCTAAATCTCTGACATAATTCTTCCACGTGCCAACCAAAATTAGTGAGAACATACTACTTGACATCCTTAAAGTGTATGTGAAGAGCCTTGAAGAAATGATAGAAATTCACCCAAACAGTGAAAGCACAGTATAACCAAAATTGCATTTATTTACCTTGAAAACAACGCCCAAACAAAAACAATGTTTTGCCTCTTTGAAAATAAAACGTGTACAATAAATTTTCAAACAAGGGTTAAGTCACTTTTCAAAGAAAATTTCAATCCGACAAAAAGCTTTGATTACTTTTCTTTTACTGTAGCAGCGAGGCTTCTGCTGCTGCATTACCACAGACAGGGATTTTACATCAGGTTTATATTTTGTGACCTTCAGAGATATACACGAACTACTAGTTTTATCAGTCAAGCTACTCCTATTACGTGACTTAATAAAGTTCATAACTGAGACAAAGATTGACAAGCATATGAAGATAAAAATATGGAGAGTAATGCTGTTGCAAATCTTTTTAAGCAGGAAAAATTTTTAGGAATGGCATTCCAACTCCGCAATAGTTCGTTTTCTGCACTTCTTTCTAGTATTCCCTTCTCTAATCGTCTTTTTTCAATATTTTCCAAGTCAACTCTTAGGTCAATAAACTTTTGTTTCCAAATTGAGTTACTCTGAAATTCAATCAACTCCATTTCAAATTTACCCATGTCTATCCATGAAAGCTTTTGAAGGTTTAGTTCCTCCATTTTTATACTTTCTGGAAACCTCATAAAATTTGCTGTCTCTTCTAGTTCTCTGAATTTCGAAATTCTTGTAAAGAACTGCTCACCAACTGACTCAATAGCGTTTAAAAATAGCTTCTGAAGGCTTTAACAATATGTTCTGTCATCGTTGTGAAGATCATTAATATGCATTTTGAGATTTGAAAGTATCTAAAATCTCTTATCTCCAATATCTTTCTTAAAGACTTCTAGTTTTTTTTCAAAAGCCTTTATGTTTCCAAACGTGACATCAAGTGCCTTACCATTATCCTGTAATTTAACATTTAGTTCATTTATTTGAGATTGTTTTGAGATGATTTAGTTCATTAATTTGAGATTGTCCAAAGTGTGGTCAAGTTTATTAAAATGTGCTGTTGTGTACAATGGATGAACGGACACAGGAACGACATCAAACACAACAGAAACAAACCGGTAGCCGAACATTTTAATAAACCTGACCACACTTTGGACAATCTCAAATTAGCTGTATTCAAGGACGTGAAAGGTAAAACAAAGCAATAACGGGAAGTGGAAGAGCAAAAAATTATTTTCAAACTCGAATGCTTTAACCAAGGCTTAAATGGAGATTATTTGTTCATGTCTAACTACGTGTAATATTTACTTTTTGTAAGCGTGAGGGCCATTTATGTTTTTCACTTTTTTCTCCATTTCGCATCGTTCTGTACTTGCATGCCATTTTCTCCCATTTGTTTTTTGTTTCAATTGCTGTAATTATCATACTTCTCTCAAACTTATTCTTTTCTATCCGATATTTTTATATTTCATACGTCACATATGTCTTTTTATTACGATTAATGCCGTTGTGTAAATCTTGTTTTAATTGCATTTTTATTCCATTGCACCTGACGAAGTGAGCAGTAGCCCACAAAAGCTTGTGCCCAAAAAAATTGTCTACTTTAGTGCACAATTTTTTGTTTCTCTCAAGAAATTTAACTAATTGACTTGTTTTATAGTAAAATAATTAAACCATTGTGATATATTTTATAAAAATTTAATTTCATTAAGCACACATTTTAATTTAATCAATCAATGATCTATATATTAAGGTTGATGACTTAATATCGGTAGTTTATCTTTTAAAAATTTCTTTGGTGCATAAAATTATTACATAAAAATTTTAGATGATGCTTTGAAAAGGGTTTATTGGAAAGCGAAAACGTTCAGCTGTATTTTTTGTTTTTTCTTTTACTGTTATAATTAATTAATTAATTAAATGAAAAATGCAAAAGTTTTTGCAATAATTGTCTTATGGTTAATAAAAACATAATCAGTGTACTGGAAAATTCCGATCCTTCATCCAGTGGTACTGCGACTTTTAAGTTTTATTTTTTCATTTGAAAGAGGAAGGATCTCGTTTTTGAGGCCTCGCTCGCATTCCGGATAGAAGTGTACGCGTGCCAAGTTCGGCACCTGACTCGCAGGAAAGCGCCTCCGTTGCTTTCCTGCGAGTCAGGAGGATAAATATAGAGATGAAAATAAAATTAAAAAAATAAAAAAAGATATTGCTGTCGGATTCAAATTTTATATTTTGCTTTCTTAGTCGTTATTTAGAGATATTAACGAAATCCAGAACTGCGTGCTAAGACCGCCAAGCAAAAGTAAAGTGCCGTAAAGTGTCTTTCTCAAGGACAAAATAATGTGAGTAGTTTTCGAACCGCTACTGTGTCGATCGCATTCGCCATCAATCAAAGCGCTTTTACCCAATCGGTCACGCTGTTAACTTTTTATAACAAATACGAAACTACACAAGAGGTGGGCAAAATTTTTCAAACACGAGCCATATTCAATAAACTAATAAAGTTCGCAAGCCGCAAAAATTAATAAAAATGTAATTAGATAAAGATTAAAATAAATTAGCTTATTTAATCTAGAGGTTTGTCCAAATTTTATGACTTTTGTCCAATTTTTTGTCCCAAAAACTTAATCATCTATATAAAAAAGTCTTCACTTAATATTTGTCTTCATGCCGTTTGTTGCTGGGCTTTTAAAGCTTTTTAGTTGACAATTGAAATTCTGACTTCGCATCAAAGCGCAGCCGTATATAAACGGATTTACGCATTTGCTTGGGTACAGTGACGTCACAGAGGTTTTTTTGGAAATTTAGTAAATAAAATCAAGCCGTGCACATTATTGGTTGGCATCTCAAGATGCCAGCAGACCTGCTACGCTAAGCAGCTGTAGATGTCAGCGGACGCGTAAGGGTTAAAACTTCATGAATTTTACAGTCGTAATCTGATGAACATTTCTTTATAACAATAAAACGATGTATTAAACTATCCGTATCTTTTTTATTACATAAATTGCATTGACTAATATGATCTTTTATTTTGCTTTTGACCGAAGAACCTAAATTTAAGTGTTCTTTGTACTTGTTAACAAATGACGTGTTGGCTTACCGATGTAAGTCAGACCCGCATCGCACGGGTACAAAAAGCGATAAACAACATTTAACAACAAAAGCGCAGGTGTGTTAGATTTTAAATTGAAATAGTTCCCAAGTATGCAAGTTTTATATATAAGTGTT
The DNA here is from genome assembly GCA_963680785.1 of Diplosoma virens. Lineage (NCBI taxonomy): Eukaryota > Metazoa > Chordata > Ascidiacea > Aplousobranchia > Didemnidae > Diplosoma > Diplosoma virens. The sequence continues at coordinate 73,252,992 of OY796881.1, read as the reverse complement.
AAATGCACGGCAGAAAATTTTCAAATAAGTTTCGAAATGTCTTTGGAATATGTTAGATTGTTTCCCCACATATGGAATTTCAACTGCAACAATTTCTTTTTCTTTTTTATTTGCAGGTTGCGTCTGATTTAAATTTGTTTGTCTACGATTCATAAATTGGTGAAGAACTTTATCGAAAAAATTGTTTGGGTATCCATTATTAAAGAATATTGATCTTAATTTTTTATTTCAATTTTGAAGAGTTGGCGATAAGAACAAATATTTTTGGCACGATTTAGAATACAACTAATTAATTTTGATTTCCACTTTAACGGGAAAACTGCTTTGAAATTCAAAAAAACACCAGTATGAGTCGGTTTTCTCCAAATCCATGATTGTAAATTATTATTGTGTATTTAAAGTTTCATGTCTAAAAAGGGAGAGTATTAGTGGACTTTTCCATTGTAAATTGCAAGTTTTTATGTTGTGAATTCAATCTACTGTATCTAAAAATTCCATACTGTCTGTTCGTTGTTAAATTGTGCTAAATGTTTTAGATCAGGGATTCTTAAACTTGGGGGCGTAAAAGCTTCACAAGGGGGGCGCGAGCATGACAGTGACATATTGATGAAAAGCAGCTCCGAACTACAGTCAAATCTCGTTACCACCTCGTTATTAATCCAATAGATTAGAATCTGTGACCTAGTTTTAAAAAACAATTTTGTCTGGGCTTTAATTCGTTACTGTTTTAATTTCCGCTGTCTTATTTACATTGACACATCGTTATATGCTTCGCCTTCCTTTCTCCGCGGGAGATGTCCACCTATTTTAACTTTAACACGTCGTTTTTGTACTTTTTCATTTATTCGCTCTTTTCTCTCCCACGCCGTTAAAGCGTATTTTCCAAACTTTTTGAAGGTTCGCGAGATTCATTGTTAACGTTGTTATGGAGTGGACAGTTACTAGTTGTTTTCAGTTAAAATTCTTTGCTAGGATTTATTAGTAGTTTTCTTAGTGTTGTGACTTTTGTTTGCTTTTTTTAGAGAACTGATGATGCTTTCTCAAAAGCGAAATATATTTTCTATTTTTTGTTTTATTTTGAGGTTGATTGATTTTAAATTTTTCAAACTTGTTAATCCCCCATAATTTGCAAATTTTAGACTTTTGAAAATAACTGATATTTAATTTAGCTGCGGTGATAAAAATGAGTGCAAAAAAGAGGAAGTACAATGAAGAATATCGCCAGTATGGTTTTACTGATGCAGCAGTGAATGGTCAAGTTGTAACACAGTGCGCTATATGTTTCAAAAAGTTGAGCAATGATGCTTTGAGGCCAAATCGCTTGAAGCGCCATCTTCAAACAAAACATCCTCTTCATCAAACGAAACCCTTGGCTTTCTTTCAAAGCAAGAAGGATTCTTTTAAAAAAATGAAAATTGCCTGTGCGGAGAGTTTTGGCCAATTATCATCTGCAGAAGTGGTAAAAGAATCTTTTAAAATTGCTCAAATGATAGCTCAAGCGAAAAAACCTCATAATATTGGCAAAACTTTGATAAAACCATGCATGTTGAAAGCAAGTAGCCTTGTTTTGGGAGAAAGCAACAGCAAAAATTTAGCAAAGATTTCGCTTTCAGATTCCACTATTAAGACACGAATCGATGAGCTTGCAAATGATATTGAATGTCAAGTTCTTCAAAAGATACAAGCATCACCTTATTTTGCCATTCAGTGCGACGAAACGACTGACGTAGCTCAATTGTCACAGTTGATGGTCTATGTTCGTTTTGTTGGATCTGCTACAATTGAGGAAGAAATGCTATTCTGCAAATCGCTTGAAACAACCATTAAGGCAGAAGATGTGTTCAGAGTTGTTGATGCATACTTTCACAAAAACGACATGAAATGGGAGAAACTTGTTGGCGTCTGCACTGATGGTGCACCAGCAATGCTTGGGTGTTGGAGTGGATTTATTACCAGGGTAAAGCAAAAGAATCCGGACGCAGTTGGAACTCACTGCGTAATCCATCGAGCGGCTTTGGCCTCCAAGACTTTACCTGCTGCAATGAAGAACAAGCTTGCCATAATTATACGAATTGTAAACTTTATCAAATCAAGTGCTGTCAATTCCCGGTTATTTTCCCAAATATGTAAACAAATGGATTCCAATCATGAAAATCTGTTGTTTCATACAAATGTTCGATGGCTATCATAAGGTAATATGTTAGCTCGCGTTTATGGTTTGAAAGATGAAGTAAGTATATTTTTTGAATCTCAGGGGAAACAAGATCTCCAGTTACCATTCCAATCATAAGAGTTTCAACTGGCAATGGCATACCTCGTTTACATTTTCGAAGCTCTCAATTGTCTCAATCTACTGTTGCAAGGAAAGAACACCAACCGTATGAAAGATTACGATGAGATGCGGACATTCATAGCAAAGCTTGGGTTGTGGCATCGCCGGGTTCAACAGGGAAATGCAGCCTCATTTCCTACCTTGGACATAGAACTTGAGAACAGCAAAGCCAAACTGGAAGGTGAACTTAAGGTAGAAGTGGAATTCCACCTCCAAATTTTGAAAGAAGAATATGACTGCTATTTTCCTGACTTGGGTAATGTTGAACTAACAGAGTGGAAGATGACGAGAAATCCTTTTCGAATCAAAAAAGATATGCTTTCGGAAGAACTGCAGGAAGAGTTTTTGGAGATGAAGTGCAACTCCACTGCTAAAGATGACTTTGAAGCAATGTCTCTTAACAATTTCTGGGCTAAATATTTGCGTATATATAAGAATGTGGGCAGTGTGGCGATACGTACCCTTCTTCCATTTTCATCGACATATTTATGTCAAAGTGGATTTTCAGCACTTGTGAGTATGAAGACAAAATTTTGTAACAAACTGGAATGCGAAGCAGATCTTCAATGTGCGTTGTCTTCAACAAAGCCTCGAATTAAACGACTAGTTTCCCAAAAACAGTTGCATCCTTCACACTAAGCAGGATAATGGCAAATAAATTATTGTTCTATTTTTCGTGAATTTGATTTTTGAGGCTAGGTGAGGCATGAGCATGAATGACAAACGTCAAGGGGTGCGCGACTGAAAAAGTTTAAGAACCACTGTTTTAGATGCTTTGATAAGGACTGATGATAGTCGAAAACGTTCAGCTTTTTTAATAAACTTTGCAAACTAATGAAATGTTGGATTTCGCTTGCGATTATTTACAAATATTTATGTTGTCATAAAAATCTGATTGCTTGGACAATTTGTTTTATGTGCGCAGGTTTTAAAAGTGATTATCTTAACATTATGTTGTTTTCCAATTGCGCGTTATGATTGAATGATATGTAAGGATTTTTACTAGGTTGCCGTCACATGGGTAATAACTTTTAATGAGTTGATTAACTTATTTAAATATCTAAAAAGTAAGTTTTTTTATCATAGATAGCACTGAATCCCTTTTAAATTGCTAATACACTAACTCAAAAGACGAACTTGAAGCAAAAAATAAACAAGTAATTTCGATTACTATTCAAAAAAATTACGAATCATTCAGCTCAATTTCTGATAGTTTTAAAATAAGTTTGACTGTATAATTACTTATCAATTTGGTTTCTTTCCCGATCTTTGCTGATATTGTCGCTGTCTTAAGAATTTCGATTTCAACTTATGACTGTTCGGAAAAAATTCACACAAGATTATTTGATGGAAAAAACTGGAGCAAGAGCAAATTGATAATAACTGTATTTTACAGATTGTTTCATTAGTGACGTAATTATTTGATTTAAACCGAGCGTCAAAGATGAGGTCGGGGAGAATCCTCCTCCTGTTGATGTTATTTTTTTCTGTTTTTTCTACATCCACTTCTTTTTGGTATGTTAGTTTTGAAGTTCATGAGCAGATTTAAACATTTGTATCTTCGTTGAATGTTGAACGATTAGAACTCCTCGACTTGTTTGTTTTTATTGATTTTTTGAGCATTGCCAAAAATGTTTTGCGGCTCCCGTCTTATTTTGTAAGAAAAAGACTTAAATGGTTTTAATCCGATTACGTTTAAATGGAACTGGTTTTGACCGTCTCCGACTACCGAGTTCTTGCGTTTTAAGAAAAGCCTAAGGCGTAACAATCGGTGACCGGTAAATTCTCCAACGGTAAATTCCACTATGCAAATGTATTAAAAGATTTGATATTTTAAAATGTTTGGTTTTGCAATTTAGACTCCATGTAAACAGAGTGAGGTTTAGGGTTAGGGTTAAAGTTAATAACTTTTTTTCTTACTTATAATTAACTTTATAGAAATTTAATTTTTTACATCTAGTGGTGTAATGTTTCGTGGTAGTATCTACCGTGGTAAAATTTACTTTAAATCTTTAACAACCTGCTCTGATCAAAACCTTTCACAATCAAATCTTACGATAGTAGTTGTTGGAAAGTAGCAAAGTTTTTTGATTTTATTACTTCGCTTGTGCTTAAATTTATATCTTTTAAAAAATCTCTGAATTGTAGGTGGAGGCGCCGTCGCCGTAGATGCAACAACTCGGCTTGCAAATGGAGTTGGCGTTCCTGTTCCCGTTCCTGTGGTGGCGGAATCCAATATTCTTACATTACGAAAGAGAGAGGGTCATGCGGTCCGGCTTGTAATCGACCCTTATCAAGAAGTTGCAACACTCAATGCTGTCCTGTCAACTGCCAGTGGGGTTCTTGGAGGGGCTGGGGCTCGTGCTCTCGTACCTGTGGTGGAGGAACATTGACCAGACATAGAGATTACCGCACAACAGCCAGTTGTGGGGGTAGTAGGTGTAGGGGATCATCGATTGAAACAAGGTTAGTGGTTCGAATTCCAGGCAATTGTTTTGCCTCATTCTTGGAGGCAAAGATGAGCCAAGACTGAATGTTTGATTTTATCTCATTTTTGCACAATTTCTTTATATAGGATGAAAACAATAAATCTTTAAACTCAAGTAAATCTGTCTTTAATAATAATATTACTCAAAAAATTTTTACATGTAGTCTATAATAATTCTGTCAAGCACTTTGGATAATTAGAATAGCAAAATATCAATTGAAAAAATACATTTTGATTTTTTCACTTTTATTGTCACAAAACTCCAAGTTCTATAATTTTAGCTCAGAATCAATCCAAGCAAAAAAATTCTGAATACATTATGGTCAAGAATGTAAATGGACTACAGTTTTGTACTTTGCTATCAAAAAACTAAAGTTACAAACTTTACTGTCAAAATAAAACATAACATATAAAACAAAAAAGCAAAAATTGTAAACAATTTATTGCTCAGCGGAACACTTTGAGAAAACGAGAACATTAAACAGTTTAAAAAACGTTGGTTTTATAGGTGAAAAAATTTCTATCAATATTAGATTTAAAAGTTGTCGATAGGAATCGTTTTAAATTTTTTCATCTTTAACTAGAATTGGCCGAGCTGCCTTTTTACCTTCTGCTTAAATTTTTTAATGAAATAAATATCTGTTTAGGGCGTGTACTAAGCCACATTGTAACCTCTGTTATAAACCATTAAAAATAGGGTGTCCATAAAGTCTCTTTCCAATTTAAAAAAATTATTACAAAGTGAAATGATGAGATACTGCAATGAGGGTTGTTTTATGTTAATCAGTATTTCATATAGTTTTTATTGACAAATTTAATACACTTCTAAACATTTACGGTAATTAAAAATATCATTACTCTATTTAATACACTTCTATATGGGCACCATTAGTTGCACAAAGGCACATGATTCCACATCAAACATTCACTTTTGGACTATCTTGCTGAAGTTCTCTACTCGCATGGAGGTTTTTCGATCCCTAAATTCTTACATTGTGTTTGTTTAACTTTACTGAGACATGAAAAGTTGCCTCATCACTAAAACAAACTCGTTTGAGAAAGCTTCATCCTCAGAAATTTGTTGCAGCATGTTCACTATAAATTCTTTTCGTCTTGGCATGTCATTTGGCTGAAGTGCCTGTAACATTTGCACTTTGTAAGCATACAATCTTAAATTCTTGTGTAAGACTTTGTGCACTGTTGAACGTGGTAGTTCCACTTGTCTGGCAGCAGTACGGATGGACTTCATAGGAGAACGTTGAAAGGCTTGCCTTACACGCTCGATATTTTCTTCAGATGTTCTTGGTCGCCCACTCCTCCTTGTATCGAACACTGTCCCTGTCTCCATAAATTTCTTGTGTAATAAACGAATTGAAGGACGTGATGGTGGGTCTCTTCCATACTTACTTCTGTAGTTTCGCTGGGTCTGAACATCTGATTTTGTCTCAATAAACCAGAATACACATTGCGCTTTTTCTTGAGGAGTAGTCATTTTGTGGGGGTTCAGTTCGTATAACTCAATCATTAAACATAAGAAATTTTAATTAAGAAATTTTATCTGAAACAATAAATTTTAGTGTCAATAAAAACTTTATGAAATACTGATTAACATAAAACAACCCTCATTGCGATATCTTATCATTTCACTTTGTAATAATTTTTTTAAATTGTAAAGAGACTTTATGGACACCCTTATATTATTATGCAATTGCTTAATAGGTTTTTCAATAGTTAGTTCATCTACGTTCAATAAAGTACGATTTTATAAATCGACTGCCCAGTAAGCTAAGAAAAATCTTACAATAAAAATGTTTGAAAAAAATTTTTGTAATTTATTTGACCGTTTATGGCTTGAGGGCGGTGAGCAAGTGCGTGCTGTTAAATGAACTGCTTTTATTCTGGCAATGAATTCGCTTGAAATTTAATAATTTTCCGGATATTTAGTTATTTAAGGTTGATGCAAGTCTCGCTGACGTAGTTTTAGAGTTATCAATGCTTTTGTAACATGTTGCCACAAGTTTTTGAATTATTTTACAAATTGTAGAAAAAAGTAATAAAAAGCAAGAAAAAGATGAGTTTAAATAGTTTTTGAAAAAATCTTGAAAAAAATCTCATTTAATATTTTATAAGCATTTCAGTTTTAATTTGCTTAGCAGGGAGGGTTTCACGTGTGCTTCAAAACTATTTATAGATTGAATGGACAACAGTTTTGCAGACCTTGCGGTCATAACGAAAAGCTGAAAACTATTTAAAACAAAACATTTGTTTTTTGCTTTGTTGTACTTGTCTCTGGAATTGCAATTACTACGTAAAGTTTTAAATTGTCGTACTTACCCAAAATTTAAACAGCATTATAAAGTTTTTTGCAAAATTTCTATAATGATATAACTGTAACAAATAATTTACGGTTGATTCATTTCACAAAGTATATAAAAGTTAATTACTTGAAAAAAAAGAAAACTAAAACCATAGCATCGGCAATAAGATTAAACAAGTATAAATGAATAACCAGCCAATATATGGAACAAGTAGGTGCTTACAAACAAAGGCGTTGGAAGTAGGAGGCAGGGCGCTTTAGTCTCTCTTAAAATTTTGTTGCTACAATCAAATTAATTAACATATTATGAATAACAGTTCTAGGTATATTCTACCACGCTATCATACAATGTTAATTGTTAATGTTATTTGTTGATTGTCGTTGATTTATTACGCTGTAAGTTGACAAGTACAGTGTACAGTAGTTGACAAGTACATTTATTACCCTAACTCTAACCCTAAACTCTTAACCTTAACAAAAGCCCGTGGTAGAAAATACCGTAGTGGAATTCACCTAAGGTGGAATATACCAAGATGGAATTTACGGATGGTAGAATTTACCAGTCACCATGAACAACAGATGATATGTTTAGTTCATTAAAATTGTTGAGCCTAATCAATTAAATCCATCTTCTTCATTTAAATTACTGTAGACCTTTTTTTTTTGTAAGTGCACAATAAAGAAACAAATCTTTTTTATAAAAATAACCAGTTACAAAATAGAAACGTCAAGGTTGAAAAGACAAAATTTATTTATTAAAAAACGTTTAGACAATTTCTATTTCATTAATAAAACATGTTTGCATGTTAACACCACCTGATTTAGTTAATGAAAGTTTAAACATGTGAAAATCGTCTTTTACATAAAAAGAGTAGGCTGCCAATTTGTTAAATATTGTAGAAACTAAACTAATGTTTGATTGAAGCAAGTCGTTGTCGTCGTCGTTGGGAAGAGCATCCGCTCCAGGTCAGACACAAACACACCGGGGCCGAAGATTTAGCTTTTTACTACCCCAGGCTGCTGTATTTCTCGTATCAGATGCTGACAGTAATGGTGTTGAGCCAGCATCAAGTTTGGTTATCCAAAACTTTCAGATCTCGTGCTTCATGTAGTCCCCGACGTATGGGGCACGCTATTAGAATGTGGACTGCGGTTTGTTCAGAGGCGCCGCATTCGGTGAAGGAGCGAGACTCCATTTGTGCATGACAAATGGAAACCCCCAACACCAGTCCGCAGGCAATTGAGCTTAACCCAAGCTGTTCGGAGCAAGCTCATTTTAACAGGTCTGGCACTGATCATAGGTATAAAACACAGCTCTTGGATGTATTCTCGCAGTACTGCGAGTTCCATTTATAGTTCGTCTATTCAGAAGCGCGGATGCCAAGTCCGGCAAGGTTGTTCAATAAATTCCGCGCAGCTGGCACAAACCGACGTCTAGATCTTATTCTCTCTTGGAGAGTATCGGAGGACTCATTTAAAAGACTATACAGGATATGATCAGGGTCCAGAGATCCACGGCAAGCCAAAGAAAGTGTCGCTTCTAGTCGGCGAAGCTTAGCTGACCGGACGATTGAAAGTATGGATTAGTGGTCCGTTGTAGTGGGACGGAGGCATCCTCATTGACTATGCGCAAGGCGTCATTTAAGACACTGTCCATGAGGCGAATGTAAGTGCTGCGACATCAGACTGGGGCAGAGTACTCAGCTCTTGAGTGAACCCAAGATAGGGCAGCTGTTCGCATTGTTTTGGCACCAGCACCACGTCCTGAGCCTACAATTAAGTCGCCTCAGAAGTGTGACGCGCGAAGATGGTTTTTTGCGCAATGCCACTTGGTGGTAATCTGTTCAGTTTTACGTGAGCGTTCTGTGCAGTTTTACCTAAAGAGAAGTAGCGGTTGGATAGTACGGTAAAAGTACATTGCTGTTGTAGACTTTTAGCTCACGTTTGGCCTCTCGGTTAGGGTTAGTTTTAAGTTTTTAAATTTTATTATATTAATTTTATTTTATCTTATGCATGTTTTAACGTCTGACGTTGTGCTGCTTCTTCCTTTTCTTGATCTTTCCAATATTCATAATTTTTAGTGTTAAACTGTTTATTAATGATTGAGAATAAATAAAGTGAAAGGCTGCCGTCACCGTCTTAGTGTGATTGAGCTTCAACCTTTAAGTCTGGAGATACGCTAAAAGTGCAGTCACATCTTAGCTTAAAGTTCCTTCCAAGTCCTTCCAGTTTCCAGAAGAATATCATAATGCTAAATCGTCAGCATAAGCAAACTTGCTGGATATCGTGGAGGACAGATCGTAGGTATAGATGTTGAAAAGGAGGGAAGCCAAGACCAATCCTTGAGGAAAACCGTTTTTGTAACATTGAAGCAATTAAATTGACTTATTGGTAGGAATCATCAAAATGAATTGAAAGCAATCCGATCTTACAAAATGAGATTCTGATTGGTTGAGAAATTAACCGAAATGAAAAGAAGAGAAAAGAAGAGAAGAGAAATGAAAAGAAAGCGAGAGCAAGTCTGAAAAGAAGCAAAAGAAAAAAGAGCGTTAGTGAAATAAAGAAGAAGAACCTCATTCCTTGTAAAGAAGAAGAAGTAGAACTAAAGAATAACCTCCTTCTTGTTAGAGTTTACAAAGCCATTCGACTTACAGCCTCCCAGCACCCACGCATGTATGGTTAGCCACAATTCACAAGAAGAATGTGATCCTACGCCCTATCCTGTCCGTGCCAAGAATCAACTGGCTCGGCCAAGAATCAATTTGCAAAATGGCTCAATTCTGTTTTTGATCTTGTACTTCAACTTTTTTCTACAAATTATATACCCGATTCAGTTATCTTTGTTGAAACTCTCAGAAATGTTCAATTTCCTACGCTATCTTCGTTTCTCTGTTTCTTTGATATAAAACCACTTTACCAACGTTCCCCTGCAAAAACTATCAAAATCAATTTCAATACTTTTTATGATGGTAATCTTGCTTTGCCATTTTTTCCTAAAAAAATATTTATTGATCTGATGCAAACCGCCATATACGCTAGCTTGGGAATAAAGAGATGTGTTTTACCGCTTAATTCTTTGCTTGTCACGGTGACGTGATCATGTTTTACAATTTTTATGTTTATAAAAGTTTTATGATTTCAAGATACGACTCCGTTTCTCTCCCCTCACTCATAGCTTGGTTAATGCTTGCAGCTTCTACTTACTTTAGTACATAGCAACGCGTGTTGCACAATAGAAGACCAAACATTTTGGTAGCCTTTAGTATATGTAGATCGAACCGCCGTGGTGTAGCGGTCAGCGTTCTAGATTTCAAAGGAAAAGTCCCGCGTTCGAAACTAGACTAACAAAACCATTAGTATTCATAAGAAAGGGCATCCAGCAGTGGTGTATATTGGGTGAAACGTATGAGGTAGTCGCCTCAGGCCATCTTTTTAAAAACATTGCGTAATATTTTATTTCAATGCATTTTAAAAGAGCTTTTGTCCCCAGCAACTACAAAAGATTAGCGTTTGGAGTAGTTCTTGGCCTTGGATATGAATTGAAAGCGTTTTTCTAAGACTCTTCAACCTGTTCCAAAGGTCAGTTGGGAATTACTACAGTTTAATTACTACAATTACGTTAACTGTTCCAAAACTGTTCCAAAATATAATTAAAATATAATATAATAATTAAAATACAGAGATAAAATAATAAATAAAATAATCTTTTATTTTTCTCTTTTCTTTTTTTTTTATCGCTCAAGAATGCGGTTGGAAATCTTTTACAATTTTCTAGCTCTTTCGACATGACGCAATCGTTTACTGACATGCCTTCTGATTTGTTGTAATGCGATGGCGTTGTCCGTCTATAAACTTAATGTAAAAGTTACAAGAAAATTTTGGCTAAAGCTTGAAATTTCGGCTCGGGTTCAAAATAGCGACTGTCAAAACAGCGACCGTCATAACAGCGACTTCAAAATAGCGATTGTGTCAAAACAGCGACTGTCATAACATCACCGCATCCCCAGGCCGATTCTTGTCCAAACATTTATCCAAAATTTTAGCTAAAATCGTTTAGACAGTCGTTGTTTTGACACAGTCGCTGTTTTGACACAGTCGTTATTATGACGGTCGCTATTTTAACAGTCGCTATCCTGCCCGGATGCCGAAATTTCTTTGTTGTATTCATTTGTTTGGTAAGTGGTTGGAAATCGTTTCAGGTTGTTTTTGTTTGTGTGGATGTAGTTAAGTTGTTCAAGGGTTAGTATTGACGCCTAGAAATTAGATTCGATTGCTAAAGAGTTAGGAAACCTTTTCGAGTTATTTTAACCAGTATGGCTGTAGTTGTGTAACACGTTGACTGCCACGTTGGTTTTTCACAAAACGACCCTGGGAGCCACGATTTTTCTATTTTTGTTAACAGTCAAGAATTAAAGTATGGTGCTAATAAACTTATTTGCCCCTAGTTTCAGTCTTTTATTTCAAACGTAAGGTATAGAAATATAGTATTTCATTCTATATTTTTTTCAGAGCTTCTGTCAACAATATATGTTGACAGAACCTTTGCATACAAATATATGCATATACTTCTGTATTTCAGGCCTGTTCTAAACTAACAATGGTCTAATATGTCCTAATGCAGTGTAGTTTTATATTCCAGACGTTGCACATAGTTAGGAAATAGGATTTGATACATACAAATTGTTGGGACATTGGGAGGCCGTGTCAACAATACATGAAACAGTTTTCAACTTTGAATCTAATTGTTTTATTTTATTTTCCAGACGAGCATTATTATAAAAAATAAGTTTATACAGTAGATTATACTTATTATTTTCCAACTAAAATTTTAACTTAGATATAGATATGTCTAAAAGTAAATTTCAGAATGATATTGGAATACTGGAAGTCCTGGAAGGTAGCTCGAAAATAGAATCATTTGATGATTCAGATTCTGATCCAGATTATGATCCAGTGTTCAGCGGATTCAGTAGCGATGACAAACAACAAAGAGATACTGCAGAAGCTGAAAGGCAACTGGAATCACAACTTGGAGCAATGGCGATTGAAAGTGATGACGAATTTGAAAGACTAACTGAATCAATTGTATCAACAATAAAATGGACAGAATTTAGAGGATGTAAAAGAATTTTGAATTCACAGGTAGAGAAGGAGTGACAGTAAGACCAAATAATTTAGATACCTTAAAGCCTGAAGATGTATTCGACCTTATTATTCACAGTAATGTTTTGAAGCTATTGGTTGATGAAACAAATCGGTATGGTCAACAAACAATTGAAGCCCGACAACATGCACCATCACTGACACCATCAGCCAGACACAAGAAATAGTTGCCAACAACTGCTGCCGAGATGAAAACATTTTTAGGTTTTATGCTGCGGATGGGACTCGATCAAAAAGGAACTATTTCATCGTATTGGAGCACGTCCGACCTTTACAACAACAAGATTTCTCACAAAATGAGCAGGAACCGCTTTGAAATATAACTAAATTGCTTCCATTTTGTAGATAATCAAAACATTGAGAATGGAGACAGGCTAGGAAAAATTCAACCCTTGGTGGATATTCTTACGAGAAAATACAAATTTATTTATACTCCAAGGAAAAATGTGGTAATTGATGAAACCCTCATTCCATGGAGGGGAATACTTAAGTTCCGGCAGAACATCCCCATAAAGCTCATAATTATGGCATAAATTTATTTAAGATTTTTGTGATAAAGGGCTTTACTTATAACCTACAAATCTATTCCGGAAAGGACCCAACAGGAACAAGGAAAGTAGGTGTGGCTCAGAGAGTATGCACACAATTGATGGATGGACTTTTTGACCAAGTTCGGACACTATATGCAGACAACTTCTACATTAGCTACAAATTAGCAGTAAGTTTTCTAGAGAGAAATATACAAGTTGTACAAACGGTAAGATCTTCAAAAAAAATCTCCCAAAAGTCGTAATAAATGCCAACCTAAAAAGAGGTAAAATGGTTGCAAGAGAGGACGAGCATGGTATAGTAATACTCAAGTAAGTGGAAAGACGTTAGAAATGTTCGTCTGTATTCAACAAAGCATAAGTTTGCTTTAGCTGAGATACACGGAATATCAAGGTGTCATAGATCTGAACAAGGTTCCTCCACATCAACCCAATCAACCTCAAGGCAAAGTCATGTGAGAGCCAAGTAAAAATCAGAAGCAACTATTGCCTACAACCAAGGAAAGGCAAGAATTTACCTTTCCGATCAAGTGGCTTCCTATGCTACAGCTCTACGTAAAAGAGTCAAGTGGTTTAGAAAGCTTGGCATCGAATTGCTATAAGGACTGAGCATCGTAAAAGCCCACGTCGTTTATCAGAAGCTGACAGAAAACAAGATCAAAACAAGAAGGTTTAAGCAAATGATTTCGTTTCATCTTTTAGGGATACAATGTTCAAAGTACTCTACTGGTGCGGCTTAACAAACGCATGTTCTCAAACCGCTAAAAAATGAAAACAACAAGGATGTGTAACGCACCTGAAAACTGTGCTATCCAAAATAAGTGCATCACGAGGCCGGGAAGCTGCACCAAAAACCAACCCAAGGTCAAATTACCATTGTCCTGCTTGCAAAGGGGAACTTGTTATGTGTGTAAGCTGCTTTGCAGATAGTCATGAGAAATAATTTAAAAGTTATGTACCTTAATAAAATGCATTTTGTCTTTTGTATTTTACAAAAAAGGGAAAACATTGTGATTAGAAAATTATGTATTTTGGTTTCTGTAATTTTTTTAATAATTTCTGTATTGAATAAGCCAGTTTAAATATTCACTTCTATATATATTTTTATGTAATTTAGGTTATATTGCTTTGTTTAAGTGTTAAAAAAAAGGAGAAATAAAATAAAATAAAAGGTTTATGCAGTTGACTTAGAGTACATTTGATTTCTTGGTCATCAGCATGTCCCTTTTATAAAAAATGCAGCGCAGGTCCCAGGACGCCAGCCAGCTTTACCAAACCACCGCCGGACACCAGAGATATAATTTACAATAGGAATACCATAGCTTGTTGACAAGCAAATTTAAAGAAAAAACAGCGTCACCAATAATTGTTGACGTGGTGCCCCATGAAAATGTGCCATCAACAATTATTGTTGACTAGGCAGTCAACATGTTAAGGGCAGTGTTGATGCTTTAAGAGTTAGTTCTATTGTAGAGAGAGATCTGTTTATTTGCATCAAACCTTTTCAATAAATTACCGCTTAAAACACACACAAAAAAAAAACAATGATTTTACGTTTTAAAATTAAACAAACTGATAATAATGCTTATATATCAAATCAAAGAGCACTATTAAGATATGATGCAGGGGTAGGAAGGGACAAAAGTCATTTAATCACTACCCCCAGCTTATTTAAAAGTTTCATAACAAATAATTTAATAAATTAATTAAGTTTTTGGTATGTAAAATTGATTATTAACTAAGAAAAAGATTAGCATAAGACATTTTACATCATAAATTAAAAATCACCTTACAAACATGATAAAAACAAAACAAACAACAACAACAAAAGCAAAGGCCGCATACATGTAGATAAAATTAAACGACAGAAAATAACTCGGCATAAATTCGATTTGAAATAAAGGCAAATAGTGTAAAAAACGACAGCACAACGATGGAAAAAAAAACAACAATGAAACAGGCAATAAAAGGACGAAAAAAAAACAAACAAAAGCTTATAAGATTTCTTACCATAAATGAAATTGAAAATAAAGGTAGTAGCATAAAACAAACAACATAACAGATTTCATAGTAGATACAAATAGCACAAATTCAACAGCATAATAATGAAAAGGAGCATAAAAAAAAAAAAAAAAAAAAGTACAAAAACAAAACAAAACAAAGGCCAATAAGATTAAATCAAACAACAGAATAGGTCTCAACATAAAATTAATTGAAATAAGGCAGTTAGCATAAAACAAAAAACAATAGATTTCAGCAGGCAATTAAGGATTAAAGAGCTGCACAAAGAGCAATACAAAACATAATATTTCTTTAAGTAAAACCTTAGAACGTTAAATTAATTTTACAGTATATCTGCATGTAGTTCGTTTTGTATTAATACTAAGAATTTATAATTTATATGGGTAAAATTCGATGTTGATTAAATTTCATCGGTATGTAGAAGGTATTTGTACAATCATCTATTAAATGGTTTAATTCTTTGTTCGGTTCTTATATTAATTGGCAGCTTGTTCCACATTTTCATACAATTTACTATAAGACTATTAGAAGATTTACAAGCCAAAAAATGTGAAATAAAGATGTTGTTATTACTTGATTGCCGTGTGTTATAAGCATGAATTTTATTTACTAAAGGGATTTTATCTTTAAACTCTCTGTCATTGTATAATCGAAACATGAATTTCATTGCAGAATATTGGTACAATTCATTTATCTTTAATAATTTAGAAAATGCATACAATTTATTTAATCTCGTTCTATATGGTTGCATACTAATGTCTCGTATAGCTCTATTATGCATTTTATTAAGGTGTTTTAGTGCTGATTGATTTGCATTTCCCCACAGAACTATGCCATATTGCAATCTGCTTTTTATAAGTGCATGGTACACGAGCTTTAGATTATTAAAGGAAAGGTATTTTTTTAAATGATACAGCATTCCCACAGATTGAGATATTTGGGTAGTTACAGTAATTTATCTATATGTGGTTTACATTTTAGATTTTTATCAATTACAATTCCCAGGTATTTAACTTCGTCTTTTTGGCAAATTTGACTGTTATTTATATGAATGTTTATCATGTTATTTTCAGTTTTCTTTTCTCCAAACATTATAGTGCTTGATTTTTGGGTGTTTAAAGTAAGCTTGTTTTTAAGCAACCAATTTTCAATTTTTTTAAGTTCTTCATTGACCACTTTTTCTACTGAAGATGAGTTATTACCAGAGGCAAAAAGTGCTGTATCATCAGAAAAAAGAAGAGTTTTTAAGCTTGAAACATTTGGAAGATCATTTATGTGAAATGGAAGATGTGAGACAAAATTTGTTTTGCTAGTGTGGAGGACGAAATATTAAATCTAATATTAGCTATCGGAGTGCTAATTTATTCCTATATTGAGTCGGTACAAAGTTGTTGAGTGAATTATTTGCGGTTGCTGGCGCTGTAAATTGCTTTAAAGTTTGATGAAGGTTGAAAGACAAGTTTTAAGAGAACTTTTCAAGTTAGTTTGATTTTTTTTAAATGTTTTTGTAGTTGGAAATCGTGGATTTTTTCTATCTGTGAAGAGAAGTTTTCTAAAGAATCTAATTGTACTTAGCCAGTAGTTTCTGCTATAAGAATTTCAGTCTCGTGGCAAACTATTTTTAGAGCTGACGTAAATAAAAACAAACACAGATTTACTTTAGCGCAGGTATTTGGCTTGCCTAGTTCAACTAGTCCTTTTGAATTTCGGAATAAAGTTATAACACTGATAATATTTAAAACTGCTGCACAGATGTTTGGGGGTGCATGCTGCAGCTCTGCAGCTCTTATGGGCAAGCCACCACTGTTCATTGCAGCAATCATTTTTTTGAGCTTATTTTGCAAGAAGCGACCAAAGAGGTGAAACTAATTGCAGATGCTTTGAATTTGGTTCAAGCTGTTTTAGTTACTATAACTAAGTCACCTAAAAAAATCATTGTTTCAATCACTGTTTTGTAGAGATGATTTTGTTTTGAACTTGCTGATTCTGTGTCCTACTGGATCAGTGGTTCTTAACCGGGGAGGAACGCATCCCCTGGGGGGTGTACGTAAATTTTCAAGGGGGAGCAAGCCCTAAAATGCTTTACAACACTTTTTTATAAATTACGATAATCAATATGGCAGGAAACTTGACCTCAAAAAGAAACGAATTGTACAACGGAATTCAGCAAGCATTTTTTAACTGGATTTTGCTCTCACAAACGATAACTGTGAGTCCCAATTAAAGCACAAATGAAAACTCACTCGTCGTCGTCGTTGTTTGAAGGGTATCCACTCCAGGTCAGACACAAACAGGACTGGAGCCGAGGGTTTATCCTTTTACTACCCCAGATTGCTGCACTGCCTGAATCAGATGTTGGTAGTGGTGTCATTAAGCCAGCATCGAGTTTCGTCATCCAAAACCGTCAGAACTTGTGCTCCATGTGGTGCCCGATGTATAGGGCATGCTGTTAGTACATGGTCTGCGGTTTGCTCAGAGGCGCCACACTCGCAATACGGTGAAGGAGCGAGACCCCATTTATGCATAGATAAATGGAATCGCCCAACACCAGTCCGCAGGCGGTTGAGCTTAACCCAAGCTGCTCGGTGTAAGCCCATTCCAAAAGGCTTGGCACCGGTCTCGGGCACAAAAGCACGGAGCCTGGAAGCATTTTCACAGTACTCCGTTTTCCATTTGTGATTTGTCCGTTCAGAAACGCGGATGCCAAGTCGGGCAAGGTTGTTCAAAAGATTCCACGCAGCTGGCACAATCGGACGTCTGGATCTTTAAGTGGGTCCTCAGGTCCTCAGATACTCGACAAGTCTCACTTGGCGAGTATCTGAGGACCCACTTAAAGGACCATAAAAGATATGATCGGGGTCCAGAGATCCACGATGAGCCAAGGAGAGTGTCGCTCCCAGTTGGCGAAGCTCAGTTGGCTGGATGCCTGATAGTACAGGTAGGTGTTCCGTTGGAGTGGGACGCAAGCATCCAGTGACTATGCGCAAGGCGTCGTTTAAGACACTGTCAATGAGGCGAGTTCACACTCACGCACTGCGACACCAGACTGGAGCACAGTACTCAGCTGTTGAGTAGACTAGAGACAAGGTGGCTATGCGTAGTGTTTTAGGACCAGCACCCCATCCTGAGCTGACGAGTTGCCTCAGCAGTGTGACTCGCGAGGATAGTTTTTTGCGCGATGTTACTAAGTGGTGACAAAACGTGACCGATCTGTCCAGTTTTACCCCAAGATAAGTAGGCGTTGGACAGAACGGTAAAAATCTATCGTTGTTGTAGATCTTTAGCTCACGTTTGGCTTCTCGGTTATTTAAGCGAAAGGCTACCGTCATCGTCTTAGTGTGACTGAGCCTCAACCTCCATGTCTGGAGATACGATAAAAGTGTAGACATGTCTTGGCTTAAAGTCCCCTTCAAGTCCTTCCAGTTTCCAGAAGAGTGCAACAATGCTAAATCATCAGCATAAGCAAACTTTCTGGAAATCATGGAAGCAAGATTGTACGTATAGATGTTAAATAGGAGGGAAGCCAAGACCGATCCCTGAGGAACGCCATTTTTAAGACGGCGTAGCCTGCTTTGCTTGCTGTCACCGGTGGTAAGAGTGAAACTTCGATTTCGGACAAGCTCTATGATCATTCTGACCATGTGCTTATCCGGAAGTACTCTCAGCAGCTTGCAGGTAAGGCCACGGTGCCAGACAGTGTCATAAGCAGCTGTCAGATCAATAAATACGGCACCGGCCTTCTTTTTAGCCTCAAAAAAATCCTCGATGTTTTGTGTTAGCAGAACAACTTGATCTACGGTTGATTTCCCGCGTCGAAACCCAGTCTGATCTTTAGGGAGCAGTGAATCGATTAATGGTTCAACGCGGGCGTAGATAAGCCTCTCGAGGATCTTGTTGGGGACACAGAGCAGAGATATCGGTCGATAACTCTTTGGGTACCCCACAGGCTTTCCTGGTTTTGGGATTGCGACTACAAGCGCTCTTCTCCAGATCTTGGAAATTTTGACTCGACGCAAACAGGAAGAAATGAAGTCACGTAACCAGGACTTCAAAGCAGCTCCAACATGGAGTATAAGCTCTGGGCAGATGGAATCAGGTCCCAGAGCTTTACCTGATTTTAAGTGTTGAAGGGCAGCAGCAAATTCTCTCTGTGAAAAATTGTCAGAGATATTTACTGCGTCTGGTGTTGTGGCCCTCCAAAGGTCAGACACTTCTTGAAAGACAAGTCGAGATGACTTGCGGTTAACAGTCTCGTATTTCCCATTTCTAACCAGCTGAGATGCAATAGCATCGGCTGAAACGGGACAGTGACGAGGAGAGTGTCGTGATCTACCAGTAAGGTTGTTCAAAATACTCCACGCTTTTCGACTAGAGTGTGAGAAGTCAATGCTCCAAACTGCTTCGGACCATCGATCCCTCCGGTTTCTGTCAAGTTTGGAAAGCAGAGCTGTAGCAGCCAAACTTGAGTCGTCTCCCTGAGGAGATTGCAGAAAGGTTTTATAGAGGGATTCACACTCTGCATCCCAACACAGAATATAGTCATTTCGATACCCGCGTGGAATAGTCTTTTTGGCTGTTTTCTTAATGGTGTTACAGAAGTCCTGGTAAACCGCATCCACATCAAGTGAATCAGGCGGCAACAAAGTCTTTGCGAATTTATTCGTCAAAGCAATGTAGTGACTCCATTTAGCCTTGCGAAAGTTCCATCGCTTAATAGGCATGCTTGGCACTGCCATAGCAAACCTTGTTTGTGTAATAAGCGAAGATCGATGTTGTGACCTGGGGAACTTGTCAAGGACACGTCTATCCGGTAGGCGACTGTTTAGACCTACGCTAGCGAAAGCTAGATCTGGATTGGTGTTAGTGTTCCAGCGGCCGGAATAAAAACTGGCAGCGTCCTTGGCATTGTATAGGAGGACAACACAATTAATACTTGCCCAGCCTGCCAAGCACTCACCGTCTGGACTGTTGTCATCGTAACCCCAGTCAGCATGACGACAGTTAAAATCGCCATCGTACAGACAGGGGTGGGGAAACACTGGGAGATCCAGGGTTCGCAATCGCGTTGGCGTTGGTTTGTAGACGTTGACTATTTTATAGCCATCAACGTCCACACACAACCACTCGATCTCCGATGTCGGTGGAGATTGGTCCAAAAGCGTGTATCTCAGTCGCTCGTGGACAAACGTGGCAAGGCCATGCTTCCTGCTTAAAGAAGACCTAGCTAGTTGGTAGTTTGGTAGTACCAACTTCTCTGCATCAGTGCAGTGAGTCTCCTGCAGTAGGATGTCGAGTGCCTCAGACTGCATAGCGAGGTGATGAAAAACGTTCATCTTGCTTGCAGTGAGGCCTTCGATGTTCAGCTGAAGAACAGTGGGCCTTCGGAACTTGTTGGCAATGTGCCCTGGAAAGGGCAGTTTTATCCTGTCATTGCCCCGTCCTGAAAAGGACATTTGCCGACTAGCAGACCCACACTGAACATCGGAGTGGGTGGATACCCTTCTATTTTGGTAGGTTCGGTTTCGGTCCGTCATTTTTAAAATCAATGAACAGACTTACTCACAGCCCAGGCTGTGAGAAAGCACCTAACATCTGGGCCAAAAAACTCACTTATCTGATTTAATAAAAAATAATTTAATTAAATAAAATTCTCGTAAAGATGAGAAGCAGAAAACCTGGAAGTTTATCAGAAACCCATTTCAGTGCAAAGTAGGCGACATTTTTGATGAAGCACAAGAAGAGTTTCTCGATTAAAAATTTAACTCAACATCCAAGGACAACTTTAAAGAGCTGGACCTTGAGGCGTTTTGGCCCAAATATCTTCCAGTTTACCCTCTTATTTTAAACCAAGCCTTCATGTTCTAGTTATGTTTGGTTCAACTTATCATTGTGAAGCCGCATTTTCTACGCTAGTTGCCATCAAGACCATGTACAGAAACAAGCTGGAAGTTGAAGGAGACTTAAGGTGTGCGCTGTCTGGCAATAAATTACGCATTAAAGAGCTCTTTGCAAAGAAACAATGTCCAATGTCTCACTGATTTATGATTAATAGATAAACTGCAATTGCAACACTTTTTTTGTATTTATTTACAAGAGTAGGGGACGTGAAGTGAAGAACCATTGCTCAAGGAAGGAGCAGTACCAAAAAGGTTGAGAACCATTGTACTAAATGATGCGTAATTCTGCCATTTTGTATTTGGTGAATTCTTATTCAATATTGCTAAAGTATTCCAAAAGTCTTGAACAAGATTGCTCTTTCAAAAGGAGACACAAGACCTAAAATACATGGCTTTCCAAAACAAGCGAAGACACCACCGCTACAGTTAGGTTTATTCTGCAGTAAAAGTAACTTTAGATCTTTGGAGAAGTTGCTCGTTCTCTTCAAAGCAAAAACTCCTCCTCACTTTGGGCTCTGCAATTAATTACGATGCTTAAAAAACTTTAGCAAGGTTGAGGAAAGAAGAGGCTTTTAATAAGAGTTGTAGAAAGTTAATGCGCACATGATCACAAACAATCTGAGATTTTATGTTAATTTTTGAAACCATTTTATTACTGAAAAAAATAATACTTTTTCAGAATACAAAAAAACAGAATGGAAAAGATAATATTTTGAAGCTTTAGATCTTGTTCATTTGCTACTTTTGATCTTGTGTAACCTTCTTAGCCTATTTATGGTGTTCTTTTGAGTGTTTGTGTCGATGCAAGATTAATAACAAATTATTTTAAATCAAAATTCAACTTTTTTGCTTTTTATCAAGTATCACTGTTTTTTCAAGCTACATTTGTTTATTCGTGTACCTTCTCACTGATATGTTTAAGATAATCAAACATTTTTTAATTCAATGGGACTTGCCAAGTCGTGCATTGTTCAACTTTACTATAAGATTTCTGATAAATCTTTTCGGGACATGGGTTAGATTTAAGCAAGTGAAAACAGTACAGCATACTTCGTTGCAATCTGGTCTTTCAGCCTATTTCAGTGCTTTTCAAACTTTTTTTACCGCGACTCATTTTGGCGATTTATTGTAATTTAACAACCCCTTTCTTTCAAAAAAACTTTTATTTTTTTAGATTTGTTGGCTATCTAAAACACTTATGAACAACATTAACAAAAAATGACTACTCTGTTGAATAAAACTTCATTAATTAAATCCACCATGTTCAAAACAACATCAGAAAGATGGCTGGTGTTGCATTTCGGAGACCAGTTTGTTTGTGCGTGGCGTTGTTCTTTCCAGTATATCTGGTTCTACTAATGGTGTATTTCTGGCCTTGTTTTTATTACCAAAAAGACCAAGAATCCTGTTTCACACAATCAGTTTGAGGAAAAAGCATGGCTGCGCTTGCATCTCTGGTATTTGATGGAGCCATAGCTGATCAACATGCGAAAAAGTCTTCTCTTTGGACACATCTCAATAATTGCCTCATTTGGCAGAACTTTCAAGTAAACTTTTCTTGAGTAGCATCGTTTCCGCTGAACAAGATGACAAAGTCTGTTGTTGCGTTTATCATCAATAGTCGCTCCTACCTACTCGGCACGCTGCAAACAATTCGTCTACGGTTTAATTACTAAGTAAACAACTACCTGGATTAACTTCATGAAGGCAGGAGAGACGTATTGATGCCAACGCGATAGACATGGTCCGGGTTCAACTCCTTGTTTCGCCATTCTGTTGCGTTCTTTAAAGAAGACGCTTTACGGCACTTTCTTCTGGGTGAGGTTTAGCAAGAACCGTATCATTGTGTAAAAAGTAAAGAGCAAAATAAAAAAAAGTTACTTGGACGCAATATTTTATCATCTCCAAAGCAGTTCAGGGTAATCATTTGATGGTTGCCTTTAGTTTAATGTTTCCGACCTTGTTCTACGAGAGGAGAGAATAAGTAAAAATGATAATCATTTCGAAACAAAGCTTAGTAGTTGCTATGCTAAAATGTACAAGAAGGAATATTGATATAATAGGAGGCCGATTACATATTGTATAATGTTATTTTAGCTAATTCTATAATCTATTTCCCCTATGACTCACTAAACTTTACACCAAACTACTTCGTCTTCTCCTTTGTATGGGGCGTCGTAACACAATTAAGCTATACCTCCTTATTTATAGCCAAGCGCTTTCTCTAACTGAAGTTACTTTAGTCTGACTTTTAGCAAAAAGAAAGGGTCTAAGTGACTAACTTTTTCAGCCTTTCGTACTCCACCAATCTGTGAATCTGTGAGACCATGCTGACACGCTTGACCTAACAAACATTCTACATCATTCAGCAATGCCTTCATAACAAGTTTGCACAAAAAGCTTTTTAAAATTATCCAATCTAACCTGTCTAAGCTCTGAATTAATTTTAAACGGTAAAAAAATTTTTTAATTATTTTTCTTTTAAATGTTATCAAACTATAACAAAGAACCTAAATTTAAAAAATATATATATTTTATAAAAACTTTTCTAAGAGGACGAATTGGTTTTCTGACGCCTACTAGCTGAAAATTTGCTCTGATAAACGTTAGGACCAATCTATAAAAAATATATTTTCATATGAAAATACAATTGCATATGCATAAGTACACAAGAACTAGGCTTAATACAATTGACAGCAATTTTTTTGAACAACTTATTGGGTATGTACAAAGGCGTACCAATTGTCCTTTTGCCCCCACAAGTCTTAAAATTTTGAAAATATTAGAATTTTTTGGCGGTTACAAGGCAATATTTGAGCAAAATTTTTTGCAGAGTAATTTTTTTTACAGATCACCACTATTTTGATATAAAAATTGAGAAATCAGAGACAAATCCACACATTGAAGACTTTTTTTCTTTTTTAGTCTTCATCTGAATTCGGCAAGAAGCGTGCAGAAATTAGGTACAGTTTCAAACTGATGACCTTTTTTTTGGTTTTCGCTTAAAAATATTGGACCAAATTTTGTCTCATTTCCGTAAATTGCTAGAAAATCATGATTCGGGCAAACATCAATAACATCTGAGAAAACTGTAGCATTTTTTTGGGTGGTTCAGCTTGGGTATAAAAAAGTCAAAAAAAATTTTGTGTGTTTGTTTGCAATATATTTATTTCAAAATTTGACGCTGTCTTTGCGTGATTTAGAAGACCTTTTACTCCAAGTCAGACACAAACAGTACTGAGACCGAGGGTTTATGCGTTTGCTATCCCAGGATGCTTTACTACCCAGATCAGAAGCTGGCAATGATGGTCTTGAGCCAACATCAGCTTTCGCCCTCTAAACTTTTCAGACCTCGTGCTGCATGAGCGCCCAATATATGAGCCACACCGTTAGAACTTTTTCTGCAGTTTTTTCAGGGGCACCGTAGGTGCAATTTGGTGAAAGAGCAAGAACCCATTTGTACATGGACGAATAAAATCGCCCGACATTAATTTCCAAGCGATTTAGTTTTACCCATGATGTTGTGGATAAGCTTAATCCAACAGGCCTACTACTGGTTAAGGGTATGAGAGCATGGAGTCTTGATGTATTTTCACAATACTCCATGTCCGCTCTAATTTTTGGATCCTAGCCGGCGCAGACGCTTAGTTTGCAAGGTCGTTGGATATATTTGTGCAGGTAACACAAACAGGTGTTTCAATCTTAGTCTCAATTGACGGCCCTATGAATCCCACTTAAAAACCATGAAGTATATAGTCACGATTAAATATGCCATGGTTAGGCAAAATGAATGTGGCTCTTGGTCGGCGAACTCAGCTGGCTGGATGCCTGAAAGTATGGGTAAGCGGTCCGATGGAGTGGGACGGAGGAATTCAGTAACAATGCGCATGTTGCCAATTGGCGATCGTTATAAACATATGATGCAAAAATAATTTACTTTACCTTTGCAGCCAGGCAATTCATACATCTAAAATTTATACAACTTTCTCAAAAATTAGGCTTTTTATTTATTTTTTTAAGTAGATTGCAATATTTTCTTGCATTGAAAACCAACTTACATATAAATTTTAAAAAAACATGTTTATTAATATTTTTAATTTTTTATTTTTTAAATTTTAAATTTTTTTAATTTTAATTAAAATAATACATATAGTATTTTTATAATTTTTTATAACTCTTTTTGCATATAAAAATCAAAATTTTTTTAAATATTACCCATAAATATTTTAACATAAATTTAAAACCGAAGTCATTTTTTCATGCCATGGGCCCATCTGGACGAATTTGTCTTTTTAGGTTGATTAAGTGTTATGCTATTTGTATTTGAAAATTAACAAAGTAATTAGTTTTCCATGCAAAAAATACTACAATCTACTCATTAAAAAAAAAAAAATGCTTACCTTTTGAAGAAGTCATATAAATTTTAGCTTAAATATGACCTGCTCATCCATTGCGTGAAAGTGAAAAATGAGTCAGGTGGTAAAGAAAAAAATAATTTAATCAATCTTTCATCAAAGTTGCAAAAAAACATTTTTTTCTTAACTTTGAAAAGAAGAGAATCGTCGTATTCGGCTTGGAAATGGACATTTTATCATATTAGACCCGTAATAATGTGTTTTTCTTATAGAACATATTTGTCTCCTCAAGCCTTAAAGATCTAATTCACTTTTGATAACCGACGAACTTTCTTCGTTTTGTCAGCTCAAGCAATAAGAGGCTTAAAAAGTGTTTTTGCTATAAATTTTTTGTATATATAGAGATGAATGAATTTTTTGTTTTCTTCCAGAGTTCAGTTTTGTTGCCTGTTTTAACGCTCATTTGCCGACACCGTTCACTAAAAATTTTATTGAACTTATTCTCAAACAACAGTACACGTAATTAGTTATTTACACTAAATTCTAATGTTTAAAATTGCCTTCAAAGCAAATTTAAAGAAAAATTTTTGCGGTGGTGCTATTAATGTGTCCATGAATCAAAAACCGAATATTTTTAAGTAATTTCTAAAAAAACAATTATGAATATTATTTTGCTTAAATAGTTTACTTTTTATTATGTTTATCAAAAGCTCTCGCACCCCCCAAAAACACAAACGACCCACTTGGGGGGAGCTCCAGGTTAAATACATATTCTTACATTACAAATTCTGAAGTTCATGCATCACCACAGTGGCCGTGGGCTGTGCTAGAAATTACAGACAACACTAATAAATCTTTTCAACTGCAACCTGGAACAAAATGAAACAACACAACACCACATCACTAATCCATGGAAGATCTTGGAAGTAGTGGAGGTGATGCAAAAGTCAAAATCAAGTTTGGCTTTATTAGAGGATTAAAGAATAGCTACTTCAATATCTACGTCAGAACTATGTGAACAATAATATTTTGCTTTATTTTCTATAAATGCAAAACTGTACTTTTTTGTAAAGTTAAGTGCATTGACAAACATGCTTAATAGAAATAGCAATAGTTTTGTCTCAAAAACAGGATCACTCAAGTCTTTTATTTGAATAGCTGGCACAGAGAACCAGTAATGGACATAAATGAATTTGAGGATGTGCCTTTACACTAGATGGAATGCAAGCATTCGTAACGAGTAGGCACAAAAAGTATTTTCTTTAAAAACCATTAATTGATTTATTTTGTTTAATTCATGAGCCATGCATGCACAAATAAAGTTGTGTGAAAATCGTTCTAAAAAATGACGTAAGCAATTTAAAAGTGAAATTCTATTGGAGAAAGGCTAAATAGCAATGCTGTAATTGCAGTGCTCAAGCTCAGGGCGATAAAACAATATAAGCATAAAAAGATGGTAATTTTATTCTTCCTTTATTTACAAAAAATATTTTCAATAAATCTAGTTAAATCCAAGCCAATAATATCCAACAACTAAATATTTCAAAATATTACTAGATGATATTTTTGATTTGTTGTATTGGCAATAAATACTTTTTTTACTTAATCTACCTTGAACATAAAATTTAATATTTTGATGTGAAAAAGTATTATAATAACAATGTTTTGTAAAACTATTTTTACTCTATCAAAATTAACAAAATTTGGAATTATGATAGAATAAGTTAAATAGTTTATCAAAATAAAACAAACTCACCTAAAAATAAAGTAGGCTACCGGTAATAGGTATTTAAAAAAATATTATTGGCTTTGGCTTTACAAAAATTGATTTAAAAAATTTAAATGAAAAACATATAATAGAAATGCATCTTTTAACTTTAAAAACTTACACATTTATTACATTGCTACAAATCTATTTCTAACTGAACATTATTCAAAACAAATCTTGAGTTGATCACTAAGATTATGTCACTGTTAATAAATAACTCTAAAAAATAATTAAAGTTATTGAACTTTACTATTAGAGATCAGTTGCTACATAAATGTGAATGAATATTTTGTGTGAATTGGCAATTCACTACCATACCTTTTTTATTTTTTCTTATAAAGTAAATCTATTTGGGTGTGTTCAAGAAGTCACCGTAAACAATTTTTGGGTGAAACTAACCTGAAATCCCCCCTACAGAACAAGAATGAAATAATAAAGAAATCATGAGGAAAGGATCTCTTTAAAAAGCAATAGTTACCACTGGGAGGATACAGTTTAGTTTCATTAACTAGTCACTTATGGTGACTTCTTGAAAAAATCCATATACTCTTAGTGCAGTGTTTGTCAATAATTATTAATGTAAATTGGCAACACTGTACATATTGTTACCATACTTAAAATAAGCAAGTTTATAAAAATTATTGATGCAAGTATTTTAGTACTTATTAAAATTTTAGAACTTGCAACAACGTATGCTGCCCACAAGATTGTATTTGGGGAAAATGGAATTTGTGGGGAGAGTGCTCTCTCACTTGTGGAAGAGGTATCAACGCTGTCAGCTTTATTACTTAGAAAATAAATTAAAATCTTAAATTGATGGTTGTATTTAGGACAGCAATTGCGCCTACGATCTATCGCTACCCGCAGTTTGTGTGGTGGAGCTAGTTGTCATGGTGGCACACAAGATAGAAGAATTTGCAATGACTTTTGCTGTCCCATAAATTGTACTCTTTCAGAATGGTCAGAATGGGGCAGGTTGGTGAATATTGTTTACGTTTTTACTTTTTTTATACGCATTTTGGATATTTAGTTGCAACGTAACGTGTGGTACGGGGACGGAAAGCCGGCGTCGAGTTGTCGCACAAGCTGAGAAATGTGGCGGGATTCCGTGCAATAAAACGATGATTGAATATAAAACTTGTAACACCAGATGTTGTCCAGGTTTTTTTATTAAGTTTTCATAATATTACCAAAAAAAATTATATCAAGACATTTCAAATTTTTTGCGACAGCAAGCTTTTGAAATTAAATTCGGTTTGATTTTACCATTTTGATTTTCAAGTCCTAGATGACAGGTGCTTTCTCGCAGCTTGGGACGTGAGAACGTCTGTTGCTGCTTTAAAACATGACAGACCAAAAGAAATCCTATCAAAACGGAAGGGTATTTACCCATCTTGATATTTATAGCAAGCGTCCTTATCAGGACGGGGCAATGTCTGTAATAAACTTCCCTTTTTAGGGCACATTGCCAAGAAGTCCCGAAGACCCTCTATTTTCCAGCTGAATATCAAAGGCCTCATTGCAAGCAAGTTGAACGTTTTTTCATTATCTTGCTCTGCAGTCTGAGGCACTCGTCATCCTAATTCTTCTTCTTCATATGGAATAGAGTAGACTTTCCGGAAGACACTTCAAATATTAGGGAAGATATTGATGTGCCAGGTCACTGTCTCCTCATCAACTGTTTCCAGAATAATCGCCCCGCTTGGATGATGAAAAATGGCGCAAGATATTATTATTATATAATCAGTGGTTTGCTCATCCACGCCACACCCACAGGCTGCTGTGAAAGCCATTCCCCATTTGTGTACTGTAGAAGGAATATGCCAATCTTAGTGCAGAGGCGATTAAACCTGACCCAGGATGATCTGGGTAGATACATTCCCAATGATTTGGGTTGACGTCGGGAATGAAAGTACGTAAGCGGGAAGTGTTATTTTGCCATTCCGTAGTCCATTTGGTTTCCGCCCAATATGCCACACTGGTGTCCGACTTAGAAAAGTCCTTTAAAACTTTCAGTACAGCAGGTACAAAAGGATGTCTTACTTTAAGCTTTCGATGTCCTCTATAAGGAGGAGACAAGAGCCTTTCGTTTATTATTTGTTTAGGCCCTTGTGCTCGGCGAACTAGAGAGCATGGCTTGTTTGCGGGAAGCTCAGTTGAAAGGAAACCTGCTAAGACAAATAACACTAGACAACAAATTTTTTGACAAATTGTGTTTATCACAATATTATGATGTTTTTTTATGTTTTTCGGGGCGCTGATTTCAAAAATGACATTAAAAATTTCGTAATGTCAATGATTTTGCCGCTATTTAAAATTTTATGAAATTACGATTTTAAGTTTGTATAATGCACATAATGGTTTAGTAATTTGAAATATTACACGCAAAATTTTAAAAAAATTACATATGAGCAAGTCAAAAAAGCACTGTAAGGACATTTATTAAAAATGAACATTTGAATAACTTTTTCGCTTGTATGTGATGTTACATTTCCGCACCAAATTCCATACATAGTCTCCCATCATGGCTTCGTCCCATCTCCCTTGATAGCACTTTTCCATCACTTGGATGTCTTGGTGAAACCTTTTACCATGCTCTTCGCTTACATTCCCCAAGTTGTCCCGAAAGAAATCCAAATAAGAATGCAAAAAATGCAACTTCAAGGACATACGGCAACCAAGCTTTTTATAACTTTCAATCAAATTTGACACCACCATTGCATAGTCGTCTCTTCGATGATTTCCAAGAAATCCTTTCACAATCATTTCAAAAGCTTGCCAAGCATTTCTCTCCAAATCAGACATTTGTTTCTCGAGCTCTTCAGATGCCAACATTCTTCTTATTTGTGGCCCCACAAATATACCACTTCTAACTTTTATTGTAGATGTGATTTTTATTGTAGATATACCACTTCTATTGTAGATGTGGATATATTAAGCTGTAATGAATAATTAGTAGATTTTTAGTATCAACAAAATGTTTAATATTTGCAATTGCCCAGGATCCTTTTGAAATTTTGGAGCACAGATTTTGAACATGATTTTTCCAATTTAATTTGTCATCAATAATTATTCCTAAATATTTTGAGGAATTTTTTCTTTTAATAGTAATGCCATTTATTTTAATATCAAATTTATTAATTTTTTTCTTAGTAATTAGTATAAATTCAGTTTTCTTGTGATTTATTGTTAATTTATTAATTTGCATCCAGTTATTAATTTATTTAATTCCGCATTCACTTTTTTTTCTAAAACTCCATGGTTTTTATTAGCAAGTGTTAAATTAGTGTCATCTGCAAAAAGATTTGCATTAAACTAGGTGGCGAATGCCAAATCATTTATATATACATTAAATAACAGCGGGCCCAAGGTAGAACCTTGAGGAATACCACAAGTTGTGTTTCTCAAGGTTGATTTTGCGTTACTGACAACAGTATATTGCTTACGATTATTAGTTGTCTTGGATAAGTAGTCTTGGATAATTTTTGGATAAGTTGTAAAGGCAATCCTCTGATGCCATATTTTTCAAATTTAGCTATTAATATATTATGACTTACTGAATCAAATGCTTTTACAAGGTCTATAAAAATTGAACAGGTTGTTAGCTTATTATCTAAGTTCTTAATAAATTCATCACAAATACAGCATCAGCAGTGGACTTTCTATGTCTAAAGCCAAATTGTAAAGAAGATAGAAGTTTGAATTTGTCAAAAAAATTGTATATTTTATTATATATACATTTTTCAAATAATTTAGAAACACTAGGTGAGAGTGATATAGGCCTATAATTGCTATATAATTCTGTAAAACCACTTTTAAATATAGGAACAATTTCAGCTATTTTTAATATATCAGGAAAGGTTCCTTGGTATATGCATTGATTAAACAATTCTTTAAGTATGGGTGAAATTATACTAGAGCTCATTTTTATAAATTTTATTGGTATACCATGGATGCTAGTCTTTTTATTTGGATCAAGTTCAACTATATTTTTTTCAACTTCATTTATTGTAATGGGATCAAGAAAAAATGTATTAGGATTATTTAGAATGAGAGCAGTAGGTGATGGAAAATAGCTTTGTTGTGACTTGTGATACAGAAATTTGTGAAGCCATTTTGTTTCCAATATCAGCAAAAAAATCATTAAAACAATTAGCAATTAAGTTACCTTCATATATAATTTCATTTAGATTATTTCTGATTTTTGAGGTATGATTTACTTTACATGGTTTTTTATATTTCACTATATCATTTATAGTTTTCCACAATTTTGAGCAATTATTTTTACAAGTTGTAAATAGGTTAAAATAGTAGGCTATTGTTTTTTGGATAGTTCTGTAATGTGGTTCAACTTATTTCTATATTTTTTATATGTATAAATTGATTCTTGTGAGTTTGTCTTAATTTTGATGATGAATAGTTTGTTTTTGTGTTTTATAGATGTTAAAATATCTTTGGTTATCCAAGGTTTTCTTTTTGGTTTTTTTTCTTTGCGGGTGATGTTGCGTAATGGAGCATGTAATTGTAAATTTGTTTCAAATATGTTAATAAATGTAGTCATAGATTCATTCACAGGGGTATGTTGGATGTCAGGTAATTTGGTTAAATTTTTTTCTAGATCTGATAAGAATTGGTCATGTTCAAATTTACTCATATCCCTCAATTGTAAATTTATTTTTTATTTGTATTTTTTCGTATTTTTGTTATAAGAAATATTGGTAAATGGTCACATATATCGGCAAGAAGTATGTAGCATTTGTTGTTATGTGTGTAGTTGTTTGTGTAAAGATGGTCAATTACAGTTGAGGTTTTATTGGTTATTCTAGTTAGCTTGTCGATTAGCGTTGAGATACCCAAACTTTCAAGCAATTCAAAATAGTTATGTATATTTGAATTAGACTCTTTTTTTAACCAATCAATGTTTATGTCACCACATATATAAAAAATTATTTTATTTAGGTTTAAAGATTGAATAGTTTCAGACAACTTGTTTTGGAAATTTGTTAAATCATATTTTGGATGTCTGTATATAACACCTATGACAATTTTCTTAGAGTTGAAAGATACTTCAATCCACAGGTTTTCACAGTTATCACAATTAAAATGTAGTTGATTTGCCTTAATAAATGAAAGATTATTATTGATAAAAAATCCTACTCTTCCTGCTTGTGTATTAGAATCACAATGAATAAAGGTGTATCCTGTTAGATACTTTACAAAAAAATTTTTTGGATTAATTTTTGTTTCTGTTATGCTATTATATCAGGGGTTTGTGGGAGTTTTGATATTAATTCTTCAAATAAATCTATATTTTTATATATGCTGCAAATATTTACATGTAGCAGAGAGAATAAGCTAGTTGGTATTATTTTACAAAAATTTTCTGGTGCACAATATTTGCAACGATTTTTATTTGGGTTATTTGTTATAGTTTTGGTATTGGTATTTAACTCTTTAGATGTTTCATTAGAAAATATTACTTCATGAAATTCTTTGTCAGTCAAATTTGTAAAGGGAAATAGTTTGCAGTAACTGTGTTTGTATACACTGTACATTATTTTATTTAAGGTTAAAAAAAATACAACAAATTCTGCAATTTAACATATGCGAGAAAGATCTTTTTGGTCAAAAATTTTTAGAGCTTGAGATTCTTTATTTTTTTTGGTATAAATTTCTCCTTTATTGGTCCATAAATACTGATAGTTAAACTTCTTTTTTAGAGTTTTTGCTTCCATGAAAAGTGCTTTTCGTTGCTTTGTTAAATTTTCATTAATAAATAGAGCATTTATACCTGGTATACCAAAGTCTCTGATTTATTGAATGTTGCTTCTTTTTTTATATATTTCATTTCTTTTCTGTTTTCTTGCAAATTTGACAATGATTGGGGGTAATTTTAGATCTTTTCCAATAGGATTTGTTTGAGAAAGATTTATTTTTATAGGTAGTCTATGAGAAGCTGAGATTTCTTTTTTATCAATTTCAATGTTGAGTTTTTTCACTAAACTGCAGATAATTTGATAATAATGATGATGATGATGATGATATTTTATTCATGCTTAGTAACATTATTATTAAGTATATGCAATGTACAGTACTATAAGCATGAAAAGTTTATTAATTTTATCAGTATCTTCATTTGGAGTTTGAAGAAAGCCATAAAATTCGAAATTGTCTAGTCTTCCACATTGTTCCAGATTTTCTAATTTTTGTTGTTCATTTAAATTTTTTTTTCCAATTGTAAAATAGCTTCATTGGAATTTTTTTCTTGATCAATTATTTTTATTTGCTTAGATTTATAATTTTCAAATTCATCACTGATGAACTTTTGGCTGGTTTTTAAATTTTCAATTTCTTTTTGCGGGCAATCTATTTCTTCTATCGTTTGGTCAAATTTTTCTTCAAGCTTAAAAAAGTGTTTAGATATAGCTTCAGTAACTTGTTTTCTTACAGTTTCTTCAAGCAGGGCCTTTATGTCTTTTTTAATACTTTTTTCTAAGTTGTTGAGCATTTTGGACATGCTTTCTTGATTCAATTCACTTGGCATTTAGTTATTTTTTAATTAAACAAATTAAAAATATACAGTTACAATCAACTTTATTCAAACCTTATTCAAATAGAAAAGACAATTCTTGTAGTATATCTATCATTAGTGTTTCGTCATCTAGAAAATATTTGTTGCTAGACTGGCAGCCATTCCTGGATGTTTTGTCAATTTAGAGAAATATTTTAGCAAAGCAGGATAAGCACGCCATACAGCAAGTGCAGTCGCTAAGCTGCAACGAGACCATCTTGGCCCGAAAACTCTACCAATCTTTACAATTTGTTGCCCAAGTTCTTCAGAAATTTTAAAAAGTTCAATTTGGCTTTTATTTGATTGATGAAAAATAGTGTAGGTCTATATTTTATCCATAAAATTTTGAAGTGGTTCACTTGCTTTCTATCAGTGACAAAGTCATCTAAAACTAGTTGCAGGCGATGATTTAAACAGTGCCAAAGAATAATATCAGGGAAATCATTTTTGAGTTTTATACCTACTCCAGATCTCCCACCGAGCATTACACTTGCTCCATCTGAATTGAAACCAGTTAGTTTATTTTTCAAATATTCCCTATCGAATCCAACAAGATGCAAGCTATTTAATAAAGATGTACAGATTTCTTCTGCTCCCTGTCCTGCCAATTCAACCAAATCCAAAAAAATCATTGGAGAAAAATGGCAATCTTCGATCTTTACAAATATTACAATAACGGGTTTATTTGACACGGTTGAGGCTTCATCAATAATTACACAAATTTTTTAACTTTTTTTAATAATTTTTGTAAATAATTTTTTTCTTATTTGCGTTGCAATGTGGTCTACTATTTTCACAGCAGTTTTGCGAGAATGAAGTCTTACACCCATATTTATACCATTTTTTATTTGCAGCTCAATCTCATCTCAAATATCAAAAAATGGACGGCTTCTTTTTGCCAAACTGTACAATGTATTAAAAACTTTAATCGTAGAGTCTATATAAATAGTTTTTATTTAGGTTATCAATGCATCTTACTATATTATTTGGACAATCCTTTAATTGCTTAACGCAAATAAATGCGCTTGTGACGAGAAGTGTTAATTCATCTTTTTTCTTAGAGAAGCTTGTTGAACTTTTTTATCCTTCCTAAAGTTACAATTCTGCAATTAGCCCATTCCATTGACCAGTGAGTACATTTGGCATCTACGATGCAGAAGCAAATTTGCCATAGTAATCACAACCAAGTCTTTCATTGCGAAGGATCAAACCATCATAAACTTTTTTTAAACTTTTTAATTAATTTATACTCCAGCATTCTGGAATAGCTGAAACTTCATCCGTCTTGCTACCATTAATTTTCAAAGCATCCGAATTTTTGGTAGTAATATCATGATCAAATATTTGTTGTCTGTTTTGTGTTGCACACGTTTCATCAACACTAACTTCAGTTCTTGAAATTTTCCGAAAGCACTGTAAAATATTTTTTACCGCTTCATTTTATGGTTCAAGTCTTCCAGCTTTGAATTTAAAAATACTAGTGCGCAGGTAATAGAAGTATTTACATTATAATAAGAATAACTCTTTTCAAATCCACTATTTCATGTTTTTTGTGTGATTATACATTTTTATTCTGAACATATATCAGAAAAAACAAATGCCTGAACAATACACGAATGTAACATAAGATGACATGATAACAACATACTTTAACGTTATATTTACTAATACCGTAGTTTTCGCCTAATAATGTAAAAGCTATGTCACCAAATTCAGTGGATAAACAATAATAAACTTCCACTATATACCCCTAGCACACTGTAAAAAAAATTTGTAAAAGTTCCAACAAATTACCATCACATATAGTAACATCTAGTAACTTATGAAAACAATTATTTTCTTTCAAACCGTTACCTTTTACTTGAAGAACTTGCCTGATAATAATGGTAAGATATTTGAAAAATAATGCGGTTATTGTTGCACAATAACTACAATGACGTCATAAACGGTGGCTATTATGGTAAGTTTATTTGTATTTTACCATCATAATAAACGGTGCTATTATGGTAAGCTATTATGATCAACATCATAAAACCAACATCATAAACGGTGGCTATTATGGTAAGCTATTATGGTACGTATATTCATGGTGGTGGTAGTGGTGGATTTACCCGACCCATTCCTAGGGATGGGGGCGCGGATCAACTCCGCGGAGTCCCAGTAATCGGGCGATTCCCCACGGACGGGACCAGAGGTCTAGAAGTGAGAGGGTGTGGCCAAATATGGCCCGACGCAGATGGTCCAGTACAGGGCAGTCAAGCACGAGATGTGAAAGATCCTGTGATTCAGAACTACAGTTGCTGCATGAAGGAGTCTCGGCTCGACCAACTCTGTGGAGATAAGAGTTAAGGAGAGTGCTGTGCCCGTTGCAGCGTAAACGGGAGAGAGCACAGCGAGCGGAGCGAGAGAGAGTAAGCTCCTCGGGAGATACTGAAGGGATTTGGTGTTGAAAGAAACCAGATTGGACACTGCGTCTCCAACTGGTGTAGAGGGATTGTCTTTGAGAGGAAATAAGGGGTGCGAGGGACACGGATATGTTGGAGGGATCAAGAGAGGCACCGGCTTTGGCTAGAGAGTCAGCTAAGTCGTTACCTGGAAGGGAAGAGTGACCAGGTATCCATTGCAGGTGGACTACCTTGAATTGGGATAGAGAATTGAGAAGAGATTGTGTATTGGATAGGGGTTTGGGGGTTAAATATGGTAGAGGGGCAGAGAGAGTTGATAGGACAGATAAAGAGTCGGAAAAAATGGTGATAGATTCAAAATTATATGTCTTGGAGTGAGAGATACACCACTCAAGAGCATGAAGGATAGCAAGGGTTTCGGCACTATAACTGGTAGCCCAGAGACCAGTCGAGAAGGAGAGCGAGGTAGCAGTGACACACTTTGTACACTTGATGTGTATCCCTGCACCACCCTGCCCCAGCCCACCAGGTACCGAACCGTCAGTCCAGGCAGAGATATCGCTGTGAGATAGGGAGGAAAGATGGGAGGTAGCTGTGTTGTTGCGAAGGGAGGGGGGTCTTTGCGAGAGCATGGGGATGAGAGATGGAGTGAAATTGTGTAAGTAGATGGGGTAGACCAGGGGGGGTTAGGAGGGCAGAGGATTAGAGGTTCACGGGCAAGATGTAAGTTAGGGGTAAGGTTATGTGATCTGGAGAAGGATCTCCATGAGCTCTTCTTGAGACGTGTACGGGGGTTGGAGCTCGCAAGAGAGGCTGTGGGAAAGGTTGAAGGTAGACGGAGGGCTTGTTCAAAGAAGGAGAGGATCGGTGGGTAAGGGTGACTCGTAGTGGAGGTAGAAGTGCTTCTATATGAAGTAGAGGGATGGGAGTGGACGATAGACAACCTGTGATTACTCTACAGGAAGATCTATGCATCCTCTCCACGGAATTGATGTGAGTAGGAGATGAGAAGGGAAACCAGCCTGGGAAAGCATAGGTGAGGATGGGGCGAATAAAGGCTTTATATAAGGTACATAAGGATTCTTTTGATGGACCCCAGGAGGCAGAGGCGATAGAGCGAAAAGCACGGAATCGGCTGTGAAACTTTTTCCGTAAGGATAGGACATGATGTTTGAAAGAGAGGGTGCGGTCGAAGGTTACACCGAGAAAGGTTGGATGAGGGTTAAATTTGAGTGGGGTGTTAAGAATGTACAGAGAGGGTTGTATACGTGATTGGTAGGGTTCTAAGCTGAAGAAGGATGTTTTACATTTGAGAGGGTTGAGAGGAAGGCGCCATTTTGAGGACCATTCCACCAGCCTGTTGAGGGCAGCTTGTACGATGGAAGTTGCACACTCAACACTCGGAAAGGAGGCCCAGATGGCTAGGTCATCTGCATAGAGAGAGGTCTTAACAGATGTAGGAAGGAAAGTGAGAAGGTCATTGATATATAAAGAGAAGAGATCTGGTCCTAGAACCGAACCTTGGGGAACTCCTCTTCGGAGACGGA
The DNA here is from genome assembly GCA_963680785.1 of Diplosoma virens. Lineage (NCBI taxonomy): Eukaryota > Metazoa > Chordata > Ascidiacea > Aplousobranchia > Didemnidae > Diplosoma > Diplosoma virens. The sequence continues at coordinate 73,215,579 of OY796881.1, read as the reverse complement.
AAGGACAACTGTATGAATTACAGATACGGACTTTCGAACGGCGATTTGAGAGGTAGGATCGTATCCATTCAACAAAGCAAAGAGGAAGATCTAAAGAGAGGAGTTTAGAGAGAAGGGCAGAATGCCAAACTGAGTCAAAAGCTTTCACAAAATCCACAGTGGCAAGGACTGTACGTGCGCCTGGCTTAGATTGGTGAAAGGAATCTGCGATTGACTGTGAGAGAAGGAGAACCTAATCTACAGTCGATCTACCAATTCTAAAACCAGCTTGAAAAGGTGAGAGAATGTCTTGTTGTTTGAGAAAATAAGTTAGTCGTCCTAAAATCATTCTTTCGAAGAGTTTGGAGGGACAGGAAGTGAGAGAAATAGGTCTATATGAAGAAGGTGAGTCAGAGGGTTTACCAGGTTTGAGAATGGGGATGATTGTTGATTGCTTCCAGGTAGACGGAAAGGTGTGTGTTGACTAAGAAAGGTTGAAGATATATAGAAAATGTAACGCAGATTGTGGAAGGTGGGTTAAAAGAGGGTAGGTAATTTGATCAGGGCCTGAAGAGGTTGAGTTGAGAGTTGAGAGATAGCTGTGGAGAGTTCAAGGAAGGAGAATGGTGTACAGAAAGTGGAATGCAGGGTGTTGCAGTGTGCGGTTCTGATTTGATTCATCTGAACTTTCTCGGTGCTTCGAAAAGGTTTTGGGGTTTGGGTAGAGAAATGGGACTGTAGATGTGAAGAGAAATGGTTGGCACAATCTACAGGGGTATGTCAATTTGGGAAGTTGGGGAGGCCAGAAGTAGTTGGGGAGGGGGAGCGAAGTAGAGAAAAGACTTCACTGGGACGGGTTTTAGGAGATAGGCTAGAGAAAGTTTTCTGCCAAGACTTAGCTTTAGCCTTAGTAATCACAGTGGAGGTATATCTGGAAGTGGCGATATAGTGCTGGCGGTCTTCTTTGGAACAGTGTGCCTTTGCAAATGCCTTTCGACGTTTCGCGACGGCATCTGCGACTTCGGAAGACCACCAGGCTTTAGTAGGGCGGTTGATGCTGCCGAAAGGAATGGCAGAAGTGGCAGCATCATTGAGGAGTTTGGTGAAGGTGTGGGTGGCTTCAGAAAGAGAAAGTGTTGTAAAGTTAGAGGGAGGAGGGCAGTGGGTATCAATATAAGTAAGGTAATCGTCCCAGCGAGCTTTATTGTAGTTAAATGAAGGAAGGCGGTGGATAGAGTTAATTAAGGGGGAAGTGGGAATAGTGATAGAGATAGGAAGATGATCTGAGCCGAGGTCCGGAAGGGTTTGCCATGTGCATTTAGAGGCTATTCGAGCAGGAACTAGGGAAAGATTAGGGGAAGAGCGATTTCCGGTGGCACGGTGTAGTAGGGTGTGATGTTCGGGGTTGTTAAGAGGTAAAAGATCGGAAGAGAGAAGCCAATCAAACAGCTCTTTGCCAGATTGGTCTTCCGGTGAGTGGGAGTCCCAGGATGAATGATGGCTGTTAAAGTCGCCGAAGATATAGGTGGTAGGAGATGATGGTAAGAGAAAGGGTGAGAAGGATTTGGGGCGAAAGTCGTAGGAAGAGGATCGGATAGGAGGGACATAGACGTTGAAAAGATGTATAGGTGAGGCTCCTTTTACTTTAACTGCGATAGCTAAATAATCGGAGCTGGGGTCGAGGAAGGAGAGGGATTGTGTGGAGAGTGAAGTGTTGGTTAGACCGTTTTTGACAAAAATAAGTGCGCCACCTCCTAGGTTTCCCGTAGAGTTAGTGGTTCCTCTCCTTGTCATAGAGCGGTTCTTGGGAAGAGGATGGACACATTGGGCAAGTCCAAGAGTGTCCCAGGGAGATTTTATGAAAGTCAGCAGGAGAGGTGTACGCAGAGAGAACAGTTGGTACATTGTACCGATCTGTTTCCTCAGGTGACTCTACGGGAGCAGAAGGAGCAGGGGTCTATAGGGCCAGGATTGGGGTGAATATCACCACTGATGAGGAGAAGCATAAAAGATAAGTATCAGCGGTGGGTGAGATGAGTAGTGAAGAGGTTTGGGGTGGAAAAAAGAATTAAGAAGAGTTGTCCGAAAAAAAGTAGAAAAGGTAGGGGGCGGTTAATTGGGTTTAAGAATGCTGTCTATATGTGACCGCGCATTGAACAGCAGGGATAAAAAATGAGAAGAAGAGTTGTCCAAGGGAGAATCTTCCGAGAATGAGACCCTCGGGGAATTGACAAGCCATTTCGACCCTCCCCAGTGCAGGGAAGGAAACTGCACCACCACGTTGAGGTGGCTTGTCGTTGGTGCAGAAGTATATTCGCATATTCGTCGGCAGCGTGGTCGAGTGGTTAAAGCGTCGGGCTCGTGACCAACACGGTCTCGGTTCAAAACCCACTCGCGCCATTCTGTTGTGTCTTTGGGAAAGACACTTTACGGCATATTTCCCTGCTTGGTGGTCCTGGCAAGCAGTTCTAAATTACAGTCATATCTCTTTAAATTACAAGCGGACAGCAATATCTTGGCATCTCCAGAAGCAGGTCGGAGTAATTGCCTACCCTATGTATTAGCGCCTTCGTCGCTTTCCTGCGAGAAAGGAAGATAAATATAGAGATAAAATAAAATTACCGGGGGCTGTTAACATGCATGCTGACGCTGAAACGAGACTAAAAAATTGCCGGTATTTTGAAGAATTTGTCACTGCTTAAAAATGGTCTCGGATTATTGGGCGGTGATACGAAACAAACCTTCATTTTCAGAGCTAAAAATTGGCCTCAACTTATTTGACGATTCGACTTATTAGGCGGAAAATATGGTATATGTCAGTACGTAAGCTACATTAACATGACACGCTTTACATATATCTAATTTATGATGTTTCGAAATGCCAGCCGTCAGTTGCGTTGCACTTACCCATTTGCTGCGGTCGTCTAAGGTCTATAACAAAAACCAAGAACGGGTTCGCTGATTATCCGGTATTTCAAGATCGGGTTCGCACGAACCCGTGCAAACCCCCTAAATCCCATCATTGGCTCAGGATGTGATGCTGGCGCCAAAACACTGCGTATAGCTGTCCTATCTCAGGTCCACTCAACAGCTAAGTACTACGCCCCAGTCTGATGTCGCTCGCCTCATAGACAGTGTTTTGAATGACGCCTTAGTCACTGGATGCCTGCGTCCCACTATAACGGACCACTTATCCATACTTTCAGTCATCCATCCAGCTGAGCTTCGCCGACTAGAAGCAACACTTTCGTTGACTTACCGTGGATCTCTGGACCCTGATCATATCCTGTATGGTCTTTTAAATGAGTCTTCCAATACTCGCCAAGAGAGAATAAGATCTAGACGCCCGTTTGTGCCAGCTGCGTGTTATCTTTTGAACAACCTTGCTGGACTTGGCATCCGCGCTTTTGAATAGACGAACTATAAATGGAACTCGCAGTACTGCGAGAATACATCCAAGAGCCGTGTTTTATACCTATGATTAGTGCCAGACCTGTTAAAATGAGCTTGCTCCGAACAGCTTGGGTTAAGCTCAATTGCCCGCGGACTGGTGTTGGGGGTTTCCATTTGTTCATGCGCAAATCGGGTCTCGCTCCTTCACCGAATTGCGAGTTCGGCGCCTCTGAAGAAACCGCAGTCCTCATTCTAATAGCGTGCCCCATATATTGGACACGACATGGAGCACGAGGTCTGACGATTTTGGATGACGACACTTGATGCTGGATAAACAACATCACTGTCATCATCTGATCCGAGCAGTACAGCAGCCTGGGGTAGTGTTACACTTCATAATAATTTTAATCATAACGATGTAGTTTATTCCCGTTAAAAGTAATTCGTAGTTTTATTATAAGAGAATAATCGCGTCTCTTGTAGCGCTGCTTTCGTAGTATGTAATATACGTCCGATTCGCTCTATTGCTTGATATATGTATCTTCTTTTCTCTTTTGCTCGACCGTATGGACGTAACATGTTTTTGATCAACGTCACTGTAATGGAACGTTCGCGTATGTACTAGGTGGCTCGAGAAAAAGCGTATTCTCGAGAGAATTGTAGAATTGTCTAGCGTTTACCACAAATTTGCGTCACGAGATCTTTTTTTATATTGTACTGCACCACATTTTTTTGCTATTACAAGGTTTGCTATGGCAGTGCCAAGCATGCCTGTTAAGCAATGGAACTTCCGCAAGGCCAAATGGAGTCACTACATTGTTTTGACGAATAAATTCGCAAATACTTTGTTGCCGCCTGATTCACTTGATGTGGATGCGGCTTACCAGGACTTCTGCAACACCATTAAGAAAACAGCCAAAAAGACTATTCCACGCGGGTATCGAAATAACTATATTCCGTGTTGGGATGCAGAGTGTGAATCCCTCTATAAAACCTTTCTGCAGTCTCCTCAGGGAGACGACTCAAGTTTGGCTGCTACAGCTCTGCTTGCCAAGCTTGACAGAAAGCGGAGGGATCGATGGTCCGAGGCAGTTCGGAGCATTGACTTCTCACACTCTAGTCGAAAAGCGTGGAGTATTTTGAACAACCTTACTGGTAGATCACGACACTCTCCTCGTCACTGTCCCGTTTCAGCCGATGCTATTGCATCTCAGCTGGTTAGAAATGGGAAACACGAGGCTGTTGATCGCAAGTCATCTCGACTTGTCTCTCAAGAAGTGTCTGTCCTTTGGAGGGCCACAACACCAGACGCAGTAAATATCTCTGATAATTTTTTACAGAGAGAATTTGCTGCTGCCCTCCAACATTTAAAATCAGGTAAAGCTCTGGAACTTAATTCCATCTGCCCCGAGCTTATACTCCATGCTGGAGCTGCTTTGAAGTCCTGGTTACGTGACTTCATTTCTTCCTGTTTGCGCCGACTCAAAATTTCCAAGATCTGGAGAAGAGCGCTTGTGGTCGCAATCCCAAAACCAGGAAAGCCCGTGGGGTACCCAAAGAGTTATCGACCTATATCTCTGCTCTGTGTCCCTTACAAGATCCTAGAGAGGCTTATCTACGCCCGCGTTGAACCATTAATCGATCCACTGCTCCCTAAAGAGTAGGCTGGGTTTCGACGCGGGAAGTCAACCGTAGATCAAGTTGTCCTGCTAACCCAAAACATCGAGGATTCTTTCGAAGCTAAAAAGAAGGCCGGTGCCGTATTTATCGATCTGACAGCTGCTTATGACACTGTCTGGCATCGTGGCCTTACCTGCAAGCTGCTAAGACTACTTCCGGATAAGCACATGGTCAGAATGATCATGGAGCTTGTCCGAAATCGAAGTTTCATTCTTACCACCGGTGACAGCAAGCAAAGCAGGCTACGCCGTCTTAAAAATGGCGTTCCTCAGGGATCGGTCTTGGCTACCATCCTATTTAATATCTATACGTACGATCTTCCTTCCATGATTTCCAGAAAGTTTGCTTATGCTGATGATTTAGCATTGTTGCATTCTTCTGGAAACTGTAAGAATTTGGAGGGGACTTTAAGCCAAGACATGTCCACACTGTCAGCGTATCTCCAGACTTGGAGATTGAAGCTCAGTCACACTAAGACGGTGACGGCAGCCTTTCACTTAAATAACCGAGAGGCCAAACGTGAGCTAAAGGTCTACAACAATGGTAGACTTTTACCGTTCTGTCCAACCCCTACTGTTACGGTGAACACTTCGATTAGGATGATTCTAAGAATTTTTGGCTGGAAGGCCTAGTCTTTCAATCCTCACACGCGTTCTCAACACGAACGTTAGCCGAGGAAAGTGTATTTAAATAACCACAGACAAACTAACAAACGTTTTAAGAATTTATGCGAATAAAGAGAAATTAAAAACTGCTTTAGACCTGCCTGTAAAATAGAATATTACTTATTCAAATAGAATTAACAGCACATTACGAAATTTCAAATAATATAAATTAACCAACTACTAACCACGAGAATTTAGAAAGCACGACCAACGGTAAAACTGTCTTGAATAACTGCACGTGACAGCCGAACAAAGAAAAGCGACCAGACAGAACCAAAGCAGCACGAAGAAAAGAAAAAAGGCAACGAACACAAGCACACGTGGCATCATCTACGCGGCGAGAGTATTTCTCACCTTAACACCTACTTAGCTTGGGGTAAAACTGGACAGATCGCTCATGTTTCGTCACCATTTAGTGGCATTGTGCAAAAAACTATCTTCGCGCCTCACACTGTTGAGGCGACTCGTGGGCTCGGAATGGGGTGCTGGTGCTAAAACACTACGCATAGCCACCTTGTCTCTAGTCTACTCAGCAGCTGAGTACTGTGCACCAGTCTGGTGTCGCAGTGCTCACACTCGTCTCATCGACAGTGTCTTGAATGACGCCTTGCGCATAGTCACTGGATGCCTGCCTCCCACTTCAACGGACCACCTACCTGTACTCTCAGGCATACAGCCAGCTGAGCTTCGCCGACTGGGAGCGACACTCTCCTTGGCTCACCGTGGATCTCTGGACCCCGATCATATCTTGTATGGTCTTTTAAGTGGGTCCTCAGATAATCGCCAAGTAAGACTAAGATCCAGTCTCCCGTTTGTGCCAGCTGCGCGGAATCTTTTGGACAACCTTGCCAGACTTGGTATCCGCGTTTCTGAATGGACAAATCACAAATGGGAAACGGAGTATTGTGAAAATGCTTCCAGGCTCCGTGCTTTTGTGCCCGAGACCGGTGCCAGGCCTGTTGGGATGGGTTATCCCGAGCAGCTTGGGTTAAGCCCAAACGCCTGCGGACTGGTGTTGGGCGATTCCATTCGTCCATGTACAAATGGGATCTCGCTCCTTCACCGAATTGCGAGTGTGGTGCCTCTGAGCAAACCGCAGACCATGTACTAACAGCGTGCCCTATACATCGGGCACCACATGGAGCACGAGGTCTGACGGTTTTGGATAACGAAACTCGATGCTGGCTTAATGACATCACTTCCAGCATCTGATCCAGGCAGTGCAGCAGTCTGGGGTAGTAAAAGGATAAACCCTCGGCCCCAGTCCTGTTTGTGTCTGACCTGGAGTGGATACCCTTCAAACGACGACGACGACGACCACACTTCTTTGATTTTGTGCAATTGTGCCTTTCTCCTTGCCGAGACTGCAGCACCTTTCTGCCAACTGTTGAGACTATAAATACCTTGATTTTCTCTGGTTCGTCCCATTTTGACGCGATTGCCACTGATGAGAGCGTCACGAAAAGCTTATGGCTCCGATTAAATCGACTTTGTTTAAAGCGATATTAGAGATCTTTTTTCTATATAAAGCCGATGCGTAGCGAATTATTATTTACTATTGTGAGGTAATTTGAAGCGATTCGAGGGACGGCTCGAGTGAAGTGATTTTGTTTGGGCAGGTGGCCCTTAGATTTTGTATCGGTTGACGATTGTTGAATTTATTTTGTGCCAGTGGTTGGGAATTGTGTTCTACAGAGGTAGAATTATTTGTGTCTATTGAATCAAGTTATAGCGTTGAGTTCGTTTTGCAGTGTGGCAAAGCGTGGAATAAAGTTTTGTCGGTCGCGATTTTTGTAATACATTTGTTCTTATTAGAGACAGTGGTCTCTTTTTGTTGTGAGGAAGAGTCTTCAACGAAATCAATCCGAGCTTTCGTTAAAATAACTGTATAAAAGCTTCAGGTTCATAGCAAGACTACTTCTTGAGCCGGAATAAAATAAAATTTAGACACAGCTTTGTTTCAGCGTAGGTATTCGGGTTATTTAGCTCAACTGGACCTTTAGGATTCCCGAACAAAGTTTGTGACAGATAGTAAAAAGCTAAATCCTCAGTTCCAGTGTGTTTGTGTCTGACCTGAAGCGGATGCTTTTTCAAACGACAACAACGATTTTGGTTTTGGCCTTTTCAAATTCGATTACTGTTCTTTTGTTATAGTATATATTAAAACGTCTTTTTAATATGAAAAAATAATAATGCGTATCAAGAAAGAAGAAAAGCAAATTGGCAGTCAAATTGATACCCAAGAACAAAAGCAAATAGCAGCGATAAGTAGATTCGTATCATGATTTGGTAAAGGAAAAATATGAGTATACATCCAGAAATCAGCCGCTAATTATTGAAAGGAATAGTGTCAGATTATTTTTCGATTAAAAAAAACAGTTTTCGGGAAAGGTTAACCGAGGAGAGACAAGAAATCCATGAAGTAACTCTTTCGGAAATTCGGAATTCCAGTCAAAAATCAACAATTCCAAGCTTAAATAAGAGCATAAAACATCAAAAAAAACAATCAGAAAAGAGTTGAAAAGAATTATAATTTTGGACTTCGTCAGACCAAATAGAGTGAATTACATCAAAGAGAACTTTGAAGCAACATAGAAAAGAATTTATAAAACTTAAATTTCGGACTTTATTGAATAGATGGATAAATTACATTGAAAATATTTTGAGGCAACATCAATAAGCACATCCAAAAAGAGCCAATCAGAGAAAAGCCGATAAAAATAAATTTTCGACCAAGAAAAACAAATGTACAAATTGAAAAAACTTCAAGCATGAAAAATTAAGATTTTGGTTAAAAAATTATGAAAATATAAGTGCGTAGACAAAAAATATCCATACGGAGCTGCAAAATCCTCTGCCAGACAGCTGTTTTAAATATTAAAATCTTGTTAGTGACAGTTTGGTTTTGCAAAAAATATTGTAAGAAAACAAGCAAAAAAAAGGAAAGAAATGAAAGATAAGTAAAAAAAAGCTAAAAAAGATCTTTCCCGATGACTGTCTTTATTCAGTCAAAGAATAATCTGGCCCCATTTCTTTCAATAATTAGCGGCTGCTTTCTCTATGTATGGTTTTATTTCGTTTTACCAAATAATAATACGTTTGACAAGCAATAAATATAGCCCATAGATTTTTATAAAATTTGTAATTTGTAGAATTTCATAAACAATTTATAGGCTATATTTGTAAAAAATTGTGCAAAAAGAAATTTTGCTCATCAATTACTAAAAATAGGCTTCAAATAAGGACAGAAAAACAACAGAAACGAAATTGATCAAATAACAAACCTTTTGATATTTTAAATACTTAATTTTTTTGTGCTTTCAGTTAATTGTCAATTTGGAGAGTGGGGAAGCTGGAGTTCCTGTTCATTTACGTGCGGCCCGAATGGCACCGCTTTGCGACAACGATCAATCGAAATTCCTGCCACTTGCGGGGGTTTATGTTCAGGTGATCTGAATGAAACTCGAACCTGCAACCAATTATGCTTTCATGGAGGAGTTATCAGCGGAACCACTTGTTTGTGTCGGGAAGGATGGAAGGGAGGTTGCTGTGAGGAAGGTAAGATGTTAGTTTTTAAATATTATTTTTGATACATTTAATGCATGACAACGACTTGTGACCGACGAGGTTGTGTTTACTAGATGTCAACGAATGCCAAATGGATTCTTGCGGGGCAAACGCAAATTGTCAAAATACTCCAGGGAGCTACTTATGCGAGTGCGAGGTCGGATTTGAAGTGGGAAACCCACACATTGAAAACTCAAGCAAGGTTTTTCTTGAAAAACGACCAAATAAAAAGATTCACAATGAAACATGGATTGAAAATTTGGGAAATTTGCGGTCAAGCGGAGATCCGCATGAAAAAGAGTCAAGTAGAACTTCTATTAATGCAAATATTAGCAGAATTTATCAAAAAGAAAATTCAAGTGAACATTTTTACATGAAAGAAAACAAAGATTATCAAAATCAAAATTCAACGAACGAGCATAGAGATAAAGATTGGGATTCGGAAAATAACGACTTGAATAAGGAAATGCCCTCCTGTGTTGGTATGAGATTGTATAGAGTTAGTTGGGACCTTACTTTTAGGTAAGATTCCAAATTATTTTAGACTTATCCTAACCCTAATCCTAACCCTAATCCTAGCCCTAACTCTATTGATAAGAGATTTTATATATTATTACGACAAAAAATTTTTTTTTACAAAAATGTAAAATAGATCACTTTTATATTAAAACAGAATTTTTTTATTGTTAACCCTATTCAGACTGGCCTTTTCAAAACTTTGTACGACTGAAGATGGGACTGGGACGAAAAGTCCTCACGCTCTTTGCTTGCTTATTTCTGGACAGTTACTAGCGCTACAATTGTTATTCAAGTTTGTATAAAAAAGAAAGTTTAAACCTTTTTCAATATAGATGTTGAAATATTTTAACGAAATATTATTTTCCATCAAAAAAATTATATTTTTTGAAGGTTAGTCAAGTTTTTTTAAGTTGACAGGACACGAGAAAAAAATTAGAGAAACTTCGGCACTTTGCCGAAATAGATCGATCTTAGATTCGCATGAAAAGAGTCAAGAAGTAAAATCCGCTAAGCGAGAGTACCGCAGTTTACAAAGAAAGAAATTCTACATCACCAAAGTCTGACAAGAGCTGATTTTATTAGTGTTCACCACGCTTTGGTCTTCGCAACTCATGAATAATTTTTGATTTTACCCATTTTTTTGAACAGTTTTGACAATGAACGTTTTTCTATAATAGAAAGACGAAGAAGTCATCTCACGAAGACATATTTGAAGCATTACATTGCACAAGAATTACTTTACTTATTTTGTGATTATTTTAAAATATTTAAATTTAAAAAAATTTAGTTAGGATTAATTACTTTGATCAGATTCTTTTTTTTTTAATAGGTTAGGCTACATAAAATATATATCTGTGTTCAGATGTGGCTAATATTTCAGCGTAATTGTTTTATTTTATATTCCCGGTTTACTGAATTAGTTATACTATGTAAAAACAAGCTAGCATATTCTAGAAACTCTCTCATAAAAATGAATTTCAACTTTGATGAATAATCTTCGATTTATTGTTGGTTTGGTCATATTTACAACACTGAGATTTTTTTTGGCGTAAGAATTGTTCATTTTATAGTCCAATTTTGAAATTATATTTAAAAGATGAAACATTGATTGAACCACTGCGTAATACCGCACTCAAGCATAACACGATATATTCTGTTTAAATACTTTTTGACCTTGTTTACACAAATGCTTAAAAAATAGTCCGCAGGGTTCATTTCAATGCCAACCGTATTGGACGTGCATTGGTTCAAATCTTACCCTCACTCTATTGTAACCTCGACAAAAAAAAATTTTGTGTTAATTTTTTCTTAGTGTGTTCAAGAAATAGGCTTTAACAATTATAGCACAGTTTTATGAAAAGAAATAAAATTTTTAAGTTTAACTTTCAAAGCAAACAAAATTCTGAAAAAGTTAATTCATCTTTAAAACTTTGGATTTGTAAGTTCAAGCTCAGCCACATGAACATGATTCATCTTAACAACGAACGTGTTAGGTTTAAGCATGGTCTACTGTAAGAATAAGGCCGAATCAGTCACATTTTCAAAGCAATTTTGAAGCAGAAATTAAGATCGCTGAAAGAAAAAGCTTGTTGCATTTAGTGTGTGCATCGTAAATCGAAAGCAACGTCTTCGGCAAACTCACTTTTCTTAAAATAATACAGATGCGTGTGAGTCGAAGCACTTTTGATCTTACTGCAAAATAAAAATTGCAGTAAACAAATTCAATAAATGATTTTAAACATAAGCAACAAACAATTTAAAAGCAGAAATTGAAAATTTAAACATTAGATAAAACAAAAACCACAACGACAATAAATATTATGAATATACTGGTATTATCGGCAAGGAATCGGTATTTTGCAACCTTGTAAACTTTTTCATTAAACGTAATTAACGGGTCGTTTATTCAAAATAGTTTTGATTAGCAAATTACTCTTTGTCTTTTCTCGCTTTTTCTAGCGTTTTTCTTGAGTTTTATGAAATGAAAACTATATTGATAAGATATTAGCTAGGAATTTATTTTAAAAGGAGCGATTTTTTCAAAAATTTCACCAACATATAGAGTTTGAATGAATAAGTAACCCGAAAAGTCAATAAACTTAAAGAGAATCGGGTGAGTTGTATTTAAGCAGAAGACAATTTTTTAACAGCTCGGGAACTTCTGGCCACCCCCCACAGTTGTAATAACGTTCGATTTGTTCAAATTTTGCTTATAAAATATTATTATACTGTGGATAATTTTGATTTAGTTTTTATTACATTATCAGTTAAAAGGTATCAAAATAAAAAGTGTTTTGCGTTCATAAGCAGCTGTTTCGCAAACATTGACGGGCGTAGAACTTTTAGCAATATGATCCCTTATTTGCCATTCCTTTACGTTACCCACAGTGCTGCTCAAGATACTTAAACTTTTATTTGTTTCTAAAAAGCTATTTTGTTTAAAAATCATTGAATGCTTTTTCTTAAAAAATCAATCTCGGTTTTGGTAGACATAATTACAGTGGCGTACATAGAAATTTGTCAAGGGAAGGGAGGTTGCAATAAGTAGAAAACACGATTACTAAAAGTCGTCCTGGCATGGTCCAAAAATTTTTTCAAACTTATATTTTAAATTAAAGTAAGTTTATTACATTTTTTAGAGCGCCTTGTAGTGGCATAACTTTTTTTTGCCCACCCGTAACGCAATTATGAAATATTGAGACAATTTTCCACGCATTTAGCTCACTGATATAATTGAATTAATTCACTGCAAATCAAATTCAATTTTAATAATGTCTACGATCACAAAGCATTGCAACAAAAGTATGTGGTAACTTACCTTGTATTCACATATTGAATTCTGTTTGAATAAGATAATAATCGCACTTGGATGAAACAGACTATTGGGTTTTTTAATATTTTAAGTAAGAATGGTCAAGTCAATCAACAAGCAAGTGGCGACAACCTGTTTTGTCCTTGTTAGATTATATATGATAATCTAACAAGGACAATATATAATAATCTAACAAGGACGAAATTATATAAAATTATATTTTAAAATATATTATTATACGAAGATTATATAAAATTATATTTTAATTGCATGATAGTTTGATTTAGAAATATTCAATTTTAACTGCCTTATCGAGCACTCTGTATTGCAACTGAAATCAACTAGATCTAGTAGAGAGTCACTTGGCTCCCTAGAAAGGAATTCGTAATTTATAGAAAGAAATAATTGTTGAAGGAGGAATTTAAAATGTAATTTGACTCAAAATTATTAACTGATAACAAAACCTGACACCAGATGGCATGTCTTTTATAGTTGTACCTTGACAACTCATAAAAATTGTTTCTTTAAAGTGAAAACCATTTTTTATTCTTCAAATGCATGCAATTTTTTTATACTCATTTCCGATGGTAAAAAAAACTGCATGGAAAAAAGTAAAGGCTGAAAAAAATCGTTGTTGGTGTTGTAGTTGTCGTAGTATGGAAGACCATCAACTCTGGGTTTAGCTCAAACAGGCCTGGGGCCAAGACTTACTGTATACTTTTACTACACCAAGCTGCTGTGCTTTCTGGATCGCGACTTTCAATTTTGTACCCATAGAATTGAAATCTAGGTATTTTCAACCAATCAAAATTCCAAAATTTTTTTCTCTGCTCATAAAAATTTTCACTCAACTCTTGAAGCGATCAAGGAGCACTCTATGTTGATTGTCATGGCAAAGCTTTTTTTTAGGGACTTTTTGAGGTAATAAAAAAATCAATCTGTTTCTTATATTGCGTTTGCAAATGTACTGAAAAATAAATATGAGCCTTTGAAACAAACTGTTTATATCATATCATAAATTTTTAAACAAAATTTTAAAAATAAGCGTATAAAATGGTATTTCAATTAGAGTCTTCTAATGAGCTTCTTGATTTGGTTTTAGCCTGCAAGAAACGATTCTTTTACCGAACTTGTAAAATGGCACATTGATTCAAGAGTCTTGTAATAAAATACTGACTAAATTAAAATGCTATTTGGTTTGAGTTTAAACGAGTCAAAAAAAACAAAAATGTTTTTTTAAAAATAAATATACTGTACATAATTGAGATTTCGTTCACTGTTTGCCGTTCAGACTTTATTATTTTAACGGCAAACAGTGAACAAGACCCCATAATTGCATATTAGCTTAAAATTTAAAATATATTCATTAAATTATATTGCTATTGGATTTGGTGCTTGTAACAAAGTTTTTTTAACTAAAAATTTTAAAATACTATTTACAGCAATGCAACAAACCATTGCCTAGCAGAGAAAAAAAACTTTAATTCTAACATGCGACAAGCTGCTTTGTTCAATAAAATATAATTCTAATTTCGCTTTAAACAAAGTCGATTTTTTCGGAGCCATAAGCTTCCATAATAATTCTAATTCATTGATTTTTAATAAGTATTTAAAATTGCATATTAGTTAACATTAAAAACCCCTACGGGATTATTTTTGACCCATTTTTAATTTTTGATTTGTTTAATGCAATTACTAAAAAAATTTCAACAAAATTAAATAATGTTTCTAAATTTGATGTACACAGTAAACCTCGGTTAATCCGAATATTTGCCTAATCCGGATAAAGCTAAAGGTACGAATGATTTCTAATATTTTTCTAAATAAAAAGCTTCGGATAATCCGAATTATTTAATCTGGATCTTTGCCTATTTCGGATAAAAATTGTTTTTTTTATATTCATAATCCGGATTTTCCCGCTTTACAACTGTAGCAGTATGTCTTTCGTCAATGTCATAAACATTATTCCACGTTATAGTTTACAAGCGTTGGCCATGTAGCTTGTTACTTAAAATTTATATCGGTTCAACTTAGGGAGTGTGTTCGTTGGTTTGTTATAGTTGTGTCGTATGTAAGTGTGCCATAATTGTGTTGCATAGCTAAGCTCTTAAATTACACTAACTTTATTAGTTCTCCACAAATGTGTTATGTAAGTAAGGTAAATTAATGACGTTCTCGCAGACTTTGTTTGGGAATCCTAAAAGACCAGTTGAGCAAGGTAACCCAAATACCTGCTCTGAAACAAAGCTGTGTCTAATTTTATTTTATTCTGGCTCAAGAAGTAGTTTGCTATGAGCCTGAAGCTTTTATACAGTTAGCTTCGGCTAAGTTCTGATTGATTCGTTGAAGACTTTTCTCGGCAAACAAATAGAGACCACTGTCTCTAACTAAAGGAAATGTATTATAAAAATCACGACTCACGACCGACAAAAATTCTCTTCTGCGTTCTGTCACTGCAAAGCAAAAATCAGCGCTGCAACTTAATTCAATCAACACGAATAAGTCTACCTTCGTAGAACAAAACTCAAAAACACTGGCGCAAAATAAATTCAACACTCGTCAACCGATACAAAATCTAACGGGCCCTATGCCCAAGCTCTGCGCCCAAATTCTACTTTCTCTCGTCGTTCTCATCTTCGTCTTCTTCGTCATCTGCTCTATCGAGCGAGCGTACATATATATATATACAAAAGGTCACATGACGACAAATCGGCAAGAGTTATCTCGAAAAGGCTTTGCTCACGTGCGTAAAAATTAGAAAATTTTTTCTATGGTACGCGAGAATCTTCGAGGATTACGTGTCACTCAGTCATATGTTACAGACAAGGCGCATTACGCCATCACCGTCTGGCAAAAGAAAAAAGAAAGATGCATTCGAACAATTGCAAGCAGATAATTAAATAACACAGTACGAAAGCGATTATCCCTTGCCCAAGCGATTTCTACTTTATAACAAAACTTTGGCCCAGATGGTAGGTGCTTTCTCACAGCCTGGACCGTGAGTAAGTAAAGTTCATTGATGTTAAAGATGACAGAACGAAACCGAACCTACCAAAATGGAAGGGTATCCACCCATTCCGATGTTCAGTGTGGGTCTGCTAATCGGCAAATGTCCTTTTCAGGATGATGGGGCAATGCCAGGATAAAATTGCCCTTTTCAGGGCACATTGCCAACAAGTTCCGAAGACCCACTATTCTTCAGCTGAACATCGAAGGCCTCACTGCAAGCAAGATGAAGTGAGGCCTTCGATGCAACGTTCTTCATCACCTCACTATGCAGTCTGAGGCACTCGACATCCCACTGCAGGAGACCCACTGCACTGATGCAGAGAGGTTGGTACTTCCAAACTACCAACTAGCTGGGTCTTCTTTAAGCAGGAAGCATGGCCTTGCCACGTTTGTCCACGAGCGACTGAAATACACGCTTTCGGACCAATCTGCACTGACATCGAGTGGTTGTGTGTGGACGTTGATGGCTATAAAATAGTCAACGTTTACAAACCACTGCCAACGCGATTGCGAACCCTGTATCTCCCAGTGTTTCCTCACCCCTGTCTTTACGCTGGCGATTTTAACTGTTGTCATCTTGACTGGGGTTACGATGACAACAGTCCGGACGGTGAGTGCATGGCTGGCTGGGCAAGTATTAATTGTCTTGCCCTCCTATATAATGCCAAAGACGCTGCCAGTTTTTATTCCGGCCGCTGGAACACTGGCACCAATCCAGATCTAACTTTCGCGAGCGTAGGTCCAAACAGTTGCTTACCGGATAGACGTGTCCTTGACAAGTTCCCCAGGTCACAACATCGACCTTCGCTTATTACACCACCAAAGTTTGCTATGGCAGTGCCAAGCATGCCTGTTAAGCGATGGAACTTCCGCCAGGCCAAATGGAGTCACTACATTGCTTTGACAAATAAATTGGCAAAGACTTTGTTGCCGCCTGTTTCACTTGATGTGGATGCGGCTTACCAGGACTTCTGTAACACCATTAAGAAAGCAGCCAAAAAGACTATCCCAAGTTGGTATCGAAATAAACTATATTCCGTTTAATCCCTCTATAAAACCTTCCTGCAGTCATGTTTGACGTCAGCCAAGCTAGCGAGCGGATGTCTTGTAGAGCTTAAAAAAGAACGCGTTTTGAGTGACCGCATTTATTTAAAATCAATCACAGTTTTTACAGTACTGCTGAATAATTTTCAAGATGTGCTTATCTGAAGATTGACGATGGCAAGTTTAGAAAACAAACTCGATTTTATTTTGACTGCAATTGATAATTTAGCAACAAGAACAGAAAGAATTGAAATAAAAATAAACAATTTTGAAATTCGACTCAACGAAATTGTGACCGGAATAAAATCAAGAATAGATCAATTAGAAATAAATCTGAAAGCTTTACCTTTAGATGAAGATTACAGAAATCTAGAGAAAAAAGTTAATCATTTAGAACATGCCTTGCAAAATAAATCAAACGAAGATCTAATGCGTGAATCATATAGTAAGCGACTAAATTTATTAATTCATGGTCTTGACGAAAAAGATAGCAAAATTTTTCCAAGAAGAACTAGATCTAGATCTGGGCTCAATCTCTCTAGTTGACTGTCACCGCCTTCCGCAACATCCAACCAATATTTAAACAGGGACAGAAAATTACACGACCAATAATAATGACGAATGCTTTCGATAAATCAGTAATCTGTAACTCTGCCAGTAATCTGAAAAAATATAACCAACAACTTTCGGGTTCGTCGGCCACTAACGGTCGCAGTAGAAAATCAGTTTACATTACTGAACATCTACCACAACAGCTGTATCACCAGAAGAAAAAACTGTTGCCTCTCTTCAAAAAAGCAAAAAATCAAAAGCAAGCTACCAGGTGGGCCAGTGTTGACGGGTCTCATTGTTTGTATATAGAAGGCGTTAAATACACAGCCGAGTAAATATATTTGTCGGATGAGGACCGGAGGTCTTGTGTCCGTAAATGGCAGTTCAAAAGAAACTTACTTAAGGACCTTTAAGTATTTAAATCAATTACGACGTAACTTATCTTTTCAGAAGTTAGTAGCACAAGCCTTGGACAGTAGCCTAACCTACTTACTGTCATTGTTAAGCACCCAATTAGTCCAACTCATTTTTGTTATTTCTGGACGTATAACTCCGGTTCTCAATCCTTTGTTTAATATTATAACCTGTTTAGTGCTTGTACCAATACTAAAGTTTTATCATTTTTTGTTTTTTGGCTTAATGTTGACATGGCAGGACTAATTTTTTTTTAATTTTTTTTTCTTATTTATTTTTTTTTCCAATTTTTCATATAAACTTTTGTGTATTTGTGTAGTATACATGCCTGTAGAAACTGCTAAAAATTGTAATCAATTATTAGTGGTATCCATTCAACGCGCTCTGTCCTATTTATTATCCTTGTCTTTTTTGTTTTGTTTACTTATTTAATTTTTTGCCCACTAATTATGCTGAACGTCTCGTGCGAAGGGAACTTGTCACAACCCTCGCGCGTTAGTCAAGCAGCAGATAATCTCTTATCTGATAGTGAACCTGAAGAATTAAGTGACAAAATTTATGAATCAATTTCTTCTAATATTTTAAAATGTGAATATTTTGATCTAAAGAAAAACACTCAAATTTATTCAAGTGAAAACAACTCCCTGAATACTATACGATTTAATATTTGGTCTATGAATAAAAATTTTTACAAATTTTATGATTTTATTCAGTCTCTGTCGTATACACCTGACGGTTGTATGTTTGTCTTAATCAAGATTTAAAAAACAGCCATTAATTAATATAAATCTTCCTGGATATAATTTTCTTAATTTTTCTTCTTTAAAAAATGCTGGAGGTGTAGCCATGTACATAAAAAATGATTTAAAATTAAAAAATGAACAAACCTTTGATTTTTACGGTTGTGAATCGTTATGCTTAACTATTCAACAACCAAACACGCAAACATTTCTAACAATTGCAACCATTTAACCCTAACCTTAAACCCTAACCCTAACCCTAACCTAACCCTAACCGAAGCGATTGATAAATTTGTAGATGATTTTTTCAACTGTCTTGGAAAACTAACATCAGAGAAAAGAACATTTTACATTTTAGGCGATATAAACATTAACATAAGTGAAAGCATTTCCAGCATTCAAACAAACAATTACATAAATAATATAACTTCGAACGGAGCATTTAATATCATTACAAAACCAACAAGAGTTACACCAATTTCAGAAACGCTTATTGACCACGTGATTAATAATGATATCACCCACACTATTGTCCCTTCAATAATTTTAAGTGATTTGACGGATCATTACCCCATATCTTGCTCAATCAAACAATTTAAGTCTCTCAAATCGTCGAGTAGTAATGTGCATCCACTACAGAGACAGAAAAAACTTTTACCCAGAAAAGTTTTGCGTAGAATTGAACAATTCTCTTTTACAATTTATATCCACTAATCTTCCATTGCATTGTGAAAATTTTAACAAAACCTTTGACAATTTTGTAAAAACAACCTCGCGAATAATCAACAAGCATGCGCCGTTAAAACGACTTAGTCGGAAACAACAAAAATTAGCAAAAAAACCATGGATAACAAAGAAATTTTAACTTCGATTCGAAAAAAAATATATCATCTTCCAATCCATGCTTATAAATGGCAACGAGACCTAAAAAAAATACTTTAAACGCTATTTGAATAAATTGTCTAAATTAAAAACCTTATCAAAAAAAATGTACTTCCAAAATGAACTTTTAAAGTACAAACAAAACCCACGAAAAACGTGGGAAATTATTAAATCCACTTTGCCGAACTCATCCTGTTGTCATTTCCCAAACCCAATTAAGATAAATGATGCTACTGCTGAAAACCCCACAACCATTTTAAATGAGTTTAATAACTATTTCTGTTCTATCGGTTCTAAGCTGGCCAATAACATTTTAGGAAAAACAAAGAAAAAACCGTATGAATTTCTAAGCAAAAAATTTTACCCTCCATATATTTAGAACCTCCATCTGTAAACGAAATATTAAATCATATTTTATCATTAAACGACAATAAGGCAATCGGACATGACAATATACGAGCGTACTTTCTTAAAGTGTTCAGCACTGTAATTGCTCCATATTTACAAATATTCACAAACTTTATATTTAATAATGGTCTTTTTCCTAATAACTGCAAAATTGCTAAAATAGCGCCTATTTACAAAAATGGCTCAAAAGAGGAGATAAACAACTATCGCCCTATCTCAATATTAACTTGTTTTTCTAAAAGAAGCGAAAAAATGGTTTACATGTACAATAGACTAATGGCTTTCTTCAAAAAACATAAAGTTTTGTATCCTCATCAATTCGGCTTTCAAGATAAAATTCCTACATCCCACGCTATGCTTGATTTAACCACTACAGCTTACGACAACATTGATAATAATTTGCATACTGGATTGGTTTTTATAGATTTCAAAAAAGCATTTGACACTATTTGTCATAAAATACTAATGACCAAGCCAGCCCACTATGGCATTCGAGAAGTGGCTTTCAAATTATTAAGTTCATACTTAAGTGGTCGGCAACAGTACGTAAATTTCAAACAGACCAAATCCAATCACAAAGAGATAAAATATGGGGTACCACAAGGATCTTCTCTGGGCCCCCTTCTTTTCCTTATATATGTTAATGACCTTCCTAATTTCGTGAACTGCACACCTAGATTGTTTGCAGATGACACCTGCCTCATATTTGAAGCGTACAACCCTGTATTTCTTCAAAACCGCATTAATAGTGAATTAAATAAAGTAGACACATGGTGCTGTTCTTATAAATAGACTGTTAATCCGTCAAAATCCAACATAATTTTTATTTCTCCTAAATTTTTACAAAATATTAATGACAATTATAATATGACATTTGCAGACTCCTTTATTGAAACTGTTCCAAACTCAAAATATCTGGGTGTTATATAAGACAACAAACTCTCTTTTTATAAACACATAAAGTTACTTGAAAATAAATAACTCAAAATATTTAGGTGTTATAAATGGCAACAAACTCTCTTTTCATGAACTTATAAAGTTACTTGAAAGTAAAGTTTCTCGCTCTGTTGGTATTCTGACCAAATTAAAGTTATTTATTTCCCAACAAACATTACTACAACTTTATCATTCACTTGTCCACTCACACCTCACCTTAGAATTACAATTTGGGGTTCGACACATACAACGTATCTTCAAAAACTTCAAATTTTACAAAATAGAGCTCTAAAAGTTGTATGTAATGTCCCTTTTCTAAGTTCCGCTAAACCTCTCCAAAAAAATAAAACATTATGACGATTCACGATACCTTTAAGCATGAAGTAGCTAAATTTGTATATAACTGCAACAAAACACTTAACCCTACTCCTTTTCTTAATTACTTTTAAAAAACTCATCAAGTTTCAATCAAACACACTTGACAATCAGAAGACAAGGACAACCTATATATTCCTAAATATCGTTCAAATAGACTGCAAAGGTGTATAAAATATCAGGGAGTAAAAAATTTGAAATAATATTCCGTCAAAAATAAAAAGACATTCCTTTAATTCTTTTAAATCTCGGTTTAAACAATATCACTTATCTCAACATTAAAATATTTTTCTTTTATGGAAAAAATATTTTCTTCAGGTAATACCACTAGTTTTACAATTTAAATATTGTTGGAAATAATTTTTTTTTACATATATCACCTACAAATATAACAGAGGCATTCGATAATGGGTGGTTGCTTGACTCGATGACCACGAGGTCTGTTCGCAACTTCCCAGTCACATTAAATTATTTGTTATTTATTAAAATTCTTTCTTTCCATTTTTCGTTTTTTTGTATTTTATGACCAAATAAAATATGTCTGTTGTCTGTCTGTCTGTCTCCTCAGGGAGACGACTCAAGTTTGGCTGCTACAGCTCTGCTTGCCAAGCTTGACAGGAAGCGGAGGGATCGATGGTCCGAAGCAGTTTGGAGCATTGACTTCTCACACTCTAGTCGAAAAGCGTGGAGTATTTTGAACAACCTTACTGGTAGATCACGACACTCTCCTCGTCACTGTCCCGTTTCAGCCGATGCTATTGCATCTCAGCTGGTTAGAAATGTGAAATACGAGACTGTTGACCGAAAGTCATTTCGACTTGTCTCTCAAGAAGTGTCTGACCTTTGGAGGGCCACAACACCAGACGCAGTAAATATCTCTGACAATTTTTCACAGAGAGAATTTGCTGCTGCCCTCCAACATTTAAAATCAGGTAAAGCTCTGGAACTTAATTCCATCTGCCCCGAGCTTATACTCCATGCTGGAGCTGCTTTGAAGTCCTGGTTACATGACTTCCTTTCTTCCGGTTTGCGTCGACTCAAAATTTCCAAGATCTGGAGAAGAGCGCTTGTGGTCGCGATCCCAAAACCAACAAAGCCCGTGGGGGACCCAAAGAGTTATCGACCGATATTTCTGCTCAGTGTCCCCTACAAGATCCTCAAGAGGCTTATTTACGCCCGCGTTAAACCATTAATCGATCCACTGCTCCCTAAAGAACAGGCTGAGTTCTGACGCAGGAAGTTAACCGTAGATCAAGTTGTTCTGCTAACCCAGAACATCGAGGATTCTTTTGAGGCTAAAAAGAAGGCCGGTGCCGTATTTATCGATCTGACAGCTGCTTATGACACTGTCTGGCACCGTGGCCTTACCTGCAAGCTGCTGAGACTACTTCCGGATAAGCACATGGTCAAAATGATCATGGAGCTTGTCCGAAATCGAAGTTTCATTCTTACCACCGGTG
Organism: Diplosoma virens; assembly: GCA_963680785.1. Lineage (NCBI taxonomy): Eukaryota > Metazoa > Chordata > Ascidiacea > Aplousobranchia > Didemnidae > Diplosoma > Diplosoma virens. The sequence goes on along the minus strand of OY796881.1, from coordinate 73,193,144 downwards.
ACAGCAAGCAAAGCAGGCTACGCCGTCTTAAAAACGGCGTTCCTCAGGGATCAATCTTGGCTACCATCCTATTTAACCTCTATACGTACGATCTTCCTCCCATGATTTCCAGAAAGTTTGCTTATGCTGATGATTTAGCATTGTGGCACTTTTTTGGAAACTGGAAGGACTTGGAGGGGACTTTAAGCCAAGACATGTCCACACTGTCAGCGTATCTCCAGACTTGGAGGTTGAAGCTCAGTCACACTAAGACGGTGACGGCAGCCTTTTCCTTAATAACCGAGAGGCCAAACGTGAGCTAAAGGTCTACAACAACGATAGATTTTTACCGTTCTGTCCAACCCCTACTTATCTTGGGGTAAAACTGGACAGATCGCTCACGTTTCGTCACCATCTATTGGCATTGCGCAAAAAACTATCTTCGCGCGTCACACTGCTGAGGCAACTCGTGGTCTTAGAATGGGGTGCTGATGTTAAAACGCTACGCATAGCCACCTTGTCTCTAGCCTACTCAACAGCTGAGTACTGTGCGCCAGTCTGGTGTCGCAGTGCTCATACTGGCCTCATCAACAGTGTCTTGAACGACGCCTTGCGCATAGTCACTGGATGCCTGCCTCCCACTCCAACGGACCACCTACTTGTATTCTCAGCCATCCAGCCAGCTGAACTTTGCCGACTGGAAGCGACACTCTCCTTGGTTCATCGTGGATCTCTGGACCCCGATTATATCTTGTATGGTCTTTTAAGTGGTTCCTCAGATAATCGCCAAGTAAGACTAAGATCCAGGCGCCCGTTTGTGCCAGCTGCGCGGAATCTTTTGGACAACCTTGCCAGACTTGGTATCCGCGTTTCTGAATGGAAAAATCACAAATGGAAAACGGAGTATTGTGAAAATGCTTCCAGGCTCCGTGCTTTTGTGCCCGGGACCGATGCCAGGCCTGTTGAGATGGGTTACCCCGAGCAGCTTGGGTTAAGCCCAAACGCCTGCCCAAACGTGTTGGGCGATTCCATTCGTCCATGCACAAATGGGGTCTCGCTCCTTCGCCGAATTGAGAGTGTGGTGCCTCTGAGCAAACCGCAGATCATGTACTAACAGCGTGCCCTATACATCGGGCACCACATGGAGCACGAGGTCTGACGGTTTTGGATGACGAAACTCGATGCTGGCTTAATAGCACCACTGCCAGCATCTGATCCAGGCAGTGTAGTAGCCTGGATTAGTAAAAGGATAAACCCTCGGCTCCAGTCCTGTTTGTGTCTGACCTGGTGTGGATACCCTTCAAACGACGACGACGACAAAACTTTGAATTACTTTAAGGCGGAAAATAAACTGTATCGCCATGATTAAAATTATTATGAATAAAGTGTGACAGACGTTAAATGTTTGTTTCAACGTTTAAGTAAGGTCATTGCTTATAACAAATGCTTTGTGTTTTGCAAGATGTCTAATTCTATGAAACCATGTCGTCATGATAGAACTTTTATTTCAAAGAATTTTACCATTCCGTTTTTATATATTCAAATAAAGTGATTTTTATCTACATCTTACTACTCTAAATAACGTCTGGCTTAAAACAATAGCCTTTGGATAATCCGAATCTTCACATAATACGGATCAATTTGTGCATCAATTCGAATCTGGATTAACCGAGGTTTACTGGTATCAATACATATATTAATATCAATACATATTAATATATCATATGTATATCAATACATATTATAATAATATACACATTATTTGCAAAATTTAATGATTTTGGAAGAAGCTGAATTATACCAAAAAGTACGACATAGGTCAAAATTGACCCGTAAAGATAAATAATCTTAGTGTCATTTCAATATATTTGTAATTAAAGCTTAGTTAATGGCAAGCAACTTTTATTCTCATTAGTAATTATTTAGGGTATTATCATCGTCACTTCTGGGGTTTTTTGTGTTAAAGTAGTGAAATAAATTACTGACTGAATGAAACTGCTTTTCAATTTGGATTTTGAGCCTGCAAACAATTTTTTATTTTAAAATTTATGCCATTACTGCAATAAAAAGAAGCCATTGCTAAGCACTTAAAAAACTGAGTGTTTTAGCATGGGACGAGCACCAAAAAATGAAAAAGTATAAAGTTAATAAAAGGATTGGTACAAAAAAATTTGTTTTCCATTTAAAATTTTTTTGTAAATTGCTTGAGGTGCTGTGTTTTTTCAGGCCTTTTATTTGTCCAATTAAATATAATATTATTTGTCTAATTAAAGATAGTTATATAAATTTGGGTTTGCTTATATTCATAAAGAAGTATGTTTCATCCTAAATAAATACAGGACCCAAACTGAAAATTTTATCAAGTCACATTGAAGAATTTACGTGTCATCTAACTAACTTTATCTATAGCTGAATATTACATATTTTTATTGAATCACAATTAGAGCACATTACATGACCTTGATCATGTGAAAGAAGATTTAGGAAACGTTTTGTGATGGAAAAATATCTTTTTCTTCTCCTTTCGGCCTTTCTCTTCAGTCAGGGGTGGCCACAGCATATCATCATTCTCCAAACCTTTCTGTCTTCAACATCTGTCTCCTTTGCAATAACTTTCCCCATATCTTCTTTCATTACATTTACAAATCTTCTTTTTAGTCTCCCTCTTCTCCTCTTTCCCAGTAACTCCATTTCCATCATCTTTCTTCCTACATACTCTTGGTCTCTCCTCATGACATGTCCATACCACCTCAGCCTGCCCTCCCTCATCTTCATTCCTAACCGTTCTACCTTAACGGTACTCCTGATGTACTCGTTTCTAATCTTTTCATTTATCGTCACTCCTGTATCAAACCTTAACATTTTCATCTCTGCGACTTCCATCTCTTCTACTTGTTTCTTTATGACTGCCACCGTCTCAAGTTCATACACCATTGCTGGTCTTACCACTGAACTCTACACTTTTCCTTTTACTCTAGCTGGTAACCTCCTGTCGCAAATTAATCCCGATACCCTTTTCCATCCGTTCTATCCTGCCTGCACTCTCTTCTTTACCTCCCTCTCACAACCACCACTTTCTTGCACCGTTGATCCCAAATACTTAAATTTCTTTACTCTTGGCACTTTTGTATCTTCCATCTTTACTGTCTTGTCGTCATTTCCTCCATTTATGCAAAGATATTTGGTCTTTGACCTACTTACTTTCATCTCTCTTCTTTCCAATGCATATCTCCAGGATTCTAATCTCCGCTCCACTTCTTTCTTGGTCTCTTTGCAAATCACAATATCATCAGCAAACAGCATCGTCCATGGTGTTTCTCTCCTTACTTCATATGTTAGCCTGTCCATTATCACTGCAAACAGGAATGGATTTAACGCTGATCCCTGGTGCAGTCCGACCTTGATCTTGAAACTTTCTGTAGTTCCTACTGCACACCTCACCACTGTTTTGCTTCCCTCATACATATCCTGTACTAGTTGCACATACTTTTCCACTATTCCGTATTTTCTCATACAGTACCACAGCTCTTCCCGCGGAACCCTGTCGTAAGCTTTTTCTAGATCTACGAATACACAATGTAGCTCTCTTTGACCTTCCCTGTACTTTTCCATCAACATTCTTAAAGCAAACATGACACCGGTGGTTCCCTTTACTAACATAAATCCATATTTTTGTTTGCTGATCTCCGCTCTATCCCTTAACCTGGCTTCAATAATTTTTTGCCATACCTTCATTGTGTGGCTCATTAGCTTTATTCCTTTGTAGTTTCCACAGCACTGTGCGTCCCCTTTGTTTTTATAGATTGGGATAAGCACATTCCTTCTCCATTCTTATGGCATCTGTTCACCAATTAATAGTCTGTTGAACAGTCTGGTCAAAAACTTTATCCCTATCTCTCTCATGCACTTCCAAACTTCTTCTGGCAACTCATCTGGCCCAACCGCTTTACCTTTTTTCATCCTTCTTATTGCATTCTTTACTTCTTCTCTACTGACACAATTTACCTCTTCGTTAACCACTTCTGTTTCCTCTGTCCTAGGATCTCTGTTATTTTCCTCGTTCATCAGTTTCTCAAAGTACTCCTTCCATCTCTTTAACATGTCTCCGAATTTACCATAACATTGCCGTTTTCATCCTTTATAACCCTCACGTGCTGTACATCTTTCCTTGCTCTGTCTCTCTGCCTAACCAATCTGTACAATTCCTTTTCACCTTCTTTTGTTTCCAATCTAGCATACAAATCGTCATACGCACGCCCCTTTGCCATTGCAACTGCCTTCTTTGGCTTATTCTTCTTTTCTTTGTAGATCTTTTTAGTATTTACATTTCTTATTTTGTCCCATGCTTTCTTTTCCTCTTTCTTTTCTTTTATGCTCTCCTGAACTTCCTCATTCCACCACCATGTCTTCCTATTTCCTTTTTGTTTCCAAAATGTCACTCCCAGTACAGTTTCAGATGTTTTTCTTAGCATTTTTGCTGTTTTGTCCCACTCATCAGGTAACCCGTCCTTGCCTCCCAGAATCCTGGTCACCTCTTGTCTAAACGCTTCTTAAAACAGCTTGTCTTTTTCAGTTTTCACCATCGTATCTTTGGCTTTACTTTCTCTGCGTTTTTCTTTTTTACCATGAGAGCCATTTTTGCATACCACCATTCGGTGCTGCTTTGCGATACACTCATTTAATATTACCTTACAATCGCACATTTCCTTCAAGTTTCTCCTTCTGCATATCACATAATCAACTTAGGTACTTTTTCCTCCACTCTTATACGTCACCCTGTGTTGATCTTTCTTCTTGAAATAAGTATTGACAATCGCCAAATCCATCCTTTTTTCAAAATCCACAACCATTGATCCTTCCTTATTTCTTGTTCCAGCACCGTACCTCCCCATTATTTCCTCATCCTCTATGTTTCCTTCGTCCACATGTCCATTAAGGTCTGCACCAAAAACTAATCACTCTTCTTTCGATATACTTTCTATCAACCCATCCAGGTCTTCCCAAAACTCATTTTTCTCCTCCATGCTTTTGCTAATCTGTGAAGCATTTCATTTCATTTTTTATTCTCAATTATCAGTAAACAGTTTAACACTAAAAGTTATAAATATTGGAAAGATCAAGAAAAGGAAGAAGCAGCACAACGTCAGACGTTAAAACATGCATAAGATAATCAGAAAGTGAAAGTAAAAAACAGTAGAAAGCATGGCCGCAACACCTTAATCACATAAAAATATAAGAAATGAGAAAGAAAAAAGAAAATATAATAATAATGTTATCACACAAATTGAGAGATTGAAGAACCAGTGCATGACTAGTCTGCGTAATGATGATGGGTGGCACAGCTAGCCAAGATGGAAATTTAGCTCAACTGAGCAAGGTGATTAAAGAAAAACATAAAAAGAAACCTCACCAGGTCCGGAAACCTTTTCTGAATGCATCTGGTTACATACAAAAAATAATAAGAAGAATGAATACAAACAAAAAGAAATAATAAGCAGATAATAATAATACTCAAATAATAAACAGATAATAACAATATTAAAAATAACATAACGTAACATAAAAAAACAAACTATTATGCTAGTCGAAGTGATGGATAAAAAAAATTATGTATGATTAACAATACAATTATAAATAAAAAAAATAATAAATTTTTATATTTACTAAATTTTTACAGACCAGCATAATAGCTAAATAAACATGTTAAAGAAAGTCAATAGCATTTAGTAACGGCACAGATAATTATATAACAATTTTAAAAATGAAAAATAATTGCTAAAATGAAATAGTAGACCATTGCCAAAAAGAAATTTTAATTAAAGAGCAAAGATAAGGGTGAAAAAGAATCAATTTGATTTAGTGATTGATTTGAATTATGCAGACAAACAGTATTTAAGAAAAGAGTTCTTTATATCTTTGTGATAAGACTGGTGACCTTGATCGTTTAAGTTTTTCTTCCAAGGATGGAATTTAAAACTTTTTGTACCATATCCATTGCCTTTTTTCCAGAAACCTGTAATTAAAAATATATACGGCAGTATCGTGTTTTAACACTAAAATTAAATATTATTCTCATTACTTAAGAGATATTTATAAATGTTAACAGTAAAAGATCGAACAGTTTGTTTCTTATTTCTTAAGTCGAAAGGAAAGCAATTCCAATATGCTGGACCACGGTGTGAAATAGCTTGCTGACATACTGTGCTGGAACATTTCTTTGGAATAAAGATAGACTTGTTTCTAGTATTGTATTTAGATTCGTTTTTAGTAAAGATATGTTTAAATGCAATTGGGTTTTTACCATTTTTTTGCTTAAACATAAACACAATTAGTTCTTTAGTTAAAAGTTGATCTATAGTTAACAATTTATTTTCTTTACAATGAAAACAATGTTCCACCAGCGCAACTGCAAAAGACACCGCTAAACCGCAAGGGTATACTGGCGGCGGTTCCGATATGCTAACCACATCGAGTTAGCTAACACGGAGACGGGTTAAGACAAGCAAAACCATGGAGTTCCCATTACAAACATATAGTAAGAATGGTCAAGTCAATCAACAAGCAAGTGCCGACAGACCTGTTTCGTCCTTATTAGGACTCGTCAGGACACTACAGCTTGTTGTTGACCCCAGCTGAAAAAGTTGAAAACTTAAACAGCTGGCACAACTTTCTGTTTGTGGTTTTTACACCTCAAACATCCAGTTGTGGACCTGAACGCTGGGTAGGTAGTACAATGAAAACAATGTTCCACCAGCGCAACTGCAAATTTATTTTCTTTCATGATATCAAAAACAGATGAGTTACTGTTAATACCAGAAATTAATTCAACAAATTTATAACACAGTCGTTGTAATCTTTTAACTAAGGTTTTATTGCCATAACATAAGTTTAGAATGCAATAAGAAAGCTGACTGTTTAGAAGAGAGTGATAGAGTAGGAGAAGAGATCTTTTGCTTAACAGTGATTTCACTTTAATAATAGTTTCAAGAACGCTACGTAGTTTAGATATTAGGTGATTTATGTGTCTTGACCATGTTAAGTGCTCTTGTATATAAACACCAAGAAATTTAATACATTCAACTTGTTCAATTTTATTTTGTCGCAAATTAAAGTCCATCCTAAATATAGAAGCATACGTGCTTACTATATTTAGGATGGACCCTTTTACCTCTAGATTCATGGCCATTAGTCTGTCTGACACCCTCTTTACCTCCAGGACACTTTCAGCCAGCTCCTCCTTTACTATTGTCCCTATCCCATTTTTTCTTCCATCAGTTCCGTTGTAAAATAGTTTGCATCCACCTCCAATGTTCCTTGCTTTACTATCTTTCCACTTTGTTTCTTGTAGACACAATATGTCTAAATTTCTTCGCTCCATCATATCTGTCAGCTCTCTTCCCCTTCCAGTCATTGTTCCAATATTTAAGGTACCCACCCTTATGAGTTAGCGTCTTCCTTTCCACATTTTTCGCTGCTTCTTTACTCGCCTTCCTCCTCTCTTTCTGCTCTTATTTTCATTATGTTTAGCAGTAGCATAATTTCCACAGGTGCCCTGCTGTGCGACACCTGAGGCGGTCGTTGGTAACCCGGACCACGACCGATCCGGTATGGATTGATAATGATTATGCATTTGTCTGTTTTGGTAAAAAAGTTTTACGTTGGATGCCCTTCCTGCCGCAACCCTCCCCATTTATCCGGGCTTGGGACTGGCATCAAGAGACACAGAAATGTGCCTCCAATGGCTGGGTTGTGATGGTCTGGATGATTGCGATGGAAACATATAAAAGGCAAAAACACACAGCCCATACATAGCAAAAATACATAATTGGCAAATAGGTTTTCTGACAATGATTATTGCATAACCTATGCAACATTGATCTTGTTCTTACACACAACTTGCAAATGTAAAAAGAAAGCTATGCAACTTGCTTTGTAACTCAACAAAGTGTTGAATTTGAACAGTTTTTTAGCATGCACGAAGTAAGTGGTTTAAAATTAGATGTTTTTTAATGTTAAATTTATTTTTTAATTAAAACTGTGTATACGAGATCTGTCTAAAAGATATCCGACCTTATATCCTCCCTGAAAAATATAATCCCACGCCAGCAATATGTTTTTGATGGATTGTAATGTCACAATTACTTCCCACGCGTAAAAAATTTCAAACCGATAGTTGGTGTCATTCTCTTTTTTGGAAACATTTAGTGCAGTCGTATAGTGCAAGATTGTCAATTTTTTGCTCGCAAGCGTAATGACAGAAAGCATCGAACAAAGATACTGTATCAAGTTCTAACAAAAGTTAGTTAATAATCAAACTGAAACAATTTAAAAGATTCAGCAACCTTTTGGAGATAAATCCTTAAGTCCAACTCAAATAAAAGAAATTCAAAAACGTTCGAATGTCAGTGGAGAGTGAGGTACGCTCTGGCAGGCCATCCACAAGGCGAAATGAGGAGGTGATTGAGAAATTTTGCCAAATTGTGATGAAAGGTTGCCGTCTAACACTCAGGAAAATTGCTAAAGTGGGAATTAGCAGAGAATCAGTTTACTCCATTTTAACTGATGATTTGTGCATGCAGAGAGTGTCAGCCAAATTCATTCCCAAGCTGTTGATGGAGCAACAGAAGGAGCTCCGCGTGGAAATCGTCCAAAACATGCTTGATTGTCCAAACAATGACCTAGAATGTACAAAAACTATCATCGCTGGTGATGAGACCTGGGTATATGGTTACAATTCAGAAAGCAAGTTTTAATTCTCACAATGGAAGCATCCGGAGAATTATCAAGGCACAAAAAAGCACGACAAGTTTTCAGCAATGTGAAAGTGATGCTGACCTGTTTCTTCGATTCCCGCGGCATAGTGCATCACGAATGCGCACCAAAAGACCAAACAATCAATAAAAAGTACTGCTTGAAGGTTTTACGTCGCCTTTGTGATGCTGTGGGAAGAAAGCGGCCACACATGTGGACAGGGAGAAACTGGCAGCTTCACCATGACAATGCTCCCGCTCATTCCACCCATGTAATCAAAGGTTTTTCGACCAAAAACAATATGGCACTTGTGCGACAGCCTCCTTACGCTCCTGATTTGGCACCATGCGACTTCTGCCTATTTCCCAAGTTAAAAACTACGCTATAAGGGACGCAATTTTAGTCACGTAAGGACATTATGGAAAAAACGACGGCAGAGCTCAAGAGCATTCTAGCGGAAGAGTTTAAGAGGTGTTTCCAAAAGTGGCAGACGCGCTGGGAAAAGTCTGTGGACTTGCAAGGGGAGTATTTTGAAGGAGATTAAATAAAATTTGTGTTATTCATTGTGTTGTGTATTTTATGTCCAAAGGTCGGATACTTTTTGAACAGACCTCGTATAATTATTATCAGAGAGTGTTCTTTTTGATCGTTTCAAAATTTCAGTGAGAATTTTTATGAGCAGAGAAAAAATTTTGGAATTTTGATTGGTTGAAAATATCTAGATTTCAATTCCATGGGTACAAAATTGAAAATGGTTTTTGGATCAGATGCTAGCAGTGATGGTGTTGAGCAAGCATCGGGTTTCTTCAACAACTATCAGACCACGTACTCCATGTCATACCCAATGCAGGCTATAGGGCACGCTGTTAAGACGTGGTCCGTGGTTTGTTCAATGGCCCGGCCCTTGCAATCCGATAAAAGAGCAAGACCCCATTGTGCATCAAAAAGTGAAATCGCGCAACACCATTCTGCAAGCGAGTGACCTTAACCAAAGCTGTTCAGAGCAAGCAAATTCCAACAGTCTTGGTATTGTTAATGGGTTTAAAAGGACAAGGCCTGGATGTATTCACACAATACTTTGTGTTTCATCTATGATTTCTACCCCCAGCGACACCAGAATGACGCTCAGTATTCAGCTGTCGAGTAGACCAGAGATAGGGAAGTTGTACAGAATGTTTAGCCCAGCAACCCATCTCCGCAAGTCATCTCAGCAGCGTGACGCTTGAAGATATTTTTTTACGCAATAACGCAAAATGGTGATGGAGAATGAGCGGTCTGTTTAGTTTTACTTTAAAATAAGTTGGGATCATACAAAATGGTAAAACTTAATTATTGTTACAAGCCTTTAAGCCACGTTTGATCTCTTAGTTATTTAAATGAAAGGCTGCTCTCACCGTTTTTTAAAGACTGAGTTTCAACCTCAAGGCTTGGAGATACACAGAAACTGTAGTCAAGTCTTGACTTTCAAGTCATTGAAGAGTGCAACAATGTTAGATCGGCGGCATAAGCAAACTGTTTGAAGATTGTAGAAGGCAGATTACATGTATAAATGTTAAAAAGAAAAGAAGTCAATACCGATCCCCGGAAAACGCCATTTCTTGAACGGCAGAGTTTGCTTCGCTTGCTGTCATGTAGTAGGAATAAAACTTTAGTTTGGGACAAGCCAATCGTGTGCTTATCCGACAGAAGTCTCAGCAGCTTGCAAGTAAGACCCCGGTGCTTTACTTTATAAAAAAAAAACATGAAGTTTTTTAGCTCGTCGTCGTCGTCGTTTGAAGGGTATTCACTCCAGGTCAGACAAAAACAGGAATGGGGCCGAGGGTTTATCCTTTTACTGCCCCAGACTGCTGCACTGCCTGGATCAGATGCTGGCAGTGATGTCATTAAGCCAGCATTGAGTTTCGTTATCCAAAACCGTCAGACCTCGTGCTCCATGTGGTGCCCAATGTATAGGGCACGCTGTTAAAACATGGCCTGCGGTTTGCTCAGAGGCGCCACACTTGCAATTCGGTGAAGGAGCGAGATCCCATTTGTGCATGGACAAATGGAATCGCCCAACACCAGTCCGCAGGCGGTTGAGCTTAACCCAAGCTGCTCGGGGTAAACCCATCCCAACAGGCCTGGCACTGTTCTTGGGCACAAAAGCACGGAGCCTGGAAGCATTTTCACAGTACTCCGTTTCCCATTTGTGATTTGTCAATTCAAAGGCGCGGATGCCAAGTTTGGAAAGGTTGTCAAAAAGATTCCACGTACCTGGCACAAACGGGAAGTTTTTTAGCTAATAACAAAAAGAAATTTCTCTAAAAAAACTGTTTGTCATATATTTTTGTGAAATGGCTGTATTTAAGTATTAAAAGGAAGAATACGACTTTAACTTGGGAACCATTGATCTTCTAGCTTATTTAAATAATTTTTGTAAAAATGAAGAACCATTTTCGTTAAAGTTGTGTATACGAGAATTTTTTATCGTTTTTTTGAGAGAAAGTCTGTAATCGAATTTTATTTGAAGATCCTCTTTAGATGCTTAGTATTTGTTTTGCTTTTCATAGCAATGTAGCCTACAGCAAAGTGGAAAAGACTTGAATCTCACGCGCAAGCATTGTGATAAAACAATAGAAATTAAAAGTAAAGCATGCAGGACCTGCCTTTATGTCCAATTATTCTTCATTTTTGAAAGTTTTACTCAAATTAGCTAACTTTAACGCAATCGTGCCCGCATAAAGCTTCCGATTTTTACACATTGTTCTGTATGCTGCACTTGTCAATCCAATTTATTTAAAAAGAAAAGGTGAAACACTCACCTTTTCCATATTGATAGTCACCCATATTGACGTCAGCATGAAGAGTTTTTTTGTTTAGACGAGAACAAGTTCCTGATCAATAAACAATGACTTAATGCAAAAGCAACTCCTGACCAAATATACTGTAGCTATTTGGATTAGAATCTTTTTTAGGTTTTTAATCTGATTTACGATTGCAATTTAGAGTTGTTTATTTGAACCCCCTTGTAGGTAGGTATCTTAGCCAAAAAACTGAAATTAATACAACAAGCAAAGGAATGTTCAACTAAGCTCATGCATGTCGTATTTAGAATCAAAGCGATTTTTGCAACACTTAGCCACGATGTATTAATAAACAAAGAAACTTTTGAATCCTATAGCAAGGAACAAGAAGCTTTTAAAAAAATCCGCGCATTTATCAAGTAAAGATGCTTTTTGAGCTGTTAGGAGAGGACTTAACAGCAATTTGCAATGATAAAAAAATATAACAAAAAACTGTTACACTGGAAAAAGTACTTGCAATATTTATAAAAGTTTTCTGACAAATTGAATTATTTAACAATCTTTGAAATTGTTCGATTTATTAATTTAAAAGTTTTTTTAATTAAGACAAATATATAGTTTGAATATACGTAGAACTTTTCTTACCTCCTGTTTCAACAATACAATTATTATTTGTCAACAAGCAAACCGAAATAATAATTCAGACTTTGTTTTTCATCAGATGTGGACGAATGCAAATCAGACGTTTGCGGTCCCAACACCAACTGCCGCAACACTCCGGGACGTTTTGTATGCTCCTGCAAGGTTGGGTTTCAGTTTGCTTATTCCTTCAATGAAGAGTCAAGTGGCGGAGGGTCAAATGCAGCATTTCTTTCGTGTGTTGGTATGTAAATATTTTGTTTTACAATTTTAGTGTAAGCATCAACTTTAAGATACGTTTCTACTACGAGCCTGGAGCGGAACATTTTTGGTAGATTTTATTGATTTTTTTTACTTCTTTCCGCACTTAAAATGGCAAGAAGCTCTAAGCAAATATTTTGTTTACTGAATCAGCCGAACAAATACTTTTTATAAACATCAACTTTATCATGAAACACATTTGGAAATCTTTTAGATATCAATGAATGTAATACGTCACCATCTCAATGTCACATGAATGCAACGTGTACGAATGTGATTGGCTCATTCAGATGTCAATGCAAGCCAGGTTTCACAGGAGACGGAAACCAATGCACAGGTAGACGACCTGATTAATCGCTTGGAATCAATTGCTCATGATTTGATTTGTTTAGATGTCGATGAATGCGAAACGCCACCATCTCAATGTCACAAAAATGCAACGTGTACGAATATGATTGGCTCATTCACATGTCAATGCAAGTCTGGTTTCACAGGAGACGGAAACCAATGCACAGGTAGACGACCTGGTTAATCGCTTGAGATCAATTACTCACGGTTTGATTCTTTTAGATGTTAATGAATGCGAAACCCCACCATCTCAATGTCACAAAAATGCAACGTGTACAAATATGATTGGTTTATTCGAATGTCAATGCAAGTCTGGTTTCACAGGAGACGGAAACCAATGTACAGGTATATAAATTAATTCAGAAAAAAGCGCAGTAAAAGGAGATTCCGAAAAATAAATTGATTTATAAAATTGAAAATCGATATTATTGGGCAATGAGTTGAGAACTTAAAACCTGCGGTTTGTTTCTGGTTCAGGTTGGCTTGTGCTCGTGTTTGCTTGTCTCCAATTGCTTATGTTTTGATTCTTTTAGATGTCAATGAATGTAATACGTCACCATCTCAATGTCACATGAATTCAACGTGTACGAACGTGATTGGTTCATTCAAATGTCAATGCAAGCCAGGTTTCACAGGAGACGGAAACCAATGCACAGGTAGACGACCTGATTAATCGCTTGGGATCAATTGCTCATGATTTGATTTGTTTAGATGTCGATGAATGCGAAACGCCACCATCTCAATGTCACAAAAATGCAACGTGTACGAATGTGATTGGCTCATTCACATGTCAATGCAAGTCTGGTTTTACAGGAGACGGAAACCAATGCACAGGTAGACGACCTGATTAATCGCTTGAGATCAATCACTCACGGTTTGACTCTTTTAGATGTCGATGAATGCGAAACGCCACCATCTCAATGTCACAAAAATGCAACGTGTACAAATATGATTGGTTTATTCGAATGTCAATGCAAGTCTGGTTTCACAGGAGACGGAAACCAATGTACAGGTATATAAATTAATTCAGAAAAAAGCGCAGTAAAAGGAGATTCCGAAAAATAAATTGATTTATAAAATTGAAAATCGATATTATTGGGCAATGAGTTCAGAACTTAAAACCTGCGGTTTGTTTCTGGTTCTGGTTGGTTTAATTGTGCTCGTGTTTGCTTGTCTCCAATTGCTTATGATTTGATTCTTTTAGATGTCAATGAATGTAATACGTCACCATCTCAATGTCACATGAATGCAACGTGTACGAACGTGATTGGTTCATTCAGATGTCAATGCAAGCCAGGTTTCACAGGAGACGGAAACCAATGCACAGGTAGACGACCTGATTAATCGCTTGGAATCAATTGCTCATGATTTGATTTGTTTAGATGTCGATGAATGCGAAACGCCACCATCTCAATGTCACAAAAATGCAACGTGTACGAATATGATTGGCTCATTCACATGTCAATGCAAGTCTGGTTTCACAGGAGACGGAAACCAATGCACAGGTAGACGACCTGATTAATCGCTTGGGATCAATTACTCACGGTTTGATTCTTTTAGATGTTAATGAATGCGAAACGCCACCATCTCAATGTCACAAAAATGCAACGTGTACAAATATGATTGGTTTATTCGAATGTCAATGCAAGTCTGGTTTCACAGGAGACGGAAACCAATGTACAGGTATATAAATTAATTCAGAAAAAAGCGCAGTAAAAGGAGATTCCGAAAAATAAATTGATTTATAAAATTGAAAATCGATATCATTGGGCAATGAGTTCAGAACTTAAAACCTGCGATTTGTTTCTGGTTCAGGTTAGCCTGTGCTCGTGTTTGCTTGTCTCCAATTGCTTATGTTTTGATTTGTTTAGATGTCAATGAATGTAATACGTCACCATCTCGATGTCACATGAATTCAAGGTGTATGAATACGATTGGTTCATTCAGATGTCAATGCAAGCCAGGTTTCACAGGAGACGGAAACCAATGTACAGGTATATAAATTAATTCAGAAAAAAGCGCAGTAAAAGGAGATTCCGAAAAATAAATTGATTTATAAAAATGAAAATCGATATTATTGAGCAATGAGTTGAGAACTTGTGCTCATGTTCCGTTGCTTTTAATCGCTCATGATTTGATTTTTTAGATGTCAATGAATGTGAAACGTCACCATCTCAATGTCACGTGAATTCAACGTGTACCAATATGATTGGTTCATTCAAATGTCAATGCAAGCCAGGTTTCACAGGAGACGGAAACCAATGCATTGGTAGACGACTTAATTAATCGCTTTAAGTCAAACATTAACGCTTTGATTTGTTTAGATGTTAATGAATGTGAAACGTCACCATCTCAATGTCACGTGAATGCAACGTGTACAAATATGATTGGTTCATTCGAATGTCAATGCAAGTCTGGTTTTACAGGAGACGGAAACCAATGCAAAGGTATATGAATTAATTTAGGGAAAAGCGATGTAAAAAGGAATTCTGAAAAGTTATAAATTAAATGTTGAACTAAAAATAATCAATTTTTCATCTTAATTGTGATTGTTAACAAGATCAAAGTAATCCAAAAGTATTGTGCTTTAAATTGTTTGAGCGTTTTACTCAATCTAAGTGATTAAATAATAAAAATGATTCTTTGCATTCAGATGTTCAAGAATGTTTGGAAAATAAAACTCTTTGTAAAGAAAATGGAAGGAAATGCGAAAACCTGGTGGGTTCCTACAATTGCATCTGTCAGTACAAAGAAGAAGATGGGAAGTGTGTTGGTTAGTGAATAAGTTGTTTGAAGAAATCAATTAAATATAAGGAAAAAATTAAAGCCGTTATTTTAAAACTGTCGTTTGTCTTTTATTGCTAAAAGTTACCTTCTTCAGATCAAAACCTTGCATCCGCTGTTGGGTCAAGGGCAAACAAGAGGTTGACATCCGGCTGGAAACTCTTTTTGTTTGTGATGATCGGGATTGCTTTGGTCGCGTTAATTCTCATAATTTCTGTAAAGGTGAATCAGTGACATCTGCTTAGTTATAAATTAATCGATTGTAAACAAGCAGAGTTAAGTATTTGGTTATAGTTAGGTTAACCCTTATACTCCCAGACGGGTCATTTTGACCCGAAGCAAAATTTAAATGTGCATTTTTCGCGTTGTATTTGCTTTTATGCAGTGAGATTTCATAAGTCTTTCGAGTAACCTTCAGAAATACTTTCTTAAGATTTTGAATGAATTATGATATAAGCTTTCGCCGTAACTTGTAGTAGTCGCGTTACTTCCCAAATGGGTCAAATTGACCCAAGCTCAAGAGTGCATTATTTTACATGAATTATATTTTTTTTCGGGCTTCAGCTATAGTCTTAGACAGATGAAACCTGACACCTTTTATATAGTGACACTTATGCATTATAAGTGAAAATTTGTTGCAGGCATTGAACCCGTGACTTTTGAACTCGAAGTCCAGTGTGCCGATTCGGCCAGCTCTATTTTCATTTTTTGCGTTTGTTTCTTGTGTAGAAAGCTGGATAGAATAATTGGTAAACTGTCTTGATTTTTTAGAAGATTTTGAGTGGAAAAGCTAGTCATTTTAGAAAGCAATCCAGTTGGATTTGCAATGAAACCTCAAGCAATTGAAAAGCTTTTTTGTGGCAATTTTTTTACTAGTAAAGTTTTTGTCTCTAGAAGGTTGAAAGAAATATGAGTATTTTGTCAACAGGATTTTACTTCAAGGTGTTGAGTTCTTGCGTGCAGGGCATACCTGACTGTTGTATAAAGTTAGTCACAACAATGTTGTCAGTAAAATGCTTGGCTAAAATAATCTTTTTTAGGTTGAAAAGGAAACATTGTGTAAATTTTTTCAGCTAATTCTGTAAACAGTTGTTTTCTTTTTTTGCTATTATTTTGCTTGGGTAAAGTCAAGATGAGCAATTATGGTACTGCAGATGAAGTTGCTAGTCTTCTTTTTGATGACAATCAGGAGGATTCAAGCACGAGCGACAGATTGGATGATGACGACGATTGCAGCAATTATGTTCCTTCAGACAACAACAACGAAGAAGACATTATTCTTTCTGATCCAGAGTATGATTCCGAGGATAATAATGATAATGCAGGAGCTAGTGACGCATCTGGCAGATACATACCAACACCAGTACTGCACTTTTTACATCAAAGAGTGGTGTAGAGAGTTGGGCAGCAGAACCATTACTTCCACTTACTTCAAAAACGAGCCAAAGAAATATAATAAGAGAAAAGTCTGGACTGACTAGATATGCCATAAGAATGAGTGGCTCACTTGGAGATTGTTTTTCTTTGTTTTTTAGAAATAATCTTCTGGAAGAAATATGTAAATGGACTAATAAAGAAGGTCAAGGTGTATTTTCAAATAACTGGAAAGATACTACAGTTGCAGAACTAAGAAAAGTGATCGGAACCTTATTGCTAGTTGGTGTATACAAGTCAAGCAACGAAGATCTTTCTCAGCTGTGGCATATGGAACATGGAAGACCAATTTTTCGTAAAATTATCTCGCGTAATCGCTTTCAAAATATATTACGTGTTCTTCGATTTGATGACGCTGCAGCTCGACGATCTGCCAGATCGCCAGATAAATTTTCACCAATTAGAAATGTATTTGAAATTTGGAATAAATCTCTGTTGGATGCATATGTTCCTGGAACCAATCTGATGAAAGACGAGCAACTTGTGACATTTTGAGGTCGTTGCCCATTCCGCCAGTACATGCCATCAAAACCAGGAAAATACGGCATCAAGATCTGGGCAATATGCAATTCAACCGCACATTACGTACTGAAAATGGATGTGTACAAAGGAAGAGAAATAGGTGAGCCAAGGGAAACAAATCTAGGTTCAAAAGTAGTGCTAAAACTCTCAGAGCCTTTTTAAGGAAGTGGAAGAAATATTACCAGCGATAACTTCTTTACAAATTTGGAATTGGGAAGAAAGCTTCTGATGCAAAATCTCACCATCGTGGGAACAATTTAAAAGAACAGAAAAGAGCTTCCTGCAGAATTTGTGTCCACGAAGGACCGAAAAGAGTTTACTACTCTCTATGGTTTTCAAAAAGAGACGATGATTGCTTCTTATTGTCCCAAAAAAGGAAAGGTGGTTACTCTTCTAAGTACCATGCATTTAGTCAAGGGCACTGAATCGCCTGGTCCGGAGAAAAAACCAGAAGTCATTACTTACTACAACGCAACAAAAGGCGATGTAGATACCATGGACCAAATGGTGAGATGGTTTACTACCAAAAGAAAAACTCGAAGATGGCCCATGGTAATCTTTTATAATATGCTGGATATCAGCGCTCTAAACGCATTTATTGTATGGATGTCCCTCAACAAAGAAAACTATACTGCAAAACGTGGCAACAGATTGCGGAGGAGTCTACTAATTAGTTTGGCAAAAGAACTGGCTGGACTGCAGGACGAAAATGCAATTCGAATACCAGCTTCATCACCAGCAAATACAAGAAAACGAAAGCGCTGCTCCATGTGTCCTCCAAAAACCGATCGCAAAACAAAAACCCTTTGTGAAACATGCAATAGCTATATTTGTAGTGATCATTCTGTCGTTATTTGCAGAAAGTGTTACAACTAATAATCATAAACTCTTTTGCATTTGCTTGCACTGTGTTATTGTGAAACATACTTTCGTTTATCACGTCTACTCTGCTGGAATAAACACCTATATGAATTATGTACAACGTACTTACCTGCCTAAATGTTAAATTTTTCGTAATCATGATTATAAAAATAAAGCATTTGATTTTTATTACAACACTCATTGACTGGATATATCTATTCCTTTTTATAACACCAAAAGTGTCCTCTTCTAACAACATCCTCTAGCGTAATACACAGAAAACAATATGCGGGTCAAAATGACCCGTATGGGAAGTAACGCGACTCAAAAAGTCTGGGAGTATAAGGGTTAAGTAAGTGAAATTTTTATGTTTTATTTATTTTCATTTTTACTCACAATCAACTTGAAATTAATCATAGTGCATGTAAAAATAAAGATTGTGAATAAGGAAGCAGCGACTAAACGAAGTACGTTATACCGTTACTTTGTACAGTAGCCGTACCTTTGAACAAAGCGATGTGATGTTAATAAGAAAAGGAAAGCGAAAAGAAGATAATTAATACACACATCCGAGTCATATTCAGAGAATGTTGTATAATCATGGGTGGGAGAAACAACAAAAACAAAGACCAAAAGGGTCAGGCAGACAAAGAAACCCACCAAAAGCTATTAATATATTGTCTGGTGTGCTTTTTAAAATAGTTGGGGGAATCTCATCAATGCCAGTACTTTTTTTAGGCTGAAGGTTACTGATTAGTTTTTTTATTTCAGTTAAACTAGTTGGATAGAGATAAAGTGTGCTCAATGTGAGAGATTGCATAAATGTTTGAAAACTATGAGATGTTTGGGGTAAATCTGATACTAAATTATTTGCAACATTGACAAAGTAGTCATTAAAATAATTAGTAATCTGGAGAGAGTCATTCACCAAATTATTGTTTATCAATATGGAAGAACATACTGATGATTTAACTTTACCTAATTGCTTGTTTATATTTTTCCAGGTCTCTTTTAAATTATTACTTAATTTCTTAAATGTTTGTCTAAAATAACTCTGTTTTTTTTTATAATTTATTGAAGTTTGCTTTATTTAAAACACTCCTATTTTTTAAAAACGTTTTAAAACACTTGTTTTTTTTAAGCATTAGTAAATAAAGATTAAATTCTCATAATTTAATATTAAACTGGATTTGCTTCCACATCAAGAACCTGAGCTCAAGTGTAAGTAGTGAAGTACAGCTGTTTGAAAGATGGGCTAATTTAAGGAGTTTTCTTACTCTCTCTTTGTTGCCCAGGTAATTTATGACAGTTGTTGTTCTGAAATTACCCAAAACACAACGAATTTAGATTTTAATCAACTAAGAAACGTAGTTATCTAAACTGAAATGCACGTTAACAGAGAAACAAGCAACACAACTTAAAGAGCAACACACCTAAACAATCACGCGTCGTTCTGACAGCGTTCTGCAGTAACCACGAGAGAGATAAAACGCACAGTACAAAAACTCAAATCAAGAACGTGCTTCGGGCTTGATCACGCACAATTACAATTACAATTGCACAACAATCTTCCCCTCTTAATGAGAAATCGGCTCGCCATATTGAATGGGTGGAACACCCTTAGTTGACCGAGTCGATCTGCGCACAATTGGTTCGGAAGGGGCAGAGAGAAAAGAGTTGTGATCGTCCTGTTGCAGCGAATTTTCGTGTTGATGAGGGGGAGCATCACCACTTTGCCTTTGCGTGGTAGATTTTGACAGAGTTGTCGTGGTTAAGAGCGTTATGTTCAAGTTTAATTGGTGCAGTTCAAATTCAGAAGGTTAACCACTACTTGATTCTATTTACAGCATATTTATTCACTTATTCAAATAGAATTAAAAACAAAATAAAAATTAAAACAAATAATTACAATAATAGAAACAATTTAGTATAGCATTATCATGACAGAAGTTAACTTATCTAACCGATATCTGCCGGAGAGCAACTCATTATATTTCAATTTGTGACTAAGCCACGTCGCTGTATACAAGTGGGCGTATTACCACGTGATCATACGATATGGAACGGCAGGATGTGAATTTCGAAATTGCATAAAAATAGAGCATGTGAAAGTTAAATCCAACGTTTTGAACTAAATTCTATAACTCTGATAATAATTAAAGTTGTATTTCGTGTGAAAATATTTGGGCTGTCCTATTAATCGCTACAGAGTAATGCGCAGTAAATCATCCTTTCCTTGCTGCACTGGTGATGTTTGAGGATCCTCTTGATCGAGTATAGGAAATCAAGATTCTGTTTCACGCGAGTTTAACCCTTGTGGGCATGGAGACAGGTCACTTAAAGAAACGCTGCTTTCTCTACCATCCCTGTAACGAATGTTTGCATATTGCATATTGCATGGGGTTAGCGTCCAGAAGTTGCACTTCCTCTACGAGGTCATCATTTTTATGATTTCGGAGGAATTTTCGGAGCATCACCGGGCCTAGGGTGGACAGCCATCCTGGCAAAGATCTCCCGCTACGAGAACGCCTATTAAAGTTAAAGAATAATTCGTGTGGAGTGGCATTTGTTGTAATATTTAACAGAGATCGAATAGAATGTAAAGCATTAGGTAAAACAGTTTCCCAACAAGATAAAGGTAAATTATTGGATTTCAGAGAAAGACGTATTGATTTCCAGACAATACCGATATAACGCTCTGCTTGAGAGTTACAAGTGAGATGGTATGGACTTGATTTGCTTGAGGCAACACCACGCTTTAACAAAAATTCTTTTATGCTTCCTGACGAAAAGGAAGGAGCGTTATCGGAGTGCAAAAATTGTGGCGTCCCACATAAACTAAAAAGTTTTTCTAGACAACTGATTACAGTTGAGGAATACATGTTGGGGCAAGGAAAAGCAAACGGAAACCTTGAATATTTGTCGATTATTACTAGCAGATACTTATTACGCGATGAACTTGGTAGAGGTCCCTTGAAATCTATGCTGATTCGCTCGAATGGTTTTGACGCTTTAATGAGATGGCGCTCTTCTCGTTTGTAAAAGGATGGCTTGAGTTCGGCACAAATGCGGCATGAGGAGCAGACTTTACGGACATCACCTGTAGAAAAGGGTAAGTTTTTAGTGCGTACAAATGTAAAAGTCTGGTGACTCCAGGGTGGCAAAGGGAGGCATGAATTTCGGCTAGGCTGGAGATCGACGTCAAACTCCAGAATCCTCTTGTACGTGAGTCCACGGTAGCATTTTCTTTTCTAGGTCTATACAAAATATTCTAGCTGTAAGAGGCTAATTCTAGTCGCCAGCATTGAATTTTGTTGTTTTTTATCTTTGTGCGTTTCCGGTTATCTAACATAAATGAGACTGACCTCTGATCAGTTACCAGGGTGAAGTGCTGTCGGGAAAGAAAATGAGTCCATTTACGAACAGCTTCAATAATAGCAGTTGGTTCTTTTTCTACAGCCGGATAATGTAATTTACTTCCATGCAATGTTCTTGACATAAACGCCACGGGACGACCTCCTTGATTTAACGTTTCCGAAATCGCAACATCTAAAGCGTCACATTCAACCACAAAAGGCATATTTTCGTCAATTGATCGTAAACCTGCCCTCGCAATTTCTTTTTTTAAGTTTTGAAAATCGTTTATTTGAGAATCATTGAGTGGGAAGGATTTTGCTTCTTTCAAACGTTTAATTTTTTTAGAAAATTCCTTTATCCATTTCGCGTAGTAAGCAAAAAGACCTAATACACGTTTCAAAGATTTTGGATTTGTAGGAGGAGGAAGTTGTTCTAAGGGACGTAACCTTTCGGGTTCTGGTTTGATTATTCCGTTGCCAACCAAATAGCCAAGGATATTTATTGAAGAAACAGAATTAATTGTTTTACTATTGTTTAAAGTCCACTTTCTACGTTGAAGAGACTCTAACAAACGTTTTGCGTTCCTGTCATGTTCTTCCTGAGTATGACCTGCAACAGTGATGTTGTCCAAATAAGGAAAGGTATCCTTCAGACCCTCAACTTGCACTAAATTATCCATCTCTCTTTGAAAGGCAGGAACCCCGCTCGTTACACCGAAAGGTATTCTCGTAAACTCCCAAAGTTTTCCACAAGCTTCAAAGGCGGTAAAGGGACGGTCTTTCTCAATTATTTGGATTTGATGGTATGCACTGTGTAGGTCAAACGTTGAAAACACATGATACTTTGCAAGATCGTTAATTAAAGTCTCAATTCTAGGTAAAGGATAAGCATCGAGCTCGTATCTCATCCTTCTTGTACCTTAAAAAAACTTTACTTTGCTTTCTTTCATTCACACTTACTATACTGTCTTACAATATGGAGTGCTATATACGTATAAAACTTATCTCGAACCATTAAGAAAATTGCAAAATAAAGCTATGCGAGTCATCAATAATATGCAATGGTCATCAAATTCTGATCCTTTGTTTAGAAAAAACAAAATTTTTAAATTAGATGACTTAATCAAGCTTGAAACTTCAAAATTAATGTTTAATTTAGACAGATGTAAATTACCGACTTCTTTTACAAAATATTTCAAAAAGGTATCTTAAATTCATTTCCGTGTAACCCGTTCATCAGTCAATAATAAGTTATACTTACCAAGATATCGATCCAATCGTTTGCAAAGATCTCTTAAATATAGAGGAGTTAAAGTTTGGAATGATGTTCCTTGTAATTTAAAAAAAATTGCTACTCCATATATAATTTTGGCTACATGTATAAACGTTATATCTTAAATTATTACCCTTAAATCCATTAATATTTCAAATCAAACTTATATCTACAGTGTTCCATTTTTTATCTTTTTCTATAACATACGTTTATTTTATAACTTTAGTTAATCGGTGGCTGCTCGACTTGAAGACCAATTAATTATTTTTTGGTCACTTCGCAGTCTCCGCATACATTCGGTATAATTATTACCTTTTTTTTTTTTTTTTTTTTCGTGTAACAAATTACGTCAATTAAACGCACTCATTTTCTTCATTATAATTATTTTTACTGTTATTGTTTTGTGTGCATTATATATTAATACGGAATTGTATGAAATAAACTTGTCTGTCTGTCTGTCGGTAAATAAGTTTACTGTTTGAGAGTAATCAACGCACATACGACGCTTATTGTTACTTGCATCTTTAACGACAACGATTTGCGCACGCCAGGGAGACATACTAGGTTTAATTATTCCCTCAGAATACAAGCGATCGATTTCTTTATTGATAAACATTTGATCATTGCTGTTAAAACGCCTCGATTTTATAGCTATAGGTTTACAAGCTTTCGAAAAATTATGAAATAGCTAAGGGTGCTTGGCTAAAGTTGGTGCCAATGCACACGTACTCCGAGAAACAACAAAATCATCTCTTTTCCCTTTATATCGAAAAATTACTTGTTTATGTAGTGACTGAAAGTCTTGTCCAAGTAGGATATCGGTACACAAGTTTTTTAAAACTCTTGATTTAACATTACTATAGTTTCTACCATTAACAGTAATATCGACATTACAGCAACCATAAATATTTTTGGTCAACGAAGTAGTTGCCATTGAAACATTATTAAAACACGGATTAATTTCAATGTTTAAGCGCTTAGCTGTGTCTTTGTTGATAAAACTCATCGAGCTACCGGATTCAATTAATGCTGACACTTCAGTATCTGCTATTTTTGCTCGCTTGGGTCAAGCAGTTAGGGGCTTCATGAATAACACACAAGGTAGAACTCGAAATCCGAGCATTAATATTTTTAAATACTTTTGATTTACATACATTTGCAAAGTGTCCTCTTCTTTGGCACTTATAACATCTTGCATTTTTAGCGGGGCACATGCTTCTTGCGTGGATAGATCGCCCACAAAAGGTACACAATTTACTCACGCTCGATGTAGCTTCTGATACGTTGTCCGTAGTTGAAAGCGTCGAAGATTTATCAGCAACAGTAGCTGTTAAATTAGATCGACATTCTTGATTGAGAGAGTAGAATTCAGAGTTTTTTTTGGGCAAGTTCCATTGAACGAGCTTTTTCAACTGCATTTTCGAGGTTAAGGTCGCGATTTTCGAACAGTCTCTAACGTATTCCATGGGAAGAAAGACCATTTATAAGGGCGTCACGAACCATCTCTTGCCTGTACTGCTCGCTTGTAACTTGACGGAAATTGCAGTCTCTTGCAAGCTTTTGTAGCTTGAGATAAAATTCATTCAAAGTTTCTTCTGGTTGTTGCTTGGCGGTGGCCAAAAGATGGCGAGCGAAGACTTAGTTGGGCGCCTTTTTATAAAGGTTCCGCAAAACTGTTATTGCCTCATCATACGAATCACAATCAGCGATATATTCGAACACACGGTGCGAGACGCAATTTACCAATGCTTTTAACTTGTTCGTCCGTCGTTCTCCCGCCAGTGATGCATCTAATACTTCAATATAATTTTCGAACGTTACAACCCAATGACACCATTCTTTCGATGCAGAGGACAAGTTAGCGTCTAAATCGAGGCGAGAAGGCTGCATAAATCTGTCCATACTGGATGAATCTTAGTTGATTAAATTGTTCTGAAATTACCCAAAACACAACGAATTTAGATTTTAATCAACTAAGAAACGTAGTTATCTAAACTGAAATGCACGTTAACAGAGAAACAAGCAACACAACTTAAAGAGCAACACACCTAAACAATCACGCGTCGTTCTGACAGCGTTCTGCAGTAACCACGAGAGAGATAAAACGCACAGTACAAAAACTCAAATCAAGAACGTGCTTCGGGCTTGATCACGCACAATTACAATTACAATTACAATTACACAACAGTTGTAGCTTGAGCAGATGGGCTTCCGCTAAAAATTTTCAAAGATTGGGGGAAAAATAATCATTTAAGAATGATTATCTTTTTTATAAGTTTTCTCTGTATAATAAAAAATTAATTATATTCTAAAAAGATTTTGCAATATTTTGGAACAATATTTTTAGTATTTATTTATTCAATGATCAATAAGGAAAATATTTTTATCATCTCTGCTCAATAAGTAATTAATACAAAAAAATCTGTACTCTTACGCTTGTAAAAACTAAAGGGTTATTTTTGAAATATTGTAGCTTTTTAAGTTATAGGTTATGCAAATTTTGTTGGTGCGAATTTTTACTTTTTTTTTAAGGAATTTTTAACAAAATTCAAAAAATTAAGTAAGTTAAATATCATGGGTTTTACAACTGCTGCTATTTTTAATCTATCTGTAATGACAAAAACAACATAATAACTGAGTATTTCGATGCACAGTATTTTGGGTTGCAATATTACTCCTAGTATTTATGGAAAAATACAAAAATAAATCTTTCATATTATTTGTAATTTTAAGAAAAAGCATAGATTAGCAGCTATTTTAAGAGCATCATCAACTGTTTTATGTTAAAAAATTACAGTGATTAGTCAGCAGCAGCAAAATATTAATTTGAAATAAACATTAATATTTAAAAATTGGTTTTAATCACTTTTTTGGTCTAAAATTTTAATACTAAACTTTTGGTTATTTACGTCCAGTATATAATTGGGCTTGGCAGGGCATCATAAACGTGTAAAATAGCTTTCATTGAGTTGGTACACACGGTAGACACACAATAGATAGTAATCAAAAATTATATTTTGAAAAAAATATTTTTTGACTTTAAGTGAAGATTAAAAAAAAGCTTGATTTTAAATTTTGAAGAAAAAATGAAAATCATTTTAAAAAATAAATTATAAAAGTGTTTTTTTTTTAGTTAAATTTACGTTAACCCTATTTCAAAATTAGCAATTAGATTTCGGGAAATCACGTGATAATCTAAGGCGATCCTTTTAGAAGGCTTATCACGTTATAAATGAATTTTTTAGGTGGAATCATGCTTGGTTTGGCTCTGGTGGAATTCAAACGTAGTCAAAACAGACTCTTTAGTGTTAAGATTAATTTAAAACTATAATTAGCATCAATCAGAAAAAAGTTGTAAGAATTGCCAAATTTTTTAATGCCAAAAGGTTCTATGTGCTGATGGTTTATAAAAGTGAGGTACCGAAGCAACAAAATCACGAAAATCAAATCTTTTAATTTTTGCTGCATGATAAAAGCTAATGTTTCCGGTTTTTCAGAAGTTCAGAAAGCACAAAACTCTCAAGAACCAACATGTTTCGTTGAGCAATGCGGACACGTCTTCAATAAGCAGGTCCCGATCAATAGAAGAAAAAACTTTGTGATCAGTGGCACAAGAAACGATAAATATTTTTTGCATTATCTTGTAAAATTTGTAATCACTTTTAGCGATCAAATTAAATGTAAAATCAATGAATAAACTGCTGTTTCAAATTAAATGGTAATAATGTTTTTGAAAAATAAACCGAGAGTTTATCAGCTGCCAATTTTAAAAAGTTTGATCAAAAATAGTAAAAATTTTTGCTTTAAAAAATTGTTTAAGGTTAGCAACGCAAGATTATGTTTTTATAAAATCTGTTTTTTTATAAAGAATAAAAATAGTAAAGTTTCGGTAAAGAGGTTGTTTTTTTCAACCAGACAACAATTGAAAAAAGCAGCCATAATGGATTCAGCATTTATTAAACAAACATTAAAAAATTATTATTTAAAAACGAACGTTTTCGGCTTACTTCAGCCCTCATCAGGTTTCTACAATTTTAGTAATATTAATTAACTTTAAATTTACACACACACATGAAAAATTAACAACAGCAAAAACCAATGTATATTTTTTACAGTATTCTACAGTTATTGTACAACCTTTTTTTTAAATATACATTGGTTTTTGCTGTTGTTAATTTTTTATATGTGTGTGTAAATTTAAAGTTAATTAATATTACTAAAATTGTAGAAACCTGATGAGGGCTGAAGTAAGCCGAAAACGTTCGTCTTTAAATAATAATTTTTAATGTTTGTTTAATAAATGCTGAATCCATTATGGCTGCTTTTTTCAATTGTTGTCTGAATAAAAATAGACTAGTTAACAACATATATAATTAAAATTATTTTGTTTTAAAATTAAGAATTAAAAATATTGCCATCAAAGTAAGTTTTTCAAAATCTTGAGTCAGCCTAATATAAAAAAAACATTATTGGTGCACTTTATAAATTTTATCTCAATGTGAAAACATTAAACTTAGTTCAGCAAAATTGTTATAAGAAACCACTTTAGTACATGTTGTTGAAGCTTGATGTTATAAAATGTGACAGCAACCTTTAATTCATTCCTTTCATTTTAATTTAAAATTTATTTTTGACAATCCACTTGAGTCGGCAGTCGACTATTTGTTTATTTTGTTGATTTAAATCGATTCTCTGTAGTTTTTAATCATTCACTCTTTTGCATTGGATGTTTCGTTGATTGAGATTCACTCGCTTAGATATTTGATAGTTTTTTTATTAATCACCATCCATATTAAACAATTACGTTGTCCTCAATTACGCATTACAAATTGATTCGTTGGCACTGAGTGCTAAACGAAGTCGCATTGAAAATCGAAACTCTTAACTCTTGAATGCAACCGGGTGTGCTGCAGCAACAATAAAGTAGCCTATAGAAGCCTTGAAGCAAGTTTAAAATCGGACAGCTAAAAAAAATCTTTTTCGGAATAAAATTAAAATGTTTGTTTGTCTTGGGTTTGATTACACAGCTCAACAAAAAAATATTTTTTTTTTTGCGATAGATCTTTCAACGATTTTATAGTATATCAGGTGCGCTAATTCCAAAAATGACTTTACTTTTGCTGAATTGGCTCTAGTTTTTGAGATAATGCAGACACAATAACTGGCTATAAAAGCTCAGATAACGGCCATATAAACTACACGTAAGAGGCAATTGTGCTAACAAGAAGATTTTGTTTTGCAATAAAGGACCAGTTGTCTCATTTTTAGAAAGGTTAACAAAGCAGAAAAGTCAATAACTGACCATTAGCAATCTTGGAGTCTAAAAAAATTCTAATGAAAAGTTAAAATGCAGTAACTTTTACTATATTTAGGTTTTCATGTTTTCAGTTTTAAATTGCTTTATGTTGCCTGCTATGAGTTGTTCAAGAAGAAGAAGTTGTTGTAATGACCCTGACAGTTTCTGTTACATATGTGGAGAATATATTCTTAAAGAGTATAAAAGGTCTATTACAGATTTTGTTCGCAAAGTATACCGTGCTTACTTTGGAGTTAAACTTGGTGACCAAGACAAGCCATGGGCTCCACATGTTGTCTGCAAATCATGTGTTGAGCACTTACGAATGTGGACAAAAGGAAAAACTAAAAGCTTTAGATTTGGTGTGCCAATGGTGTGGCGAGAACAGAAAAACCACTTTGATGATTGTTATTTTTGTATGGTAGATTTGAAGGGTTTTAATCGTCACAAGAAAAAATCATGGATTTACCCGGACTTAGAATCTGCTAGGCGTCCTGTACCCCACTGTGAAGATATACCCGTGCCACAATTTTGTCATCTTCCAGAAAAACCATCAGAATGGGACTTTGTCCACCAAGCTTCAGAAAGCTGTAGTGAAAGTGATGTTTCAAGCATTTTTGAAGAAAGTTCGACCAGTCCGAAGCAGTTTAATCAGGAGGAACTGAGCGATCTCATAAGAGATCTTAATCTATCTAAAGAAGCTTCTGAAGTATTGGCATCCAGGCTTAAAGACAAGAAATGCCTTAGTGTTGGTACGAAAGTAACCTTTTACCGCACAAGGGAGAGCGACTTACTTCCGTACTATCGTTCAGAAGAAGGGCTTGTTTTCTGCTCAGATTTTGAAGGACTTCTTTTAAAAATGGGAATACCTGAATATAAACCTCAAGATTGGCGTTTATTTATAGACAGTTCAAAAAGAAGTTTGAAGTGTGTATTGCTGCACAATGGAAACAAGTATGCCTCGATTCCCATTGTCCACTCTACATTGCTCAAAGAAAAATACAACAATATTAAACGAGTGCTAGAAAAATTGAACTACTGTGACCACCAATGGTTAATATGTGTTGATTTGAAAATGGTCAACTTTTTGCTTGGTCAGCAGAGTGGTTATACTAAATATCCGTGCTTTATTTGTTTGTGGGACAGCCGTGCTGGCAGTGACCACTGGGTGAAGAAGGAATGGCCTGAAAGAATTACACTAACAGTTAATGAATGTAATGTCATCAATGAGCCCCTTGTCCCAAGAGAAAAAATCATTTTGCCATCTCTACACATCAAATTGGGTATAATGAAGCAGTTTGTGAAAGCTGTGCCAGTACACGGAAATTGTTTTAATTACATTTGCAGAGTATTTCCAGGGATGAGCAATGAAAAACTAAAAGCAGGAATATTTGATGGTCCTCAAATTCGAAAGCTGATGAACGATCCAAACTTCACTGCATCTATGACTGAGAAGGAATTTGCTGCTTGGATTTCTTTTACTGTGGTTGTAAAAAACTTTTTGGGAAACAATAAAGCAAACAATTACATTCAGATAGTTGAAGATATGCTTTCAAAATTTCAAAGTTTGGGAGCAAAGATGAGCATCAAGATTCATTACCTCTTTAGTCATTTAGATAGATTTCCAGAAAATTTTGGGGAATTAAGTGAAGAGCAAGGAGAAAGATTCCATCAGGACATTAAAGTAATGGAAGAAAGGTATCAAGGACGATGGGACACCCACATGATGGCGGACTATTGTTGGAATCTTCAACGATATAAGCCATTTGCTCTTCACGCTAGAAAGTCTTAAAAGAGGCGATTGGTTTCGTAGATTTGACATAATGGTAGTTGTTAAAGCTCAGTATTTTCAAGCTTCGTTTGTTTAAATAAATAACGGCAACATACATTTATACGCTGTAATACTGGGTTTTAGTTCCAATACGTTTCTTGCAAACTAACGGTGAATATTGCTGTTGCATCCTTTTTTAGCATTGTAGTTTGCATGGATGCTTTGCATTTTTGTTTTACTGCGTTTACAAAAGAAGATTGAAGCGTACAGTATTGATTAAATAGCATTAAATGAACAACAATGCCATATAACACAGTCTAAGTAATATTTTTACAAAAAAATGCAATTATCTCAAAAACTAGAGCCAACTAGCAAAAATGAATGTCATTTTCGAAATCTACGCACCTGATATACCCTAAAATCAATATAATATCTGTGGCAAAAATTTGTGTGTTGACCAGTGTTATTGTTTTTACCACTTTTGAATGCAAAAACTTACTGACAATATCATTTCAAAAAAAGGACATCAGTTATTCTTTTTGTGCTAGAGCAGGGATTCCCAAACTGGGGTACATTAGGTTAAGTATAGATTCTGATCTGCCGTAAAATATTTTTTATCACAGGATGTTATATTTTTAAAACCTGAGTGTAAGAACTCTTTAGGGATTTACTTTCACAAAATCGAAACTTTAACTACAGTAACTAGACCAAGTCCTCTTTCGCGATTCACATAACTTATTTTGTCCAATTACAGCACACAAGAAAAAACAGCTGATCGATTGCTGCGTGAATTGCAGTTACCAAGACTAGAAAGCAAATACTGTGAATAACTGCAAGAAAATGAAAAGAAAGCCTGAGGAGCGAATTGGAAAAAAACTAAAGATTGCATGAGTTTCAGATGTAGTCTAAGCCTATCTTAGGATAAGACTAATAAACATTTAACAAGGAGATTGAAATAAATTTGCAATGTTTTTCAAAACTTCAATTTTTTTTTTCAAAAATTTTATTTTGTGATTTATGGAGTCCTTTAATTCAGGTCTTCATTTCCTTTTAGGTTCAGTGTGCAATATAAATTCGTTTAACGATCAGCTAATCACGTTGTTGAGTTCAAAAACTGTTGTTGTTTTATTTAAAAAGCTTGTCTATTTTCGGACTTTCTAAAAAGGTAAACAATGATTGTTAAAAAATAAAAATATACAGAAAACTACAGTAATTAAAGGTCGGGTTTAAATTTACGATAAACAATGGTTTGGATATACTAGTGTGTGTACTTTGTCAAAAATTATTGGGAAATGACTCGATGAAACCAAAACTTCTTACTTGGCATCTAAAGAGACCTCATCTGGAATTCAAAGACAAAAATCTTGACTTTTTCAAGTATAGAAAATCAGTGTTTAAGAAGCAACATTTGGATAAAAGGGCATGTTTTTCCAACAAACTAATGCTTCACTGAAGGCATCTTATTGAGTTTTCCGCATTATCGCCAATCAAAAAAAAGCTCATATTATTGGGAAAACCTTGTCCTACCTTTTGCAAAATTAATGGTACGATTGTGTCTTTGGAAATAAATTATTAAAAAAACTTAACTCTATATTTCTGTGTAATAATACATTCCAAAGAAGAATTGAAGAAATGTCACTAAATATTTTGTAGCAAGTAATTAGTGATATTTATAGATTGGAAAGTGGATTTGCAACTCAACTTGACAAGTCGACAAATGTAACAAACTGTGCTCAGTTTCTAATTTTTGCTCGATATGTAGGAAAAGAACGCATTTTTGATGAATGCCGCATAGAAACAACAATTAAAGAAGATGATAATTTTCAAATGGTAAATTCGTTTTTCAAGCAACATGGTTTAAAATGGGAAAATGTAAGGGGCTGCACAACAGATAAGGCCCCAGCTATGTTAGAACGAAAGTCTGGTTTTAGAGCTCATGTCATAGAAGTAGCTCCTCATGTCAATTTTGGACTGCGTGATCCATTGAATAGTGTTGCCATGCAAAGTCCTTTCTACTGAACTCTTCGACATTTTTACTACTGGTTAACAATGTAAAAGGGAGCGCGCTGAACAGCCAGTTGTCTAAAATCCTCTGTGAAGATTTAAATTCCGATCACAGTGTACTTCTATTTCACAATAATGTGCGTTGGCTTTCTAGAAGAAATGTTACAAAACGCGTATACGAGCTTCGTAAATAATTGCTGGAATTTTTTTAACAACCCAACAAATGTGAAAAATTTCTCACTTCGTTGGAAGATGGTTTTTTTATTTTGATCCTTGCCTACCTTGTTGATATTTTTGACGCTCAGAATATGCTGAACAAGAGTCTACAAGGAAAAAACCTAATAGGGTGTGAGTTTATGTCTAAAGTCAAAAAAGTTCAGATAAAACTTTGGTTGTGGAGGGCAAATATTTGCTGTGGGACCTTTTTCATGTTTAGTACAGTAACCGAATTTATGTATCAAAATCCTCAATTTTAGACCACAAGGTTCTCAGAATTGGTGCCTGAACATCTTAAGTAGTTGGAAAAGGAAATTGATGGCTTATTTTCAAGTCTTGGTGAAGCCGAAGTTGCATATCTTAGGAATCTAACGCTGCAGGCCGGGACAGATATGAATAAGAACTAATTGAACTCCAAAATGATGGCTTTGCACGCGATGTATACTCTGAGAGAAATTTAAGTGATTTTTAATTTGTGATGTGCAACTCGTACAAAAGAATTGCGGAACCTGCAATTCAAACATTGTTGTTGTTTCCATCAACGTAATTACATGAGTCGACATTTTGAGTGCTGCTTGGAATCAAATCAAAATTTAATTCACAGCTCAAAACACCTAAACATGATCTTCGTTGTGCTGTTGCTAATGCTTCACCTCGTATTTATGAGCTTGTTGCTAAAAAGCAGCCTCATCCATCACATTAGCTGGAATTGCTAGGCCTATACAATCTATACAATGTATATTGCTAGTTTGATTTTACTGTTTGTTTAAGCTTGGATTACATAGTTATGAATAACTCTGTGTGGTTTGATTAGTATTAATAATAATCACGCAGCTTTTTCACATTAAACTAATATTATCAATTGTAAAGTTTTTACCAAATTTAGAGGGAATGTAATGGGTTGCCTAACTATAGAAAATAAGTTTTGCATTAAAGAATGTTGAGCTTAGCAGCCAAAACTGAGAAAATTTTGTGGGTACACGCAAATCTAAAAATTGTCCAAAGGGTACCGAGTAATAGAAAGTTTGAGAAATTCTGTGCTAGAGTTACAGGACATTTTATAATCCGAAAGTTTCTTCAGTGATGTAACTTTGTATATATTCGATTATAATTATTGCTAAATCGTAATCACTACATAGTTAAATCATTGCGGCAAACAATGCGGCAGTGATGACGTAGTTTCTAGTATAATCTTTTATTTTAACCAAATTTCATTTTGTAAGTTACGTAATCAGTTTTCTATTTTATCATACGATCATATTTGTGACGTTATAAAGCACTTCATACATAATAATTAACTAAGAATTCTTGTTTGTTCCCGTACATTTGCTTTCTATCTGGCAATTTTGGCTAATTTATATACAGGGTGTTTTAAAAAATTTGACATTATTTGACATGTAGATATTATAGAAACTACATAGTCGAGTGTTTCTTAACCTTTTTTATATTGTTACCTCTAAAATATTTTGATATACTGTATATCAATTACCCTTTTAAAAAACAGCAACTATAATAGCTTGCAATCCAAAATATACACATAGAAAAATTAAGTCATCTTTTATTACAAATACGTTTAATGGGAAGGCTGGTACTGCTTTTTTGCTATTAAGCGTTCAAATCTAGGCTTAGTGTAAGAAACACAACATCGGATTTAATCATCGATCTCAAGCCTGTTTCGATATTTTGTCTTTATAGAAACCATTGCAGAAAATCCCACTTCACAGCAATAAGTAGAAAGAAATTGAATCAAAAAATTCAATGTTCTTTTTTGAAAGGATGGGATATTCTTTATGAATGCCAGCCCAAAAGCTTCCTATATCCTCTGTGAAACCAGTTTTAAGACTTAAATCTTCGCGCAGTTGAAGAAACTCAATTTTTGCTGCCATGTCATTATCATGGATAGAGTTTTCTTCAACTGAGAATGACTGTCTAATCCACAAAAAATTATGTCGCTCTTCAATTCCAGGAAAATATCGATCAATCGCAATATTTATTGCATTTAAGTGGCTAACTATTTCTTGAGTGAAGTTGCATTTCATGCTTGGGTCAGATTGTAAGAGCATTGTCAAATTGGAAAACATACTTGTTGTGCCTTTTTCAGTCAGTCTTTTAAACAGTTCCACTTTACGTTTGAAGGCTGCAACTTTGTCGTGTGTCGCATGCAACCATTGACGACCTCCTTGCAGAGTTAGATTGAGGGAATTCACTTCTGAGAAAAAATCACCCAAGTAAGCCACCTTCAGCAAAAACTCATTGCTTTTCAATTGGTTGTGCGTATCAACTCCTTTTGCACTTCGTTCTTTTTCAAAAAAATAGCTGCTTCTTCTCGCAGCTGGAGCACCGATTCAAGAATTTACCACGAGATAACCACCTTACCTCCGTATGTAACAAAAGAACTTTATAATCAGAACCTACTTCTTCATAAAAAGCTGCGAATAACCTTGATCTTGTGGCATTTGCAGAAATATGGTTTATGATTTTTACTACATATTGTAATACTTCTTGAAGTCCAGATGGAAGAGTTTTCATGGCTAAAGCAAAGTAATGAATCAAACAATGAGTAAACTATAGTACATGAGGAGCAACATTGGTGACTAATTCTTTGAAACCAGACTTGTCGCCAATCATAGAAGGAGCACCTTCTATGATTGGCGACAATCTGTACAGATCCCAACAAGTTGTTTCCAATCAAGTGCGTGAGATTCAAAAAAAACTTTTACAACTCTAAAGACATCTTCTCCTTTACATGTTGTCGACAGTGGTTCCGAAAATAAATATTGTTTTTTTACGTTGTTTTCAAAAATGTAGCGAGCGCAAACCAGCAAATGCACACATGATGAAACATCAGTGGAGTCGCCCAATTGCAAAGAAAATATTGAACTGAACCTTATCTCTTCCACCACTTGCAACAAAATATCTTGACTCATTTCAGAAATGCGTTTTTTAACTGAATCGTTGGAGAGCGAGATTTCTTCTAATTTATTAGCTTTTTCCTTTCCCAGTATCAGAGTAGTTGCTTCAATGAGACAGGGCTTTATGAGTTCCTCACCGATTGTGTGAGGCTTTTTTGACTGAGCAATGCGGAAAGCAATGCGATGTGACGCCTCCAACAGAGCTTTGTTTTGTCTTGGCCACATTCCCCCAGAATACAAACGGCGATTTTTCAAATGCTCACCTTTTCGCCTAAAGTAGTCAACTGATTTTTCTACTAATTCGCCACGGCAAGACTTAAAATGCTACTTCAATTTGCTTAGTTTCATACTTTCCTGAGTTAAAATTTTAAAAGAAATCACACACTGCGGCTTTTCAATAGAATTTTCAATAACACTTGTAAAACCAAAGTTCAGAAGAGCTTCTTTATAAATTCGTTTCTTCGGAGGCATCTTGATATTTTTTTTTCTAAATTAGCCTTACTACTGCATACAAGAAACAAAAACTCACTTCACGCCTATTACTAACTGACTAGTTACAAAAAAATCACTTGCCGATCTATCACTAGACAAAATTATCAATTGTTAACGAAACAAGAGAATTTATGAGAGAATCTAGTTCTGACTTAATACTTAATTATGACATCACAATAAGTATGGTGATAGTAAAGAAAAATTCAACTTTTGAAAATTTTTGAAATTTTACATTACCCCTTATAAAATGCTAAATTACCCCTTTGGGGGTAATTACCCCTAGGTTAAGAACCACTGACATAGTCGAATCAAATGAAATTAAACAAGATTAATGTTGAGCTGAACAAAATTTATTCCTGTAAAGGCACCTGAATTCCATGAAAATGTTCAAGATGCGCACCGCCTGTAACGCGGCACACGTGAAGTCGGTACTCTGGCTCCTTCTAAAAATGCTGTAGCATGTCTTGGTAACAGTCAGCAGTTGCTGGCACTATAAATTACTTTGAAGTTTGTTAAGCGTAAGAGTCAAGTTTTACGAGAGTTGCTTAAGTTCGTTTGATTTTGCGAATAATATATTTTATAGTTAAAAATTGTGGTTTCTTGCTATTTGTTGATTGCTATTTGCTAAGTATTCTAGAGAAATCCGTTGTGCTTAGCCAGAACTAACAGTTTAAAGAACTTCAGTTTCGCGGCAAACTATTTCTAGAGCCGATAAAAAATACAAAAAACACTGCCTTACTTCAGCGCAGGTATTTGGGTTATCCAGTTTAACTAGTCCTTTTGGATTCCCGAATAAAGTTGAGACCGACCTGTTCGGTTACTGGGAAGTGATATGTTGATCAGTGCTTTCGCAAGTTTTCACGGGTATTGAAAATTTTTCGGAGTTTTGCTCCCTGATGATCGTTAAAGATAATGAAAGATTTAGTTTTTTATCTTTGATAATTTCCAGCCCTGTATTTTCATTTGAGTCATAAATGACCTGAAACAAGGCCTACTTGATATCCGGCCAGATATGTCACATTTTCCGCACTTTTGCTAACAGGGATACAAAGTAGAGTGAGCCGACTGTGCAAAATTATTCAATCTTGTACTTGTTCAATTAAATTGGCGAAAAAGCTTTGTGTTGTGTGGATGTAATCAAGTAGCTGTTGACAGGTTGAAGCATAAATAACAAATTTCTGAAAATGGCTGATAAAAAAATTGATTAGTGTTGTTAAAATTGGATGAATTGCTTGAAAAAGTGAATATAATGGAGATTAGTATTAAAATATTTAACAACAGAACCAGCTCTGTAGAACAAGCAGTCAAAGATATTAAATCTGAAGTTAATGATATGAAACGCTTGAAAACGTCTATTGAAGAAGTTGATAAATTAAAAGTTCAAATTGAAACGTTTTCTAATAATTTTGGCAAAAAACTTGATAATTTATATACAATCGTTCAAGAAAATCAACAGCGAAATAGCAGAGAAAATCTAAAAAATGAAGCATATAGTAAAAGGTTCAATATTTTGATTCATGGACTCAAAGAACATGATAGTGGTGTATGGCAAACTAGAGAGAAAATTGAAAAAATTGTCCGTGAATTTTTTCATAATGCACTAAATATTAAGAATAGTGAAAATATAAAATTTGCTGATATTCACCGTATGCCTAAACACTCTGTACTAAAAAATGGAAAAAAATTCAACTACCTATAGTTATTTAATTAACTAACTTATTCGACAAACAGCTTATATATAATTTTTAAAAAACCCGAAGTTGTACAATAATGAATTGAATCGTAAACCAAGACTTCCGGATTATATTTATGTAACTGATCACCTACCCATTGAAATGCTACAACAAAAAAAGAAACTTCTTCCATTACTAAATAAAGCCAGACAAGAAGGCAAAAGAGTGTCATGGAAAGTCGTAGCTGACGAATATCGTCTATATATTGATGGAATCAATGTTAACGTATGATTTTATTCTTATCCGTTTATTGCCTAACTTATTTTGTAATTAATAGTGCTTCTGACCTGTAAGTTTTGCTTTTTTATACATTTAATTAGTTGCCTTTGTTCTGTTTTTAGTGTTTTTATTGGGATTCGATCCCGTTTTTTTTTTGTCTAGATTCCTTTCATGTAGAACATTTGACTTTAAGCATCTAGGAAGAAATTACCTTTGCAAATGATTTGAAAAATAATACAAATAATTTTGATTTTATTTATTCTCTACATACTTTACTAACAAATAATTTTAAACAATGTAAGACTTATGAGACAAACTCATAACCACACATGAAAAAAAGAATAGTTTATTTATTTTACATATTAATATCAGATCAATATATAAAAACTTTTATGCATTAAATCATGAATTTTTACAAACTCGAGATTATTTAACTGATATTATTTGTTTGATAGAAAAAAACCTCCAAAATTTGCCAACGGTAAATCTTTCCTTAACTGGTTATCATTCGATAGAAGATGCTAACTCTCAAACAGCTGCTGCCGGGTTAGAAATTTACATTTCTGATGACACTGTTCAACAAAAAAATTTTTTTTATGTAGCTCAGGGTTTTTTTGCTGATCTTGGCTATATTTTGGCCGCTAAATGCAAATCTGTTTCTAGTTTTTCTCTATCACGTCAGGTTTTTTTGGCCCAGATGGTAGGTGCTTTCTCATAGCCTGGGCCGTGAGTAAGTCTGTTCATTGATGTTAAAGATGACAGACCAAAACCAAACCTACCAAAACGGAAGGGTATCCACCCATTCCGATGTTCAGTGTGGGTCTGCTAATCGGCAAACGTCCTTTTCAAGACGGAGCAATGTCAGGATAAAACTGCCCTTTCCAGGGCACATTGCCAACAAGTTCCGAGGACCCACTATTCTTCAGCTGAACATCGAAGGCCTCACTGCAAGCAAGATGAACGTTCTTCATCATCTCGCTATGCAGTCTGAGGCACTCGTCATCCTACTGCAGGAGACCCACTGCACTGATGCAGAGAAGTTGGTGCTACCAAACTACCAACTAGCTGGGTCTTCTTTAAGCAGGAAGCCTGTAATCTCTTAGTGTTTCCCCACCCCTGTCTGTACGCTGGCGATTTTAACTGTCGTCATGCTGACTGGGGTTATGATGACAACAGTCCGGACGGTGAGTGCATGGCTGGCTGGGCAAGTATTAATTGTCTTGCCCTCTTATATAATGCCAAGGACGCTGCCAGTTTTTATTCCGGCCGCTGGAACACTGGCACCAATCCAGATCTAACTTTCGCTAGCGTAGGTCCAAACAGTCGCTTACCGGATAGACGTGTCCTTGACAAGTTCCCCAGGTCACAACATCGACCTTCGCTTATTACACCACCAAGATTTGCTATGGCAGTGCCAAGCATGCCTGTTAAGCGATGGAACTTTCGCAAGGCCAAATGGAGTCACTACATTGCTTTGACGAATAAATTCGCAAAGACTTTGTTGCCGCCTGATTCACTTGATGTGGATGCCGTTTACCAGGACTTTTGTAACACCATTAAGAAAACAGTCAAAAAGACTATCCCACGCGGGTATCAAAATACCTACATTCCGTGTTGGGATGCAGAGTGTGAATCCCTCTATAAAACCTTTCTGCAGTCTCCTCAGGGAGACGACTCAAGTTTGGCTGCTACAGCTCTGCTTGCCAAACTTGACAGGAAGCGGAGGGATCGATGGTCCGAAGCAGTTCGGAGCATTGACTTCTCACACTCTAGTCGAAAAGCGTGGAGTATTTTGAACAACCTTACTGGTAGATCACGACACTCTCCTCGTCACTGTCCCGTTTCAGCCGATGCTATTGCATCTCAGCTGGTTAGAAATGGGAAATACGATGCTGTTGATCGCAAGTCTTCTCGACTTGTCTTTCAAGAAGTGTCTGACCTTTGGAGGGCCACAACACCAGACGCAGTAAATATCTCTGATAATTTTTTACAGAGAGAATTTGCTGCTGGCCTTCAACACTTAAAACCAGGTAAAGCTCCGGGACCTGATTCCATCTGACCCGAGCTTATACTCCAAGCCGGAGCTGCTTTAAAGTCCTGGTTACGTGACTTCATTTCTTCCTGTTTGCGCCGACTCAAAATTTCCAAGATCTGGAGAAGAGCGCTTGTGGTCGCGATCCCCAAACCCAGAAAGCCCGTGGGGTACCCAAAGAGTTATCGACCGATATCTCTGCTCTGTGTTCCTTACAAGATCCTAGAGAGGCTTATCTACGCCCGCGTTGAACCATTAATCGATCCACTGCTCCCTAAAGAGCAGGCTGGGTTCCGACGCGGGAAGTCAACCGTAGATCAAATTGTTCTGTTAACCCAGAACATCGAGGATTCTTTTGAGGCTAAAAAGAAGGCCGGTGCTGTATTTATCAATCGGACAGCTGCTTATGACACTGTCTGGCACCGTGGCCTTACCTGCAAGCTGCTGAGACTACTTCCGGATAAGCACATGGTCAAAATGATTATGGAGCTTGTCCGAAATCGAAGTTTCATTCTTACCACCGGTGACAGCAAGCAAAGCAGGCTACGCCATCTTAAAAACGGCGTTCCTCAGGGATCGGTCTTGGCTCCCCTCCTATTTAACATCTATACGTACGATCTTCCTTCCATGATTTCCAGAAAGTTTGCTTATGTTGATGATCTAGCATTGTTGCACTCTTCTGGAAACTGGAAGGACTTGGAGGGGACCTTAAGCCAAGACATGTCCACACTGTCAGCGTATCTCCAGACTTGGAGGTTGAAGCTCAGTCACACTAGACGGTGACGACAGCCTTTCACTTAAACAACCGAGAGGCCAAGCGTGAGCTAAAGGTCTACAACAATGATAGACTTTTACCGTTCTGTCCAACCCCTAGTTACCTTGGGGTAAAACTGGACAAATCGCTCACGTTTCGTCACTGGTCCGAACGATTAACTTTGTAAACTTCATTTTCCGTTGCCTAATTAGCTCGTAAAACTTTGAGTCATTGGCGCTTGTGACGTAACAGATGTTACAAGCTGGCCACATTTAATTCTTTATTGTAGCAATCTTTTTCAATGCGTTTCCTTCGAATAAGCAACTTAGAAATTTACAGTTCAGTTTTTAACTAAAGAGAAATATTGGAACTGTTGGTTTATCTATTTGAATAAGTTGAATTGTAAAAGTAATTGAAATAATTAAAGAAATTGAAGTGAATTATATTGGAAATTAAATTAAATAGTTAGACTGGACTATTTGGCTGTTTCTTTTCACAGTACAGCTATTCCCAAACAGTTTAGTTTCTGTGGCTGTCGCAGACTCCACGTGCGTCAGGAACATAGAAAAAGATAAATTTCTAAGTGAGATAAAATTATATCAAGATAAAATTTCTGAAAACTCCAGTTAAAAACGCAAAGCAATAGCAAGTTCTGAAGAGTGAAGATTCAATCCGCTTTTCTCAAATTCACACTCGCTAGCTGGAAGAAAGAAGCCATCTTACCAGCAGCTGTCAATCAAGCAACTACAATCAAAAAGCAAGCATAACGAACAGTAGGATAATTGTTATTAATTATATTATTAACCTACTTGATTAACTATATAACAAATTTTGCGTTGTATTAACTGGCAAACTGCGTGATATATTTATATTTATTTCACCTTTTCAAGTTATAATTTATTTACCGTCGTGTAAAGTAATTTTCATTCCTTACTTACAAATTAATATGGCTGAAGGGTCTAGCCCAAAGCAGTCGTTTATGTCTCGGGACGTTACCGATGATAGTCAAAAGGAAATGCGAAATCACCGTGCTAAAGTACGGGAATTAATGTCCGCTGGCGAATCTTTTATTGCGACACTTAATGAAAGTACGGGTTACGAAAATGTTGCCCTTATTAATGATAAGTACCATGCGCTCGATGCCGAGATACTTGCGTGTCAGGGGCAGGCGTCTGGGGAAGGTAAAAGCGAAAGTCAGGGGATATACAATCGTTTGGGAGCACTGAGACTGAATATAATAGATGTTTATCAGAAATGGCATGCTAGCGTTCAAAACAATAGTGGGCTCACTCCGCTAGACATTGAAACACATTCATCACAAAATCAAATGCTTTCGCTAGTATAGGTCCAAACAGTCGCTTACCGGATAGACGTGTCCTTGACAAGTTTCCCAGGTCACAACATCGACCCTCGCTTATTACACCACCCAGGTTTGCTATGGCAGTGCCAAGCATGCCTGTTAAGCGATGGAACTTCCGCAAGGCCAAATGGAGTCACTACATTGCTTTGACGAATAAATTCGCAAAGACTTTGTTGCCGCCTGATTCACTTGATGTGGATGCGGCTTACCAGGACTTCTGTAACATCATTAAGAAAGCAGCCAAAAAGACTATCCCACGCGGGTATCGAAACAACTATATTCCGTGTTGGGATGCAGAGTGTGAATCCCTCTATAAAACCTTTCTGCAGTCTCCTCAGGGAGACGACTCAAGTTTGGCTGCTACAACTCTGCTTGCCAAGCTTGACAGAAAACGGAGGGATCGATGGTCCGAAGCAGTTCGGAGCATTGACTTCTCACACTCTAGTCGAAAAGCGTGGAGTATTTTGAACAACCTTACTGGTAGGTCAC
This sequence comes from Diplosoma virens, assembly GCA_963680785.1. Lineage (NCBI taxonomy): Eukaryota > Metazoa > Chordata > Ascidiacea > Aplousobranchia > Didemnidae > Diplosoma > Diplosoma virens. The sequence goes on along the minus strand of OY796881.1, from coordinate 73,150,875 downwards.
GACACTCTCCTCGTCATTGTCCTGTTTCAGCCGATGCTATTGCATCTCAGCTGGTTAGAAATGGGAAATACGAGGCTGTTGACCGCAAGTCATCTCGACTTGTCTGTAAAGAAGTGTCTGACCTTTGGAGGGCCACAACACCAGACGCAGTAAATATCTCTGACAATTTTTCACAGAGAGAATTTGCTGCTGCCCTTCAACATTTAAAACCAGGTAAAGCTCCGGGTCCTGATTCCATCTGCCCCGAGCTTATACTCCATGCTGGAGCTGCTTTGAAGTCCTGGTTACGTGACTTCCTTTCTTCCTGTTTGCGCCGACTCAAAATTCTCAAGATCTGGAGAAGAGCGCTTGTGGTCGCGATCCCAAAACCAGCAAAGCCCGTGGGGGACCCAAAGAGTTATCGACCGATATCTCTGCTCTGTGTCCCCTACAAGATCCTCAAGAGGCTTATCTACGCCCGCGTTGAACCATTAATCGATCCACTGCTCCCTAAAGAGCAGGCTGGGTTCCGACGCGGGAAGTCAACCGTAGATCAAGTTGTTCTGCTAACCCAGAACATCGAGGATTCTTTCGAGGCTAAAAAGAAGGCCGGTGCCGTATTTATCGATCTGACAGCTGCTTATGACACTGTCTGGCACCGTGGCCTTACCTGCAAGCTGCTGAGACTACTTCCGGATAAGCACATGGTCAAAATGATCATGGAGCTTGTCCGAAATCGAAGTTTCATTCTTACCACCGGTGACAGCAAGCAAAGCAGGCTACGCCGTCTTAAAAACGGCGTTCCTCAGGGATCGGTCTTGGCTCCCCTCCTATTTAACATCTATACGTACGATCTTCCTTCCATGATTTCCAGAAAGTTTGCTTATGCTGATGATTTAGCATTGTTGCACTCTTCTGGAAACTGGAAGGACTTGGAGGGGACATTAAGCCAAGATATGTCCACACTGTCAGCGTATCTCCAGACTTGGAGGTTGAAGCTCAGTCACACTAAGACGGTGACGACAGCCTTTCACTTAAACAACCGAGAGGCCAAACGTGAGCTAAAGGTCTACAACAATAGTAGACTTTTACCGTTCTGTCCAACCCCTACATACCTTGGGGTAAAACTGGACAGATCGCTCACGTTTCGTCACCATTTAGTGGCATTGCGCAAAAAACTATCTTCGCGCGTCACACTGTTGAGGCGACTCGTGGGCTCGGGATGGGGTGCTGGTGCTAAAACACTACGCATAGCCACCTTGTCTCTAGTCTACTCAACAGCTGAGTACTGTGCGCCAGTCTGGTGTCGCAGTGCTCACACTCGCCTCATTGACAGTGTCTTGAATGACGCCTTGCGCATAGTTACTGGATGCCTGCGTCCCACTCCAACGGACCACCTACCTGTACTTTCAGGCATCCAGCCAGCTGAGCTTCGCCGACTGGGAGCGACACTCTCCTTGGCTTACCGTGGATCTCTGGACCCCGATCATATTTTGCATGGTCTGTTAAATGGGTCCTCAGATACTGGCCAAGTGAGACTAAGATCCAGACGCCCGTTTGTGCCAGGTGCGCGGAATCTCTTGGACAATCTTGCCAGACTTGGCATCCGCGCCTCTGAATGGACGAATCACAAATGGAACGCGGAGTACTGTGAAAATGCTTCCAGGCTCCGTGCTTTTGTGCCCGGGACCAGTGTCAGGCCTGTTGGGATGGGCTTACCCCGAGCAGCTTGGGTTAAGCTCAACCGCCTGCGGACTGGTGTTGGGCGATTCCATTCGTCCATGCACAAATGGGGTCTCGCTCCTTCACCGAATTGCGAGTGCGGCGCCTCAGAGCAAACCGCAGACCATGTACTAACAATGTGCCCCATACATCGGGCACCACATGGAGCACGCGGTCTGACGGTTTTGGATGACGAAACTCGATGCTGGCTTAATAACATCGCTGCCAGCATCTGATCCAGGCAGTGCAGCAGTCTGGGGTAGTAAAAGGATAAACCCTCGGCCCCAGTTCTGTTTGTGTCTGGCCTGGAGTGGATGCCCTTCAAACGATGACGACGACGACTGAGACTGAATATAATAGATGTTTATCAGAAATGGCATGCTAGCGTTCAAAACAATAGTGGGCTCACTCCGCTAGACATTGAAACACATTCATCACAAAATCAAATGCTCTCGAACACTAACACAAACATGCCAAACATCGAACCCTCCGACTCTGTTAGCAATGTTGGGAGTGGCAGCTCAAGAAGTTGCACATCATCGCAACTAGCCAGAAAACAAATCTCGCTGCGGCTTAAAAGACAAAAAGCTGAATTCCAGCAAAAACAACGGGAAATTGAATTCGAGCTCAGACAGGCTGAACTAGACGCCGAGGAGCAAATGTTGCACTTATCAAATCCAAACTCCGTTGTAAGTGCTCGTTCACAAAATCAACAAACGGTTTGCAAGCCACTTCCCCATACGCAACCTAGGAAAAGGCTTTGTGACGTTACACCTGAACACACAGAAGAATTTGCTAATGCTCAACCACATGCTCAATTATACAAACCACTAGTGGAAAGTATTGCTAACACAAAGTCTACTCCACTGCGAAACTACAGAGGGTACTCGACACAGCACGACCCTTATTCACAGAATAGGGTTTCAACACTTAAAAATCAAGAATTCCAAGGAAGCCCTCACAGTAGTAATTCTTCACATATTGCCCTGCAAGAATACCATATTCTATTAGAGGAGGCTCGTGAAATCAGATACTCTGGTCGCAACCTTACCTTCATCTTTTTCCAAAATCAGATAAGAGAACTGATTAAGCGATGTCCCATTTCACACCGTAAAATGGATCTTCTCCGTGCTTCCTGTCAGGAAGGCGCGCGAGAAGCCATTTCGGCTCTGGTGCCACCTGTACCAGGTTGGGATATAGACACACAAATCACGCGAGCCCTGGAAGGACTCAGACTTCGCTATGGATGCTGCAGTTTTCTTGCGGAACCACTTGTAAGGCAAATTCGTTCAGGAGCAAAATTACCCCGTATGGATGCAGGAACCTTAGAGAAACTAATCTCTGACCTTAACGACTGCGAACTGTATGCCAGGGCCCACCAACAAATGCACAGTCTTGACAGTAACTTTATTGTCGATGTGGGTGAACGACTCTCTTACAACTTTAAGAAGCAGTACACATATTTCTTACATGATAACTTTGGCAGCACGGAGCAACCATCATTCGACTCTTTCAAACAATTTCTTAACAGAGAGCTACAGGTTGTTAAAACAACTTTTGCGGAGCGATTTTTGTGCTCTTCTGACAGAGGAGAGAAGAATCGATCTACGCAACGGGCTAAAGGTGCATCACACAAATGTCCAAACAAAAACGGGAAACTCGGCGACAAAAACGTCTATAATAACAAGATCAGCACCTGCAGCAAGTGCACCAAGTGAAGCATCTAAATGGCAACAATCTTCTAGGTGTTTCATGTGCTCCACTGAAACATCAGAGAAACGGCACTTCTTATACAATTGCGATAATTATCAACGTTTGACCCCAGAAGAAAAACGAAACGCTATTATTCAGGCTCATCGTTGCCTTAATTGCTTGCAGTCTCACTCTGTAGAAGATTGTAAGTTTCCTTGCAAATGTAAGCACTGCAAACAACGCATGGCAGTGCCTAAGCATACTACTTCACTACACGAAATATATAATACGTCCTTTCCCACATATCCCAGCGAAAATGTCAGCTCTACTGAAAGGATGGCTGTTGGGGCCGCCTCACTCCCATCTTATAATCAAAAGGCTAGTACCTCAGTAGTGAGGAAGATAGAGGCACAACAAACAGGTATTTTGACACGTATATCTGCTGTACAAATAAGCAACCCATGCACAGGAAAAAATACCTTGGTTTATGCGCAGCATGATCCTGGGTCACAAGTGACACTAATATCTAAAACACTATTGGAAGAACTCGATCTTGTGCCTGTAGGAAAATCACAAATTACCCTACATACAATTTCATCCAGTGAAACAAGCGAGCTGGAGAATGTAGTGTTCAACCTCAAATCACTACACAATAACAAACACTTTCTTGGGCTGCAGGCATTGGTAGTCTCACCATGGTCTGATGAGGGCTACACTCTGCCTCACTGTCAGGATTTGTCGGAGTACCCACAATTTGATGATGTCGTTCCATACATGATTCCTGAGCGTTCGGGTGTTGATGTTCTGATAGGTCTTGACAACTCTGCCTTAATGAGGGTTTTACAAGAGCGAACTGGTAATGAAGGCGAACCTCATGCTATTGAAACCCCACTTGGGTGGATAGCATCTGGAGGAAAATTCCAGAAAGGAATGAATTGCCAAACTCACAAAATTTCTGTAAGTGACAATATCAGAATTAAAGAATTAGAACAACTTGTTCGTGAATTCACAAAAGAGGATGAGGTCATACAGCCCTCGGTAAACGACAAAAAAGCTCAACAACTAGTCGAAGATAACATTAGAGTCATTGATAGTCGATATCAGATACCTGTTCCTCTAAAGGAAGACATCCATAAACTGCCAAGTAATTACGAATTAGCTAGAAGACGTGCTAATGGACTGCGCAAGCACATGTTAAGACAACCTGACCTACAATTATCTCTTGTTAATGCCATTCAAGGACTTAAAGAGAACAAATTCATTATGCTCGCTGAAGAAAACACGGATCAGCAAACAAACTATCTCCCATACTTTATTACAAATCAAGCAAAACCCAGAGTTGTCCATGACGGCTCTGCTAAGTGGTCGGGATGGTCCATCAATGATTTTATTTATTCTGGTCCTGACATGCTTAACATTCTGGCCCATGTTTTAGCAAGATTTCGCATAGGAAAATATGCAATAATGGCAGATATTACCAAGTGTTTCTTTCAAATTCTTTTACCTGAACACCAACAGAATTTATTTAGAATCTTGTGGTACGACAATGATGACATTTTAAATGGAAAGCTTAAACCATATAAATTTACTAGACACGTCTGGGGTGTGGTCAGCTCTCCATACATCGCTTGCCGTAGTATAAGAGAGATAGCCAAGGAAAATCCTACTAATGCCAGTAACCCCATTCTACACGCGATTCAACATTGCATGTACATGGATGATCTTCTAGTTAGCACAGACACCCTAGAAGAAGCCGAAACCATAGCCACTGAGTCTATCAATCTTCTGGCCAGCCGCGGTTTTCAACTTGTGAAATGGACTGCAAACCAAGCGGCCAAGTCCGTCCTTGCTAATGTAGATAAAAATAAACTGGCATCATCCGTCAGAACGATCGACCTGAAAAAAGATGAGGACCCACTTCCACAATTCAAAGCAGTAGGTTGCATTTGGAATGGTGAACAAGATACTCTGAAAGTCGAGTTTGGCTTTCATCTGCTCGACAAATATACTCGACGAGTTATGTTAAGTCAAATCAGCCAACAATATGACCCACTGGGATATACTGCTCCTTTTCTCTTGAAAGGACGCCTCATTCTGCAACAACTCGCTGTGGATCAGTTGAGCTGGGATGAACCCGTCCCTGCAAAGCATGAGAGAGCGTGGAAAGATTGGAGTCAAACACTTCTTAAATTAAAAGAAATCTCTATTCCCAGATGGTACTTTGCAAATGCTCCACAGGTTAAAGTTACCGTTGAAACTCTTTATGAGCTGCATGCGTTTTCGGATGCATCCATGGAAGCGTACGGTAGCGTAATCTACCTTCGTAGAATCATTGATAATCATGCCCATGCGGCGTTTGTTTATGGAAAAAGCCGTGTAATTTTGATACATCAACAAAACTGGCCTATAGCAAGAAAAGAGCTGGTAGCTGCTGTGATGAGTGCAGAACTCATGGCAAGCGCTGCTAAAGCTTTAGGATTACCGCACTACTCTCGACATTTTTGGTGTGATTCTAAAGTAGTTCTTCAATGGGTCACTAACCCTAATCTGAGATTACCAAAGTTTATTTCACGTCGTCTGGAATTAATACGCCGAGTCTCTTCCTCAAATGATTGGCGTTATTGCGAAACCGAAAGTAATCCAGCAGATGTGGCCACGAGACCTCTAGCTAACAAACACTTTGAAACCCGCACAAAACTTTGGATCGAAGGTCCACAATTTCTTCATTTGCCACCTGATAAATTCAACGTAAACAGTATTCCTTTAACTGTACGTGATGCTCGAATTGAATTGAGAACAACTTTTTGCAAAGAACCAAAGGCAACACTCACTCGTGTCATACAGACTTCACCAAACTTGTACACTCTGAAAAAGAGGTTGGGATACCTTGCTGCCTTTGTAGAATTTGTGATTGCAAAAGCAAAGAAACTAGAGTTTCATAAGCCACGCTTAAACGCTATATATCTTGAAAAAGCATTACACTCTACAGTGCTATATGTGCAGCGAGAATGTTTCTGCACAGTTTTCGACAGCTTGCAAGCAGAATCTCCTGACTCTTTGGAAGATGCAATCAAACGGCTAAACGCTAAAACGTTATCAAATTATGAACGCAGACACCTTAAAGATTTACGCTTAATCCGTTGCTTCGCCCCGCTGCCTTTCCAGATGGAACACTTCGAATCGAAGGAAGATTGGGAGAAGCTGATCTTCCCACAGACGCAAAACATCCTGTCATTCTCCCATCACGACACCCACTTACTAGGTTAGTGATACTGAATTGTCACCAAGAAATTGCACATGCAGGGATTCAATACACTCTGATGCTGACTCGCCAAAAATATTGGATTATAAAAGGATTGTCTAGCGTCAGACATTATTTAAATCAGTGCAACGCTTGCAACTTGCAAAAGGCGAGGCCCGTTCGTCAACTTATGGCGGACCTCCCTGCTTCTAGGTTGGCTGCTCACAATAAGCCCTTTTTTAATACTGGCTGTGATTACTTCGGCCCATTGCCATACAAAGAAGGCCGAAGTGAAAGGAAAGCATGGGGGCTACTTTTCACCTGCTTATCTACCCGTGCGATTCACGTTGAACTAGTCACTTCTCTTGACTTGAGCAATTTCATAATGGCCTTTTCTAGATTTGTAAACCTGCGAGGTTCTGTATCTAGTATGTACTCGGATAATGGAACTACTTTCAAAGCCGCCGCCCACGTGCTGCCCGAACTTCTTGAGGCAGACAAACTTCAGTCGTTTTTTAGGAAAAAGAAAATTTCGTGGGAATTCATTCCACCATATAGTCCCTCTCAAGGTGGCGTTTGGGAGTCCCTTATAAAGGTGTTCAAACGCACACTCATACAAGTCACTAAGTTTCCTAGAACACCTACCTTGGTTGAACTGCAAACATACATCTGCAATGCTACGCGCATAGTTAATGATCGTCCACTGACACCTCTTTCTGACGATCCGCGTGATTACACTGCAATATCATCGTCTTCACTCTTGACACCTTTAAATGATCCACACACACCGCTTGGACAACCACACAATAAGGATCATCTCCGACGCGATTATAGATACAACATATCACTTGCACAACAGTTCTGGGAGCGTTGGATAAGATTTTACCTTCCCCTTCTCCAAAAACGTAAGAAATGGTTAACGGTTGCTGACAATCTCCACGTTGGGCAGATGGTGGTAGTCGGGGGTCCGGGTGACTTCAACAAAAGGGGAAATTATAGGCTTGGACGTATCTCAGAGGTCCTCCCACAAATGCGAAGGGGCAAAGCCTTGGTACGTCGAGCTAAGATTGCAGTATCGTCTTGTGATTGTAATGGTAAACCCGTTGTTACGTATATTGATCGTGACATTTCGAAAATTGCGCCTTTGGAATTGGAGTAATGCTATGTGACATTATTGTGTTTGTTTACGAAATCACTTATACAGTATTGTACATACACGCTTTGACAGTTTTGTTGCATCTTGTTTAATTGCCTTTTCATTTGTCGTATACGTATATGTCTAGAACTTAACTGTTGTGAATTCTTTGTGTTACTCGTACTTACCTTGTTTGTAAATTTGATACATCGTTCTCCCCCTTGTTTAGTTGTTTTACATTATGTATGCGCTGATGCCGACACACATAATGGGGGCCGCCTATGGTCCGAACGATTAACTTTGTAAACTTCATTTTCCGTTGCCTAATTAGCTCGTAAAACTTTGAGTCATTGGCGCTTGTGACGTAACAGATGTTACAAGCTGGCCACATTTAATTCTTTATTGTAGCAATCTTTTTCAATGCGTTTCCTTCGAATAAGCAACTTAGAAATTTACAGTTCAGTTTTTAACTAAAGAGAAATATTGGAACTGTTGGTTTATCTATTTGAATAAGTTGAATTGTAAAAGTAATTGAAATAATTAAAGAAATTGAAGTGAATTATATTGGAAATTAAATTAAATAGTTAGACTGGACTATTTGGCTGTTTCTTTTCACAGTACAGCTATTCCCAAACAGTTTAGTTTCTGTGGCTGTCGCAGACTCCACGTGCGTCAGGAACAGTCACCATTTAGTGGCATTGCGCAAAAAACTATCTTCGCGCGTCACACTGCTGAGGCGACTCGTGGGCTCGGGATGGGGTGCTGGTGCTAAAACACTACGCGTAGCCACCTTGTTTCTAGTCTACTCAACAGCTGAGTACTGTGTGCCAGTCTGGTGTCGCAGTGCTCACACTCGCCTCATTGACAGTGTCTTGAATGACGCCTTGCGCATAGTTACTGGATGCCTGCGTCCCACTCCAACGGACCACCTACCTGTACTCTCAGGCATACAGCAAGCTGAGCTTCGCCGAATGGGAGCGACACTCTCCTTGGCTTACCGTGGATCTCTGGACCCCGATCATATTTTGTATGGTCTGTTAAGTGGATCCTCAGATACTCGCCAAGTGAGACTAAGATCCAGACGCCCGTTTGTGCCAGGTGCGCGGAATCTTATGGACAATCTTGCCAGACTTGGTATCCGCGCCTCTGAATGGACGAATCACAAATGGAAAACGGAGTACTGTGAAAATGTTTCCAGGCTCCGTGCTTTTGTGCCCGAGACCGGTGCCAGGCCTATTGGGATGGGCTTACCCCGAGTAGCTTGGGTTAAGCTCAACCGCCTGCGGACTGGTGTTGGGCGATTCCATTCGTCCATGCACAAATGGGGTCTCGCTCCTTCACCGAATTGCGAGTGTGGCGCCTCTGAGCAAACCGCAGACCATGTACTAACAGCGTGCCCTATACATCGGGCACCACATGGAGCACGAGGTCTGACGGTTTTGGATGACAAAACTCGATGCTGGCTTAATGACATCACTTCCAGCATCTGATCCAGGCAGTGCAGCAGTCTGGGGTAGTAAAAGGATAAACCCTCGGCCCCAGTCCTGTTTGTGTCTGACCTGGAGTGGATACCTCTTCAAACGACGACGACGACGACGACGACAACGATAGATTTTTACCGTTCTGTCTAACCCCTACTTATCTTGGGGTAAAACTGGACAGATCGCTCACGTTTCGTCATCACTTAGTAACATTGCGCAAAAAAATATCCTCGCGCATCACACTGCTGAGGCGACTCGTGGGCTCGGGATGGGGTGCTGGTGCTAAAACACTACGCGTAGCCACCTTGTTTCTAGTCTACTCAACAGCTGAGTACTGTGCGCCAGTCTGGTGTCGCAGTGCTCACACTCGCCTCATTGACAGTGTCTTGAACGACGCCTTGCGCATAGTTACTAGATGCCTGCATTCCACTCCAACGGACCACCTACCTGTACTCTCAGGCATCCAGCCAGCTGAGCTTCGCCGAATGGGAGCGACACTCTCCTTGGCTCATCGTGGATCTCTGGACCCCGATCATATCTTGCATGGTCTTTTAAATGGGTCCTCAGATACTCGCCAAGTGAGACTAAGATCCAGACGCCCGTTTGTGCCAGCTGCACGGAATCTTTTGGACAACCTTGCCAGACTTGGCATCCGCGCTTCTGAATGGACAAATCACAAATGGAAAACGGAGTACTGTGAAAATGTTTCCAGGCTCCGTGCTTTTGTGCCCGAGACCGGTGCCAGGCCTATTGGGATGGGCTTACCCCGAGCAGCTTGGGTTAAGCTCAACCGCCTGCGGACTGGTGTTGGGCGATTCTATTCGTCCATGCACAAATGGGGTCTCGCTCCTTCACCGAATTGCGAGTGTGGCGCCTCTGAGCAAACCGCAGGCCATGTTTTAACAGCGTGCCGTATACATCGGGCACCACATGGAGCACAAGGTCTGACGGCTTTGGATGACGAAACTCGATGCTGGCTTAATAACACCACTGCCAGTATCTGATTCAGGCAGAGCAGCAGTCTGGGGTAATAAAAGTATAAACCCTCGGCCTCAGTCCTGTTTGTGTCTGACCTGTAGTGGATATCCTTCAAACGACGACGACGACGACGACGAAGTCAGGTTTTAGAGATGCAACGATACGAGTTATGACAAAATTTTTAATATACGTTGTTGAAACATTACAAAAGTTGTTTATTAGTTCAGTTAAAGTTTAATCATTAAATTGGAAAAATATGATAACACAAATAAAAAGTTCACTGGAACTTATAAAACAATGCCAAGTCTATTGTCTTTTGACATGCTTTGCACTGCGATGATATTTTGTTTCACTTTGTTACAGCAAAAACCAACAATAGTGACCCATCATATAAGCATTAATTTTTGCTTTGTAGCGTGTTTCCACAACCGCAATGTCCTGGTGAAATCTTTCACCGTGTTCATCACTCACAGCACCTAAATTATTTGGAAAGAATTCGAGGTGTGAGTGCAAGAAATGCAACTTTAAACTCATTCTACTACCAAGACGTCTGAATGCTTCTATCATATTTTCCATAATTTCGATGTAATTATCAGCTCTATGGTTCCCAAGAAAGTTTTCTGCAACCAACTTCAATGTGTTCCAAGCTTCCAATTCTCTTTTATTAAGATGTTTTGAAAAATTTTCATCAGCAAAAAGTTTTCGAATTTTGGGACCGATGAAAATGCCAGCAGTCAGTTTAGCATCACTTTTGTACAATCCAAACTTTTCCTTCAAATACTTAAATCCAAAACCTTGATGATCCATTGCTCTGACGAAGCACTTCATTAATCCTAATTTAATGTGAATTGGTGGAAGAAGGACATTTTTTGGATCAGCTAAAGGCACATGCTTAACATTAAATCTGCCTTTAACATTAAATCTGCCTACAACACTCCCATGTTTCTTTTTTGTTCTTGCTTTTTATTAGTTTACAAAAACGACAAAATAAAAATAAGATGTTTCCAATGCGAGGTTCCCACTGCACTTTACTAAAATGGTTACTGTCATCTCGACTATTCCAGAGGCACAAAAAAACACATATATTTTGTATAACCCAACTGTAGTCCTAAAATAAGAGATATAACTTTTAAATCTCCACAAATCTTCCAAGAATATTTAGGGTACTGAAGAGCATCTAACAACAGCTGGATTGTCTCATAAGTTTCTTTTATTTGTACTGCATGTGCTACAGGTATGGACCGGTGAATATTACCATTATTCAAAAGCACTGCCTTTAGACTTGCTTTACTCGAGTCAATAAATAGTCTCCATTCATCACACTTGTGTTCCTACCCTAACTCCATCATTAAGCCGTCAACATCATTACAAAAGCTCAAGCTATTGTAGGAGTCAAAGAATGAGCTGAGTTTTTCATTGCGATGACGAAATTCTGAAATTTTAGTTTCTTGTTCAAGTACTGTAAGTTCCACTGCTTTAAGCGTGACCCCGAAATTTCAGCTTTGTACTTTGGCAATGCCAGATCTCTAACAAGATCATTCAACATGCTTTGATTTATGAAAACTGGAGTGTTTGACCTAGCCGCAACCAATTCCAAATCATTTGACGTAGCCTCACTGGAACTGTCTGGTTCAGATGAAGACTCTGGATGTTCAAAAACTTCTGGAGGAGGAGCTTTAGGAATTGGAATGTCAGTACCATGCGGAACTGGTTTCAGGGCAGACTGGCAACTTGGATAAACAATTTTAGATTTGTTTTTTTTAGAAAATCCTTTTATATTAGTTAAACAAAAATAACAATCTGTAATATGGTCAATTGGTTTACGCCAGATCGTGGGAACTTCAAAAGGCATCTTCTTTTGCTTACCAACAGCCCACCGAAGTAGCTGAGTGTTGCAAGAATTGCAGCAAATATGAGGTGCCCGTTTTTGTCCTGATCACCAACTTTGCAACCGAAGCAGCACTTATATGCAGTTTTCATTTTATGAGCAATATTTCGTCGATGTGCTGGCCAGGTATATTTTCCACAAACATAACAAAAACTATTGGAATTAGTTTTACACTTCCTTCTATCCGTCATTTTGCAAAAGTAACAAACAAAAAAGTAGTTGCGTTTTCTAAAACAACAGCACGTTTAATTAGCGATTTTCTTGTCTACATTAGTTTCAGCATGCAGCTTACCGAAACTTTAAACTAAACTGCAAAATACCATGACTAGTACAAGAATTGCAGTAGTATTTGTAGCTAATATTTTTATATCATAATATTGATGTTAAAATGTCAGACATACACGATCAGCATGTCTCTGATCAAACAAACCTTACATCCCGTGGAGATGGACACATACATTAAAGAATCCAGAAGCTACTTTGCTAATCGACAATAGAAGGCTTTCCAACCTCAAATTTCTACTAACCAGAAACAATAAGCTTGTACAGTCTCTCCACCTGTATACAGACACGCAACTCACTTCATCAAAACAAATTTTGCTAGAACGTGGCGGTTTTATTGCGTGCACACAGATAAAGAATCACATCAAAAGAAGTACCGACGTAGGTTGCGTCGCCTTCAAAGGAAGATTAATTCTCTTTCGCATTCTTCAAAGGAGGATTAACTACAAAAGCGCTGAGCTAGCATTTCTAGGTTTTTAAGCTTTATAATGACCACAATAACAATTTATAGTTTCACAGACAGATATCTCAAATTTCACTTAGTATGCTTATAACTCAAAAACTAGACGTGATAGAAAAAAACTGGTTGCAGATTCGGATTCAGCACTCCAAAATTACCTTAAAATCGTTCTAAACTTATCAGCTACAAAAATTTTGTTGAACAGTGTAATTATTCTTCAAAAACTATTAGAAAAATACTTTAAACTGTAATTGTGAAGATATTTGAATTCAAATTTCTGATTTTAATTCTAATCAAATCTTTTATCTTGGAGTTATTTTCGAGTAATGGTGCATTTTTGTCTATTGATAAGCACACTCGAGTTATAGATAATTCCAGATCTATTATGATCATGTTATTACAAATAATATCTCTAATACAATTTTTCCTTGTGTATTCTTAGATGATATTAGTGATCACTTTCCCATAGCAATTATAGTGGAACGCAAAAATAAAAAACATGATAATATTAGATGCAATAAGCAACCTTAATTTTTAGAAATTTTAAAAAATTTAATTATGATAGCTTTATTGATAATTTGCAATCATCTATAAATAATTTTTGGCATTCTCTTTCTTTTAAATACAATAATGAAATTGAAAAATAATTTTTAAATTTTATTGAACTCGTAACTGCGACTATTAACACGCATGCACCATTAATAAAAGCTTCACGCAAAAAACGTAAATTAATGAATAAACCATGGATAGCAAAAGGTATTTTAGTTTCAATTCGACACAAACAAAAACTATATATAAATTTTTTTTTAAATGGTACTCAAATAGAAAAAATATTGTTTAAAACTTATGCCAATAAATTGTTTAAAGTCACAGCCTTATCAAAAATCTTTATTTAAGACAAAAGATTATCAACTCTAGTCATAATATGCATAAATTTTGGTGTGTTATGAAGACTTTACTTTCTAATAAACCAACTCGGGTTCTTCTTAATTATATTCATGAAGAGGGTCAAAAAATAGATACACCATTAGACATTGCAGATAAATTCAATAATCACTTTTGTAGAGTTGGTAAACCCTTAGCTGAAAAAGTCAAATCTTCTAATTTGAATAATTTTCAACAGTATTTATGTAATCGTGTTTGTTCTTCTATCTTTTTAAATCCTGCTATTGCGTTTGAAATTCGCTGCATTATTAATCAGTTAAATATTAACAAAAGTTGTGGTTCTGATGGGATTGAAGCAAAATTTATCGTTCTTGCGTCTGAGGTTTTGTCTCCAGTGTTAGCTATATTATTCAATGCTTGTTTTGATTTCAGAATTTTTCCTACCTGTCTTAAAACAGCTAAAGTCGTTCCTGTATATAAGGCTGGTGATAAAAATGAAGTAACAAATTATAAACCTATTTCAATATTGTCTATATTTTCTAAAATTTTAGAAAAATTAGTTCATACGCGAACACATTCTTTTTTATAATGTCATTCGGTATTAACTTCTACACAGTATGGTTTCAGACCTAATATTCATTTTTGTCATGCTTTACTAGATATTATTAATTCTGCATTAGATAATATTGAAAAAAAATTATATACTGGGCTTGTATTTTTAGATTTAACCAAAGCATTTGATACTGTTAATCATTCAATTTTACTTTATAAACTTGAACATTATGGAATACAGGGAATAGTTAACAATTTTTTTGGTTCTTTTTTATCAAACACAAATCAGTACGTTACAATTAATAACACTAATTCTTCCTTAAAATCTATAGATATTGGAGTTCCTCAAGGCTCCATCTTTGGACCGCTTCTTTTTCTAATATATATTAATGGTATTCCTAACATTAAATGTACTCCGCGTTTATTTGCTGACGATACTTGTCTCCTGATGAAAGCTCCGTCTATTAATATTCTTGAAAACCAACTTAAAGATGAACTCAATATTATTTGCAATTGGATATTTGCAAACAATTTAATGCTAAATTCCAAAAAATCGCAATTATTAATTATTTAACCAAACCTCAAGTCTTCAAATGTTGTTTTAAATATCCAAACTCCAGCTGGTGAGATTAAAACTGTTTACAAGGCAAAATATTTAAGAATTATATTTGATAATCGATTAAACTTTCATGAGCTTATAAAAATTCTTGAAGCAAAAATAGCTCAATCAGTTGAAATTCTAAATAAACTGAAATACTTTTTACCCAGCTCGGCTTTATTGAAGTTATATTATTCACTTATCCAATCCCATTTTAATTATGGCCTTGCTGTTTGGAGAAGCACTTATCCGACATATCTTAATTAACTAAAATTGTTTCAAAATAAAGCAATTCGTATTGTTACTTCTTCTCATATGTCAACTAGCTCGAAACCTTTATACATTAAAACAAATATTTTGCTTTTGCCTAAATTGTTTGAGTTTGAAACAACCAAAATTGTTTATTCTTATAAATTTAATTTCTTACCTAAGATTTTTGATAACTACTTTTCATATGCTAAACCTTGCCATTCTCGTACCACAAGATTTTTACTAAAAAATCGCCTTACCATTCCTCTGTTTGAAAGTAATCGAACTAAAAGATCAATCAAATTTATAGGACCAAAAATTTGGAATTTTATCAGTCATAACCTGAGAACAATGGCATTTAATAAATTTAAAAAACATTATAAATCAGTTCTACTTTTTAATGATTAAATTCATTTAATTCTTACAATTTGTTTTATGTACCTTTTTATTTTTTCTTCATTGCTTGGTTTGTCTCTACTTATTCTTAATGTTATATTGTTGTTTTATTTTGTTTTTTTTGTTTTTTATTTTATTTTTTGTTTGTTGTTTTTCATTTTTTGTAAACATATTCAATTTCAATATTGTCAATTTGTTTGTATATTTCTATATTTTACAAGGTGATTGCTTGACTCGAAGACCTTACAGTCCCTTCGCAATCACCTTGTCGCAATTTTAACAGTTTATACTAGTATTTATTGCTGACAAAATTTACCCATTTTGTTTTTGCGACAAAATAAATGAATTTGATTGATTGATATATTGATTCAATCAAACAAGTAGGCCTACAATTTGAACATGTTTAATAAATTTACTGTAAACGTACGTTACGGTATTGGAATTACACCACAATTATATACGGCAACACATATATATTCATACTAAAATAAAACAAAAAGAAACCATAACCATAAACTTTTTGGCTTACATTAGCCTTCTTCAAATGAATAAAATGTTAAGAAACTTTGCCTTTCAATTTAAAGATCGACGTCAATTACCTAATTGACGATTCACGGTTCACACGAATTTTTTTAAAAAAAGCTGTTGGATAATTGATTTAAAAATGCCAACGCAAAATAACAACCAATAAGTTTAAACGGTCCTTTTTTCAATAATATTCGAGCAGAGTGCAGACGGAACACGAGTCTTTAATTAAAAATAAGCGTACTATGATACTTTAAAATTTATATAAACAGGATTTATTTTCACGGTTAGTTTAAGTTTAAAGTTGATAATGTTTTGTAATTTATTGATAAACCGTCTGGAGTCATGGACAAAATATGGAATATTAAGATTATAAATATGATCACTACATGCAGAATGGGAATGCAGAAATTTTTCATTAAACTTTTTGAAACATTTTTCAAAAAACAAAAAAATTGAGTAACCATTAGATACAAACATATCTCTTAGTATACAATTAGAAAATAAAAAATTGTTAGAACATATTAATTTAGCTCTATATAGTAATCAAAGTATTAATCCGGATTATATAGAGCTAAATTAATGTAACATTATAATTACTATTAGTCTATTGCTGTTATAATAGTTAGGTTTACCATAGGCCTGGTTCATCCGAAACAGTCCCGATTTTGAGCCTTTGTCCCGGCGTCCCGTCCGGTGAATTATTTTCTCCTTGATTTTTCGATTTGAAGCAATGACTTTTTTGGCGACAAATTTGAATTTTTCTTGGAATTTAATTTGTAACTTTAGTAATGGCCGTTTTTTGATCTTTATTTGATTTTGATCGCTTTCATGCACCGCCCTGGTTCTCTATCTTGAAAATACAGTAGGTTTAAAAACATGTGACACCAACAAACGAAAACCTAATATATTTCATTAGATTAAAAGAAATAAATACAATGAATTTTTTATTTTTATAATAGTTAATATTTGAGATTGGTCAATCAATTTTTACCATAAATTCCAAGTTAATATTTTCTGTTTCATTTGTTGAAAAGAGGGTTTATAAAAGTCAAAAATGTTCCTGTTAAGTTTTAATTTGTTTTAAACTACATCTCTAGTTATAAAGATATATTGATGCCACAAGGTATGATTGCGTTGTGAATAAAAAAAACTTATTCTCTTTTTAAAGTGTATAACCGATAAGTTTCCAAGCAAAATAACCAGCAACGCAGAGTCATCTACTAATGTAATAAAAAAACTTGATCTCGGACAGACAGATGTAAATGTTGAAGCACATTTGATTTAGTTTGAGTAAAGAGTTAGGTTAAGATAGAGAATAAAAGCTGTTTTAAAAATTGATAAATCCCACGATAATTAGTGAGTGTTGTTTCTTCTGCAATATCGTAGCTAATTCTGTTTAATAACATATCAGCACCAGAAAATTAGTCGAACCAACAAGTTGAACAAACAAGCTGATTAATTCCTGCGGGGTTTGGATTTGCTATTAATCGCAATAAGGTGCTGAGTTGTTTGGAAAAATTAGCTGTTTATGCGACAACCATCGTGTCATTATTTTGTCATTAAGAGAACAAATTCTATTAATGCCCTCTCTCGGCGCCGCTTTACCTTTTAAATATACTTGTGAATGGAAAAGAAGAAAAACAAAGAAAAATACCACTTTGGCGATATAAGACTGCAAATACTCTGGCGCTTCATTCAATGTAACAATGGGAATTCGATTGTTTGTGCTGCTAATCTGCGTCGGTATAATGAGCGATTTTTCAAGCGAATTTGAGATCGAAAGAAGAAATGCAAGTGAGTCCAATGGCTGTTATCCGCCTTTGTGTTTAAACTCACAGTAAAAAGCTGTGTATTATTATAAAATTACTAGAGGAGGGACTTTTATTTTTTATCACCAGCATAGCCGAGTGAATCAACATGGGCTTGCTTTTTTCATGTTTTTGTGACTTTCATAAGGAGCATAATGCCCTCTGTAATTTAATCAATAATTGTAAAAGTCAAATTAAAATTTTTGAGCAGATAGTAATTTGTAATGCAGATCTGGGAAACTGCTTGATGGTTTCTCTGTATTTAACGATTTCGTCAACGTATTAAAAGTCGTGAAATTAGATAGAAAACAAGAAGCCTCAAAAATCACCAAAGTGTTAAACATAAATGTCGTTGCCAATTTTTAAGCGCTAACGTCGAAACGGACTCCAACACACTTCACTGATCTGCCTTGATTTATTGTTGATAGAGAAAAATGTTCGGCGTCGTTTAAGAAAAATTTTATAGCTATTAAACAACGACACAAACTTAAATCTCATTCAAATAGAATGAACAAAGTTTTATCAAATAGAATGAACAAAGCTTTAAGGCACATCAGAACATTAAAAAACACAACAGAAAATTAAAGTCTTACAATAAACTAGCTACTCAAAGCAGCTACTTGCCTTTTAAATTTAATTCTATCCTTTTCTTAGCGGACAATCACAACTGAGTTTCTTACAGTAAATTACCTCGTGCTGAATAAACAAAGAAAAAAGTCAAACAATGGTGATTGTAAATAATCACGAGGCATGCGTTGAAATTAATTCACCTCGTGGAAAATAAAAAGCCAAAACGAAACGGATGTTACATAAAGGTGTAGTCATATAACAGGTGTGGCCAAACGGCGGCTCGCGAGCCACATGCAGCTCTTCGGACCCTTGCTGGCGGCTCTTTGAACCTTTTAAAAAAATTGAAAATTTACATCGGAAATCGGAGAATGATTTCATGCAATGAACTTTTTTTTTGGAGAGAACATCATGATTTTGGGACGAGAATGGGGAAATACGAGATTGAGTCGAGGTGAAGACCTTTTTTTTAGAGAGTACTACAAATTTGGAACGAAAAGTGGGAAATCTGAGAATGATTTCAAGTCAAGACTTTTTTTTTTCTTTTAGAGAACACTATAAATTTGGGACAAAAAGTGGAAATCTGAAGATGATTTCAAGTGAGGCCCTTTTTTTATCAGTAAATGAGTAAATAACTTCGTTTTTTTAGATTTTTGTGTTGGGGCTCTTTAAAAGTTTGGATTTATGATATGCGGCTCCAACATGGTATAGGTTTGGCCACCCTGTCAATTAACCATGTACTTTGACCTTTTTTGTTTTGGTACAAACCTATCCCGCTGCATTGTCTCATTTACTTTTTCAGTGATTTGAACGCACATAAAAGTTAATTTAAGATTGCCAAGCCGTAAAAATGAAACACTTTAATTATGACAAAAGTGAACAATAGAATGTAGTTACGCTGCCAGCTACTGGTGGCGCAGCAACCTTCTAATTTATAACTGAAAAAAATTTAGCAGCAAACTGCATGGATTTTAAATCGACTTATTTTGAGCTTATTATTATTTCTTTGCATAATTATTATTATTATTTTGGCTTTTGTTTTGTTATTCTGTAAAATTTTTTATCTTAATTGAAAATAAAGGTGGCACTGGACATAGAAGACCGTATGGTCATTTCCATTGTCTCCTAGTGAAACATTATTGATATCTTTTTTTCATTGCAAATATTTTATGCACTAAATAAATAAATTGGATTGATTGATTGATATTGATTGAAAGCAGACCAAAGTGTTTGGAAAAATTAACACCGTTTCTTTTAGAAGTTTTAAAAAACAGTTTTAAGAAAGAATAATAAATATTTTATTCAATCTTCTTTTTCACACTAAATGTAAAAGTTTATGAGAATAAAAGATAAGCAACCTAAACTGCAAAACAAAACAAACAGTGCAAAAAAATTGGTGTTAGAAGAAAATTTTGGAGAAATGTCTTCATTACTTCAATAAATTTTCAATTTCTGCACTGCTCCTGAGCTTTTATACGTTTTGTTGAGCCAGCATCTAGGCTCATCATCCAAAACTATCAGACTTTGTGTTCTATGTGATTCCCGATGAATGAAGTACGCTGAGGACGTGACCTGCTCTTAATGCAAAGGTACCATACTTGCAAGCGGATAAAGAAGCGAGACTTTATTAGTTCGTGAACGAATGGAAATCTACGAGACCAGTCATAAGGCGATTAAACTTGAACCCAACCAGTTTCAGGAGAGCTCCTTCAGACTTAGTACTAGTCCTGGGGATAAAAGCACAAATCCTTGTTCTGTTCCACGTGTTTCAGGGTTAGGGTTAGGGATAGTAACCTAACTCTAACCCTAACCCTAACACTAAAACTCTAACCCTAACCCTAACCCAAATCCTGGATCTATTCCATGTGTTTTATTTATAATTTACTGAGCACCAGGCTTTCTTCCAATTCTCATCTCTCTAGTAAACCAGAAACAGACAGCTATTTGAAGTGTTTTATCACCAGTACTCTATCCTAGCCCACAAATCACCTCACCAGTTTGACAGAATGTTAAAAATTTATCGTTTGGCCTTGTTTTTTTAAATATAAGCTTGCTAACACTGTCTTAGCTTAATAACTTTCAAACTCCAAGCCTGTAGATACGCTTAAGGTGTAGTCATGTCTTCACTTAAAAATACCGAGAAAGTTTTCCAGTCTCTGAAAAAAAAATATGTCAGTTTATCGAGATTGGGAAAATTTTTGAAATTGTGGAAGGCTGATCGTACGTATAGATGTTTAAAAAGAAGAGTCCAAGACTGATATCTGAGAAATATTTTTTTCAAACAACCTTTGCTGTCAAAAGTAGTAAAAGAAAAAATTTAGTTTCTTAGAAGTTTTACTAACCTTCAAATTATGATCTAGACCAAAGAAGTCTCAGGAGCTCGCAAATAAGACCACGATGCCAGACAGTGTCCTATGCAGCTGTCAAATGAAAATATATGGCACCAGCTTTTAGGTCAGAAAAAATCCTGATGTTTACAAAACGATTTGATCCACAATAGAATTTTCACGTCGAAACCCAGCCAGTTGCCCAGAAAGCTTCTTACTCACTTCTTTCTTTTGGATCTTATAAATTCCAAAATTTGATCAAAATCTAGTCTTTTGCCACGGCACAATTTGTCCGCATTAATATCGCAGTTTAAAAATGTTCCTAATAAGAGAAAATACAAATTCATTATTTTTGACATTGTTGATTTTTATCCTTCAATATCCAAAAAATTACTCTGTAATGCAATTAGTTTCGGCAACCAATATTTGAAAATCGAGTCTGACGCAACAGATACTATTTTCCATTGCAGAAAGTCTCTTTTATTCGGAAAAAATAGTACTTGGATAAAGAATAGTGGATCGCTCTTTGATGTTAAAATGGGTTTTTTGATGAAGCAGAAATATGTGAGTTGGTCGGCTTATTTCTTCTCTCCGACTATCAAACATTCTTGGTAAAACTATGTTGGCTTGTACAAAGACGATAGCTTACCAATCGTAGAAAACACTTCAGGACCCGACACGGAACGTATTAAAAAGAAAATCATCAAATTTTTTCACCAAAAAAGTCTAAAAATTACTAGCGACGCCAATTTCGTACAAGCAAATTTTCTTGGCGTCACATTCGATTTGCATTCTGATAAATAATAGCCATACCGAAAACCGAATGACCAATCACTTTACCTACATTAAAGATCAAACCATCCTTCCTTCATCAAAAAACGACTTTGTTAATGCTGGCTGATTGCTTATCCCACATTTTGTTTAACGATAATGCAGCTGTAGTTTATCAGAAGGCAATGCAAAAAAGTGGATACAATAATAAATTGGATTTCTAACATTCACGTAATTCCATCTACCCGGTTGAAAGAAAAAAAACGGAAAATTTTATGATTTCACTCCTCATTTAGCGAGAACGTAGAGACCAGTATTGAAACGTTTTTCCTAACCTACTTGAAAAACACTTCTCCTCTCATCGCTGTCTTCACGAAATTTGTAACAAGAACAACGTGAAGATCATCAACTGTATGTATTAGCTGTATGTTAAACATGGCAGTGATTCTGTCCAAACATAACAAAAGCGTCTTGGCATCAAAAAGCATCACTGTACATCCTCCCTTTTAGGGTTAACGGAAGGCTGAAGGTCTACTAAATAGCGAATACCATAAGGAGGCTATTATTTGTAAAGCCAGTATTTCAACTGATGACAACGACTCTTCCAAATACTAATGTTGTGAAACGTAGTATAAATTCTGTTTTTACAATCACTGCCGGTGTTTCAAGAGCAAGCAAAAAATAAATACGATTTAGTTATTCAAAGCCTTTTTGAAAGCCATCTATAATGGGAAGGATCTACGTATTAAATGAAGCATCTCAGCCATCTCTAACACCTATCGACTCAGTGCCGCCAGGTGTAATTTATGTCTCGATGAAAAGCTTTGCATCCTCCTGGCAAACCAATCAACGATTCTTAATTAAAAAAATAGAATTTACCAGCAAGTGTCGGCATAAAAATAAGTTTAAACTGAAAAATTTTTTGTGATCACTTTTGGCATCGAACCCGCATATCCATTCCCTCTAATAGCGTTTATATACAGTATATCTAGGCTTTATTTATTTTTCCACATTATTCTCCAGCTTCATTTAGTTTACGTCACTTGCCGGTAAAAAAAGATCTCTTTATATCTGTACAGTTGCGTCTTATTAGTGTGAAGAAGCTGTTCA
Source organism: Diplosoma virens (assembly GCA_963680785.1). Classification (NCBI taxonomy): domain Eukaryota; kingdom Metazoa; phylum Chordata; class Ascidiacea; order Aplousobranchia; family Didemnidae; genus Diplosoma; species Diplosoma virens. The sequence goes on along the minus strand of OY796881.1, from coordinate 73,128,226 downwards.
GTTAAACATTCAAAAATGTTACTATTAGTTTTAATTTTAATTTTATTTCCCGTTTGATTTATTTACATACTTATTTTTGTTTTTGTTGTTTTTATTACGTTTCAGATAATTGCATGATGAGCCGTTTTTGCCGAAACAAGCTGTTGCGATTTTTAAATTATGAAAACCTCAGGCGATTTTGAATAAGATAATCGTCTGGTGGGAGTGTCACGAATGTCCTTAATGAGAGTTTAAAACTCGAAACCATGGTCTGGCAAGCTTTATCGGTTTTAAAATCACGACTACAAAGCGCTATTCTTCAGATTTTGAAAAATTTTAATAGGCGCAAGTATAAAAAGGAAGTCACGTAATTAGGAATTAAATGCAATTCCCGCATTAGTCATAGCACATAATAATAGAGTCAGGGCCCGGAGCTTCAGGTCTAACTCGTTTTAACTGTTGAAGGACAGCAGAAAATTTTCTTTATAAAAAAATAATTTGTAAAGATGGTTATTGATTCTGGTGTTGATGGCTTCTAAAAGTCAGACACCTTTTGGAAAAAAAGTTGAGTTGACTTGCGGTCAACAACCTCATATCTCCAGTTTCTAAACAGCGAGGAGAGTGTTGTCCCGAAAAGGGGAGTCTCGTGACCTGCCAATAAGTTTATTTTAACATACTCCATGCTTTTCGACTAGCATTTGAAAGTGGATGCTCTTATCAAAACCATTGATCTCCCAATTTTCTATTGTAGTGGTTAAAGGCGTTATGTTCAAATTTAATTTGCCGTAGTTTAAACTCAGAAGATTATCAACTAACTTAATTCTATTTACAGCACATTTATTCACTTATTCAAAAAGAAATATAAAAAAAAACAAAAATTAAAACAAACAGTTGCAATATTAGAGACAATTTGGTGCCGGTGTAGTATGTGATCTATCCAAGAAATATGACCTATCACTATGATCTACCACTATCAACATCTGCCTAATCTCTTTTGCGATTTCTATTCACAAAAAGTACCCTAATTCTAAACTAACCCTAACTCTAAACTAATCCTAACTCTAAACTAATCCTAACTCTAAACTAACCCTAACTATAACCTAACCCTATCTTTAACCTAACCCTAACTCTAACCTAACCCTAACTCTAACCTAACCCTAACTCTAACCTAACCCTAACTCTAAACTAACCCTAACTCTAACCTAACCCTAACTCTAACCTAACCCTAACTCTAACCTAACCCTATCTCTAACCTAACCCTATCTCTAACCTAATCCTATCTCTAACCTAACCCTATCTCTAACTTAACTTTAACTCTAACCTAACCCTAACTATAACCTAACCCTGATCGAATTTCCCAGTAATCTGTACGGGAATTTTCAGTTAATTTTTCGTGTAGGTAGATCACATACTATACTAGAAAATGTACGTAGATCATATACTATACCAGCATAGACAATTTAATATAGCATAATAAAAACAGAAGTTTAACTTGTCTAACCGATTTGTGCCAAAGAGTAACTCTATGTATTACGATTTGTGACTAAGCCACATTGCTGCTTAAAAATGGGTGTATTATCACGTGATCAAGCGATATGGAACGGCAAGATGTGAAATTCAAAACAGTTAAATTGAATGTTTTAAACAAAATTTTATATCTCCGATAATAATTAAAGTTGCACCTCGTGTGAAAATATGAAAATATACTTGGGCTATCCAATTAATTGCTACAGATACCTTCAAGGCGAATATGAAACAAAAAATTTTTTAAAGATACCAGAAATTTTTAAAAAATGCAATTTGCAGCACGACGACCCGACGGTGGAAAAGAAAATCATGTAAATACATTAAAACAGAAAACAATGTCAAAATATTTTTTTGGTTCATTGACTAATTAAAAATTGTTGCAATGTATCCAAATACAATCGCTGCGAGATTTACATAGAGCAGCAAACACTTCAGTAAGTTCGTTCTGCTCCTTGTGTAGAGAAGTATTCAACTATGTGCTATGTCGCACGATGTCGTCATTGTATCGTCGATATTACTGCATCTGTTAGCAGCAGTATATGTTCAAAAATATTACAGTATAATATCCATAAACAACATTGAATACGCAAAAGAATAATTCTAAAAATAAAAAATCTGGTCAATCATTATATCTAAATTAAAGGTTCAGTAAACGTAACCAAGTATAACTGATAATTCTTGAAAACGTCTTTAAATATTCGGAAACGGTAAAAACAATTCTATATTTTTACACGTTAGTTGTGGCGCTATCAAAGAATGCTTGAATGCAAACTGTGCGAAACTTGATGTAGCCAAAGTTGCAAGGATTGCGTTTAAATTGCGGTTCCCTCTTTGACCCGTAGTCGATTAATAAAGAATCAACAATGTAGTCTCTCGATGTGATTGTTTCATTTATTGGAAAAAGAATAGGAGAGAGTTTTACGATATCTTGAGCAATACCACTCAGAGTATAATTAATAAATAAATAGAATGATTTGTCAATTTTAAAACAAAAAACGCGATTAAAACGATAAGACTCCAGGAAAAACATTGTATTGGAGAGGTAAAAATCTTGATTCAATTGAAAAATACGTGGAAACGAATTTATTATGTGATTAGTTTTCACTGGTTTGACCAACGGTTTAGAACAGGGGTGGGCACGCTTTTTGGACGGCGGGCCAAAATTTTTTTAAACTTTGACAAGCGGGCCGGACTATGTGAATGTATGAAACGGACAAGAGTGTTAAGCTGTAGCATAGTTTATTAAAGGCTGTTCACAATAATAAACCAGTTATAAATGATAAAAAATCTTGCTGTAATGTTACATTTAATTGCAGTCTTTAAGCCACGTTTTTCTTTGCCAAAGTATCAAAATCTGGGGATAGCTTAGTTGTCGCGATTGTTAAAACAGATTTTAGCTGAGTATCAGTTGATCGAGATTTGTGGTTTGATTTGTTAAAATTCATCAAGCTGAAAGTCTGTTCACAAATGTATGTTGAGCCAAAGAGAACCAACATTCTCTGCGCCATTTTTTGTATATTCGGGAACGTAGCATCATTTAATAAAGCGTAAAATTCATTCAGCTTCAGGACTTGAAATTTCTCTTTCAAAAGGTAGTCACTCTGAAGGTCAATCAATACCAATTGCAACTCCTGTGGTGCTGTCAGAGCAACTCGAGATAGGGAGGCTGAGACAATATTAAATGATTTTTGGAGTTTTATAAAATCTTGGAATCTACGGCAAAATTGTTGATGCAGATTATCCAGTAACTTGCTGTATTTATTTACATGTTTAGAAGCTTCTTTCATAGTCACTAAAGTGGGGAAATGTACAAACGAATTGCTTAGCAATTGTTCTAAAAATAAAGTCAGTTTAGATTTAAAAGCTTTAACATTCGTGTACATCTCGAGAGCGAAAAGATCTTTCCCTTGCAACTTCGTATTCAAGTCATTCATGTGTGTCAATATGTCTCTTGCAAAAAAAAAATCACAAAGTTAATCTCCGTTTTCTAGTTCAGGAAAGTCATCACCTTTTCTGATTAACTACATAAATAAGCAAATGGCCTGTTTAAGTACCCAGAAACGTTTACATGCTTTTCCCAAACTTAACTTAACATGAGAATGGTAAAGCAAGTCCTGGTGATCAGAATCGATTTTTTCGAAAAACTTTATAAACTGTCAATGGTGAAGTCCTCTTCCTTTTATGTAGTTGATCAGTTTTATCACTGCCTTCACCACATGATTAAGCTGCAGTACAGACTTACACAAGGCCTCCTGATGGATGATGCAGTGCAAAAAAGTTATATCCATGTCAGGGTTTTCCTCTTTCATCTTATCTTGTGATATGTGATTAAACTAGAAGTCACAAATAAATTTTCAACGATTTTTTAACTGTGATGTAACAAACGCTTAGTCATGAGAAAAGAATTACAGGCATAAACAAGGAAACTTCAACAAGATCAATTGATTCGTATGCTTGGGCATTGGAATGTGATTTTTCTGTAGGGAAAACGGAAACTATATTCAACAATCAGTAATGAATTGCTTTTAAGTACTCGTTCGTGGTAATAGCAGGCGGGCCAGATTAAACAAGCTCGCGGGCCGGATTTGGCCCGCGGGCCGTAGTTTGCCCATGTCAGGTTTAGAAGCATAAAGTTTGTCATGAATCAGATTCCTCTTTAACCGCACTTTCAGAGGTGAGCAAAATAATTTGCTCATGACGTCACCTCGTACAACAGCGATCCGTTAGTGCCAAGTAGTGGATTCACCATTCGAAAAAGATACAACTTAGATTGTATAGTCAACGTTGACGTTAAAAGGTTTAGTATTTTTTACTATAAGAAATTATTAGACGTTTCAAGGCGTTTTATCGAGTCTATTAAATTAGCCTCGAGGTCCTGATAGCAAGCAGCGTATGTTTTTGCAGAGCGTTGTCGTGGTTTGGTACATTTGAATAGTTGCTGTTTTTCTAGCTGGCAGTTGTAAGGAAGAATAACAAATTTTGAGAAACTATATATGGCATCCAACTTCAAGCATTCTGACTTTGCGAAACATGTATACCAGTGATGTATTGAAATACCAAGTTTGATACTTCTAATAATCAATCGCTGGAAAAGGAATGAGATTTTTTTTCCTTTAATGTAAAACGTGGCTGTGATAGTGGTAGCAACTTGTGGGCAAGAAATTGCTGCGATGTTATAAACAAAGTGTTCTTTAAGAATACGTATTTCGCGTTTGCTTAGTTAAGTGAGGCACATGTGGTTACTAGACACAGTAAGCATTGGATTTAAGAGCTCAAGATTTAACGAGATCTTGTAAAGTGTATTCTGCTTTAGCGTGAGATTTGCTACATACAGGTAAAATAAACTCTAAACAACAAAAAGTTTGAAACACAGAAACAAATAAAGTGGAGCAAATATACGCAAAAAATGTGCATGCAATCATAGTCTTAGAATCGTTGTGATTGCCTTAGTTTTCGTAAAAACAATGAGCGACAATTTGACTATGAAATCGATTTGTAAAACTTTCTAGTTTTATTTAACGAGTTAAATATTTGAGCCTTTAATATTCAGGTTGTATGCACTGAAAAATTTTTCACAAACATCACGAGTTCCTTGATCTTTATCAGGATTATTACAAAATGCAGCATTAATGCACGACGTTAAAACAGAAGGATTTTTCTTGCGCCTTGCCTATTCAATTTTGCTTAATAGGTCTATCCAGTCAGTTTTGCATTTGACAGAAACAGACGATAAAATTTTTTCTTTTTAAATTGTGTATAGTTCAATATTTCTGGAAGCTCTGCTTAAAGCTAAACGTAAAGAGCTTCTTTGTGGTACAGAATTTTAATATCGCTTTAAAACAAAGTCGATTTTTCGGAGCCATAAGCTTTTCGTGACGCTCTCATCAGTGGCAATCGCGTCAAATGGGACGAACCAGAGAAAATCAAAGTATTTATAGTCTCAACAGTTGGGAGAAAGGTGCTGCAGTCTCGGAAAGGAGAAAGGCACAATTGCACAGTGTGGTGCAATACAGGATGTTCTCGGAAAGGAGAAACGCACTATGTGCAATAACCCAGGAGAAACACTGTTACTCGCAACTTAGGTTATTTGAAAAGTTTCAATGTGTAAACAAATTCCTTTTGCTTACATAAAACTGGATATTTGGTTTTGATAAAAGTTGCCTCGAGTAGACCCAGATGGAACGAGTTGCGTGCCACAGCAAGAATTTTAAAACGTTTGTCGTTATAGTTTGCAGCACATTGCTCGTTGTCAAGCAAATGTTGTCCTATGGCAGAGTCACAATCTGATTGTTACGTTTTAGCTTACAGGATCTGCCAGGTTGAGATCGTGTAGGGCGCTTCGCTTGCTGTTGTAGCCATTTAGGAACATGCTGCTTGATTCTATCTTGTAGTCGCTGTGATGTTCGTCCTACGTACCTACTGTCACAGTGGCACGAATATTCATAAACAACGGAGCTTTTCAGCGTGGTAGGTAAAACATCTTTGCGGGCTACAGGCAACATGCGTTTCGATGTAAATACAACTCTGGTGGTAACGGAGCCATAGCAGCTTTCAACAGCCGTTTTGACGTTTTTATCAAGACCAATGGAAGCTTTCCCTATCCAAGGAACTCTCAAATATACGGGACACTTCTCAGGACCAAATCGTTTGGGCATAGAAAACTGAGCAATTTTCTTGGAAATGTTGCAGTCAGACTGCAGACATTTCCAAGAAAATTGCTCAGTTTTCTATGCCCAAACGATTTGGTCCTGAGAAGTGTCCCGTATATTTGAGAGTTCCTTGGATAGGGAAAGCTTCCATTGGTCTTGATAAAAACGTCAAAACGGCTGTTGAAAGCTGCTATGGCTCCCGTTACCACCAGAGTTGTATTTACATCGAAACGCATGTTGCCTGTAGCCCGCAAAGATGTTTT